>JAOXJM010000001.1:21445779-21466825 GCA_026413425.1 Tringa solitaria | reverse complement strand
CAATTTCTTAGGCACAGTAGCTGGTAGGGATCACACATTTGTTGCTGTTAGTGTGTCTCGTAAAGGCACGGAACTGGCAACAGCATATCTTCTCTTCGCTGCTTATGTATCTGTATATACTGAATACATTTACTTAAGATTTCAGAGTTTGCAGCAAAAAAAAAATCTTTGTTGGAAGCATACATATAGGCATAAGATTCAGTAACATTGTACCATGTGGAAGAAGATGAACAGAGGGGTTAAAAAGCGTAATGTTACTTCTCCACCAAATAGCAGCAGATGGCAGGGACTAGCAGGTCAAATTAGTTTCCTGTTGGGGGAGAAAAAATCAATGATTCAGAGTCTTAGTACTTTCTTATTTCAATTATGTTCTCTGGTTCCCAGAGAGAGTTAGTTACACATAACTTGGCTGTTCCTTCTTTCAAGAATCAGAGTAATCACAATGAAGCAACTCAGCTCCAAGAGGGAGGCTGGAGAGACTATGTCTACCTGAACTGCCAAAGTCATTTTCAAGCCGACCTCACCTTGCCTCTACATGTAAAAATCTCTAAGCTTTCTTATAAAGTCAGTTCTGTGGTGAAACTATGACCTTCCAGAAATATTGGGCCCAGGTCCAGATCAGACTGCTGTCATGCACCCTTTTGTTTCATGGGTGTAGTAAATACCTAAGTACTCAGTATGCTAAACATGTGAAAGCTGGAGACACAAACCAAACCGCTGGGAAAAAAAATATTTTCCTCCCACTCTTTATATCCTTTTGTTCACCTGTTAAAATGAAAAATTCACCACTTCCTGTCCATATTTTTTCCAGAGTTGCAGTATTTCTAAACTTCTTTATTTGTCTTTTCCTCTTCTCATTTTGTGGATGTTTTCTTCACCTAACTTTTCAAATCTAGCCCTCATAGTGGAGGCTAAGGAAAGGAAGAAATGATTGCCAGTTCCTCTGCGGAGAAGGTGTCCCTCTGTGACTGGAGGAGGGCTGCACAGTGCTGCTGATAGAAGGAGCATGCTGCAGAATCCAGCTGGGGTGTTGTGGACAATGGAATTGCTGAGTGGCTGGAGGGGACAGTTGTAAAACCAAGCAGTGTTGGGAGAAAGCTAAGAAGATGACAGCAAGTTTAAGTGTTTGAATAATAATTTTAAGTTCACAGTGTAGAACAGTTCTGTACACAAAATATGAAATAAGGAAAAGTTTTCCTAACAGAGAAAGTGAGTCTCAAATATTGGATAGAACTTTGCTCTAGGAAGGCGAAGAATGGAACTGAGCTTTTCCATTAAAGCATCTATGTCACCTATGTTCAAGTGAGTCTATGTGGGTGAGATGTACAGTTAATAGAGACCCAGTCAATACAATCCAGGAAACCCTGAGAGCAATCCAGCTGATGAGCTGACCTGTCAGTTTCTGCTTTAGAGTGAGCTGACAGTATAAACTAAATCTCAGTTAACTAAAATGAATCTCATTCTGGATGTCCAGTCCAAGCTATCACCTGAGCTCTCTTTGATATCTACAAGGAGCAATCAGTCTTGCAGGAGAACTCTCTCATTCCAAAAATAGGCTGTTGCACCCCATTTTAGGCTATCACCTGTTTTACCCAGATGAAAGACTTGATTCTGCTGCTGACTCACAGGCATTCAGTACCATTTGAGATACCTAAAGCTATTTTGTCTGGTTGCCAGCCACCATACCAGAGAGGCATGGGCCTTCTATATCTACAGTGTCATATCTGCCAGATCTAGGCATTTCAAATGGGACTAAATACCTATATTAGACAATGGAACTGAGCTAGAAGGTCTAATTTTAAATTATTAATTGAAGTGACCCTCATCCTATCTCCTCACAGTTTGTTCCGTGACACGGATGTTGGAAATATACAGCGCTGAAGGCTAGTTTCCTGCTTCCTGATAGAAATGTCACTGATTAAATGCTTACTTTAGCTCTGTGCATATCAACCAGGAAAAAAACCCCAACTTTACATCATAACTAGATAGATCACCCCACCAGAAGATTGTTTATAACAGGTGGTTTAGTATAGACACAAGTTTCCCATAACTGAAAAAGGTTACTGATCTCAACTTCATGGCAGGGTCATGTAAATGCAGTCCATAGAGTGAAAGCTGTTTCTATTTGCAAAAGTCTCCCAAGAAAAGACTCATCATAATATTTCTTCAAAGGTTGTAATATACTCACTTAGAAAAAGAACTTTTTTTGATTTGTTTTATACTTCCTGATTTTGTTATAAAAATAAGAGATGCAGAAGTGTTAAGTGAAAATACTGTACTGTGATAAGATTGCATTTTATGTAGACAGCATACTGGAGTATGCAGCAAAAAATGATCCCCTGAGAACTTCTGTGCATCTTTGTTCTAGAATACCCCTTGGTTTTAGCAGTGAAATAAATGAAAAACTATTGCAAAATGATGAAAATAAAGGAAAAGTGGGCATCCTGTTTCAAGGAGAAGGTAATTGTCCAATAACTTTAAAATTACCGTCTCGTTCATAAAATTGAAAATATCAGAAAACCTGGCATAGTGCAGGGAATTGTAGATTATTTTTCTTAATATGGGTTAGTTGTGAAGAAAAAAGCCCAGTTTTAATGGAAAGGACTAATGCTACAACCTTAGTGTTTCAGGTGTTGAAAATCTTGACACTGGCAATGGATTACATTCATAATGACATTCTTCAGACTTGGTGGTATTCAGAGCAGTTCTCATCAAAGAAATGATCACTTGCATCAGACAGAAAATACAAATTCCCTTAATAAGTTAAGTTGATCTAGGCCAAGGAGGGCTGAAGAACATTACTCTGCCTGCTGTGCATATAAGTATTTTATCATATTATTGTGCCTTCAACTTAACTAATTTATTTGGCAGAGATATAACACTATTTTCCCCACTAGACGTCCGAGAGAATAAAAATAAAGGTGTTTGGGGGGGACTTCCCTGTGACAAATTCAAATAAAGCTACAGCCACTATAGATCTAAGAAAGAAATGGAAAACAGAAAAGATGACTGGTCTTTTTTATTAAACCGTAAGTTGGAAATCATCCAAAGATGACACTTGCATGGTAATTGGCGTAGGGTTTATGAGACAACAAGCCAAGGAGTTACACAAAAGGTTGACACATCTGTGTGTGAATTATATGGCATGTTTTGTTTTCTGTCTTAAAAGAAAACTCCAGAAAGTATTCAGTAAAAATATTTTAAAAGACAAAGGGAAATAGAGACCTAACATGCCTGATTATTCTATATTCTATCTTTCTGTCTCTTTGTCCCAGTCTCTTCAATCAGACCGTCACAACATTTTCATAACTTTGTCATTATCATACACAAGTGGAATATCAAAGATGAAAGAAGGAATAGAAATAAGATGACTGCAGAGTATGCATGTCATTTGGTCATGTCAGTAGTTGCTAATTAACTTACCCTATGTCTTATCACTGTACAGTATGTGTCATACATACAGCTCAGTGACGAGCTGTTCACCACATATTCTGTTGAAATTAACTGTGGCTTCTTAAACCACAAAATCAACTAGCTTGAGAAGAGAATATTTTGAGTAATTAGTTCCTTCCACCATTGCAATTAGTTATGTGTGCTGATAACCACTCAAAATACTTTAAGTCACATCCTATACAGCTTGCTTGTTCTCAGTGTTTCTCTCAGTTCTGTCCCCCACACAACAACATATCAGTGTATTGAATATGGATCTTTTGCACCGACTACATTCTCCTTTATTGATTTTTTAAAAATGTGCATTGTTTTTGGTGAACCTTAGAGTGTTTGCTTTCTGCTGTCTCCTGAACAAGGAGTGTCTGAGATTTTATGGACTTATTTTCTTTTGTCTGAAGAGACCATGAAAATAGAGAGATTTAAAGTTTATAAAATTATAAAATGGGACAGTTTCTTCCTTAAAAGAAAGGGAGGGAGTTTATACTGTCAATTGAATGGAATAACCTCTTCTTTACTGACACAATTGAAAGAACATGGAGTTCTCAGAAATATAGACCCACCTCATCCTTCTTACAAAGACCATACTGGCAAAATAATTGGTCTTTTAAAATTACTATGAACAAGGTAGTTGTCTTTACCTGAATGATAACCTCTTAAAATATCACCATGTTTATACTCCATGTAGTTGTGCCTGAGGAGGGAGTAGGGAGTCGTGTACCAGGGCTCCTGGCTCAGTACGCACCCAGCACTCTGGCGAGCACGTTTGTGTCTTTCCATCTAGCACCTCATCACATGTGATTAAAACTGAACAAAACATTTCTGATGATGTTTCCATTGGGCAATTCTTTCTCTGTAGAATGAAAAAATTTTGGTAAACTGTGCCAATTATGTCAGATCTCTGAGAGAGGTCAGTATCTGGGAACCAGGACCCAGCAGACCAGGGGTCTCCACCTCTCCAGCAGCTGTGGTGCCAAGGGCCCACCCAGGCAGCCACAAGCATGTTTTGAATTTTTAAAGTTCCTGTTATGTGTCCAGTTCCTATATATTTCGCTTTTGAGTATTTTTTTTTAATTTTTTAAGGGTATGCCTGCACTGATTGAAGTTGTGGAGTTGCTGGGTGTAGAAGGAGAGCTTGCACACAGCTGCCATTGAGTTGTGCATGTGCAGTGGTGGAGAGTCTGCGAAAGCTTGTTACATCAGGAACTGCTCTATGGCAGTGTTTCAATGTTGGAGTCAAACCAAAAGATGCCTGATACTTCTCAGTCAAAGAATGTCTTAACTTTTCCACTCTATTATTAAAAAAAACCCCACAAAACTACTCACTACTTCACCTTTTGCATAATGATTCTCTCTGAAAAAAACATTAATATCAGAATTTTTCCTAAAGGGTAGAGATTCTTTTTTTTCCCCTATTAACTTGACTTTTCCTACCTCAAAAATGTAGGCACGATAGTCTAAAGATGTGAACAATGCAGGTTGTAAATAATGAGCAAAATGCCCCCCTCTGCTGCTAAAATCCCATCAGGAGAGTTTTAGAGGGTTGGGGATGAGTTCAAAGGAGAGATGCTGCTGGGACGGTCACACGTGTGCTGGCCCCTCACTGTCGGGTTGCTCCGATGCGAGCACGACGGTGACAAGCTCGTTCGTTATCGTTACAGAGAAATTTTGCTAAGGGGGCTGAAGACAGTTTCTGAGGCAACATCAAATGGCTTAGAGGTTAGGAGTGAATTACCAGCAGACAAAAAACCTTAATGAAAGCGATGTTTCTGTTTCCTTTCATGAGTGGGCTGCGATGTTGGGGGATCCAGGCTTCCTGGCTCCAATTTGCTTCTCACTGTTGACTGAAGGGTGAGTTGGGGGAACTAGAGGATTAGTGGAGGTAAATACACTCGTGAGCTGATTACTCAGATTTTGTCCCCTCATAATTGGGTTTTCATTTGATACCGAGTGTCACCAAGCTCCCACTGAAGTCAGGGGAAAGACGCCCTTTGAATTCAGCTGCTGTTGGATCAGACTCTGGGTGTAGAGCACTGGCACCTATTTCAGCTGTCAAAAATTTCAGTCCCTGTCATACAAGTGACAGGAGATAAAGCAGGATTTAAAGACTGAGAAGGAAATTTAAATATGTTTCAACATTTGCTGCATTTGGAAGCTGAAATGCTGCCAGCAATTTGATGTGTGTTTTCATATGCTGTACAAGCTTACATTTTTGTTTGTTTTTCACAATAGAACAATAATCAACAGACTGTGGCCTTAGACTCAGGCTCTGACAATTCTTTCCGCTTCCACTTAACGACCATGTGGAGCTCTGGCTTTGCACATTTGGTATTTCATTCTTATCGCAGAGTGATTATTCAGATATTGGTCTGAGAACTGACAGTAATAATGAATTCTGGCATTCATGATGCTGTGGATTTGCCTCATTTCTTCTTTTCCTTTGTTTTTAATAGTAAAATGGCTGTAACCTGTGGCCTCTGACCTGCTGTTATGGGAACTACATGCAAACACACATATATATGCACACATGTCTAGTTATAAATACATACTGTAGGAAGCCAACATATGCACCCAAGGTTTCACAATAAAATGATAAGGTGAAAAAGCTGCCCAGAGAGGTGGTGGAGTCTCCTTCTCTGGAAAAGTTCAAAACTCGCCTGGACAAGTTCCTGTGCGACCTGCTCTAGGTGGACACGCTCTGGTGAGGGGGGGTTGAACTAGATGATCTCTAGAGGTCCCTTCCAACCCCATATGATTCTATGATTCTATGCTCACCTATTGGTTAGCAGAAAAATTAGGAAGCAGATTTATTTTCCAGAAGCTTGCAAACCCTGAATCCAGAGGCAGACATTACAGAGTTTCACAGAAAAACTGGAGACTTAGCTTAGGAAAAAGCAGAAATATCAATGTGCTGATCATGAATGTAGCAATAAGTTAAGGTCAAAAGAATAAATTAGACAAAGAGATGAACTTCTGCTGTCCTTGCTGTAAAAAAGAAGAGGGAAAATGAGTAACTAAGATGTCATTAGCTCCCAAATTTCTCCTGTAATAGAATTACATTGATAAAACTGTTTCGAAAATGTAGAGGTAAATCCCTGCATAATAAGCTTTCTCAATTTGCATGCAGATTAAATTGACCTATTTGCCCCCCAGGAAGCTGAGAGTGTAATCCTTTGTGCACTAAATTTGGGAATTCCTGCTGTACCGAATGTGAGGGAGTGACAGTTGCATACTGTGGGGCTTTGGAAGCTCTTCAAAATGCTTTCAAACTACTGCTAGTCCCTTTCACTAAAAGATAGACAAATATATGTTTCTAATCAAGACATGCCGGTAAGAAAAGAAAAAAAAGCAGGTAGGTAATCTGGTGATAAATGTATGATGTGTCCCTGTTGCATCTGCCTCTGGAGTACCAAAATGGCCAGTAGCTAAAATTTTTGTGAAAAAGAGTAATCGCCTCAGAGCTATCAACACTTGTATTTATTTCCTTAATTGCAGTAACTTGCAACTGCCATGTCTTTATGGTTAAGTTTGTCACTCCCTCTTTAATACTGTGGGTTGTCAGCTACACAGAAACTGTGGAAACTTCATCTCCAAGCAATCTTTATTTGGGAGATGGAAAATAGTTCAGAGGGGAATTAAAAATTAATTAAGTGAAACCCAAAACAAAAAGATAGTTGTTTTAGAGAAGGTCTGAATATGGAGGTTGGCTGGAACTGGTAGCCCAGATAATATTTTAATAAAAATCTATTGTATTTTTATTTCTGGCTGGAGCAGACTTGGAAAGGGTTAGAAATATCAGAGGAATTGGACCCCTGCCAACTGGGAATTTATTAAGAACAACACTTTATTGTACTTACATAGCTTTCCTTTGGTCTTCTAAATTATATTTAGAGACAGAATGATTTAAAATGCTTTCTTTAGAAACTAATGGTAGAAAGCTTATTTCATTTTGCCAAAAAGTTGTGTGTGTGGGAAGAAGGGGGGAATCTTGTAAAGTACGGAGACCAATGTATTGTACACAAGGACCACCCTTCAATGAATGAAAAAGCAAAAGTTTAAAGCCTTTCAGACCTTTCTGAGACAGGGTATGGAGCTGTCAGCATTGTCAGTACAATTTATTCACACTGTTCAAGTGCTTATGAAAGCTACTGAGCAGCCTGATCTATAAGTGATTGAACAGACAATACTCTAGAGCTTTGAGTACAAATAAAAAGCCACTATTTCAGGCTCCATGCATCACAACTAGTGCTTTCCAGGAACACTGCCAGTCTAAATAAAACACAATCTTGCTGTAATTTTATCCAACACTTGAAAAGAAGACTACGCTATGCCCTTCATAAATGCTTCTCTACCACATTTTTCCGTAACCAAGTGATAATTTGACTTGACGATATGCATGCCAGATTTAATTACACTTCCATATTCTGCTTTCCATTAACTATTATACTTTCCTTTGTTAGCTGATTATGGTACAGAATTTCACTTTCTAATGCCAGGTTTTCCTGATACCTCATTTACTAAATTGATTTGGAAAAATAACATATCCTATCCTAGGTGTTTGATCCATTATGCATGCGAGGAGGATGTGTGCTATCCAAGACACATTTCATCCATTGATTTTGACCATTATGTCACATTATAAGGCTGAAAGTGTAAATGTCATTCATAGCTGAAATGAATAGACTGGTGCCCATTCTTATATCTTAGTTGGGTGTTTATAGCAGTCTCACTTGAGGTGACACTGGAAGTAGCCACTCAGGGCAGATTTTAAGCCCTCTTTCTCCTATACTGGGAAATCAACTCTCTCATACACAGAACTTACTCCTTCTGCAGAAAGTTTTTAGTCGACCATTCAGAGGACAGTAACTTGGTTGATGACATGCATCAGTCTAACAGCTAATGAATCTGATACATCTCGGAAGCTGTCCATTGGAATACAGCCATGACATATGCTATTTTTACTTCAATTAGTAATACAAAGATGTCATTTGTATTCTTAGATACATTTCTGATAAGTATAATGGAAGATTTCCTGAGTAGAGGCTGTATGAAGTTCTCAAGATTTTGTTCACTTACATTTTATGGCAAAGATTTAGAATTTTGTCAGTGTCATGTAAATCTGCATTTTCACTGTAACAGAATAGCGTACCTGAATAATACACTCTCCAGAAAAATATTTTAATTCTAGTATCTTGGACGTTCCAAATCACCAGGTTCTAATCTTTTATATATATTTTTATCCCAAATACATATTTTCAGAATACATAGTTTAATCTGTGAAATCATTTATGATCATAGGTTGACAAATCCCACACATTTCTTAACTGTTGCTTTTAAAGACAGTTTTGAAACAACACCTGTTCTTTCCATTTGCAATCCCCAGAATTAAAAAATGATGGTAGTGGCTTAAAAATTATAAGCTGAAAACATGAACAAATTGAGGCTCATTTTATTTAACTTTTGTGTTTTGAGCATTGAAGAATACTATTTTCAAGCATTTTTTCTGAAACTGCAAGTGTGGATGATTCATTTTATTTTAACAGAACAAAGATGAGAAGAGATAACCATAATAACATGATTCCAGGAGGAGAAAAAAACAGTTCTCATGAGGCTAAGATATAATCATGAAAATTTGCACTGTTGGATTCTCCAAAAAGGTTGCTTTTTATTATGATGCTGAAATAAAATTATTTAACTGTACCAGGAATGTAGTTTTCTTTGTAAACCAGATTAAGCTGAAATTGGCTTCCATTAAAGTAAGCAATGAACATCAAGACTTACTGACATGAGAGTTAATATTTTGCTGAGGTAAAGCTGAATTCTACATTTATTTTGAAGGACACTAAATCTTCAGTTTTCCACAACATTAAGTCAGTAAATGTCATGTATTAATTTCCATTATTTATCTTATTACCACAAACACTAACTAAAAAGAAAATGCATCATATAATGGAATCAGGTATTAAGGTACTTCACAATCATTCAGCAAGTAAATAGATGGTCTTTGAAACAACTAAACAAAAATCTGATTCTGCTACACAAATTCGCACATAACGGAGCCAGATTATCTCCACTAGTGCTTCCTGAACACGATAGCTGTTATCTATCAGTGAAAATGTCCCTTTTTTATGTTAACTGTTGCGCAGTGCTGATGACAGGGTATTTCTCAGGTCACCGGGAAGGGAGCGTGCGTGCTGCGATGATCAGTAACACCTTGCGTACTCCACAAGGATGGCAGCACAGCCTGATGGCTGGGATGATTCCCAGCTGCAACCACTACAGGCCAGGTCTTAGAGCCAGGTTGTATTTTTCATCCTTTGGATTTTCTGACTGCACAGCAGGGTAAGTTTGTTTTTTGAACTTCATCCCTGACCTAAATCAAAGAGACCCAATGTCTCAAGATCTACAGCTGCAGCCTTCAACCCTCTGGCTTTTACAGCAGCCTCCTTCACACTTCTCTAACCTAACGCACCTTTAAGGAGTGGGCTGCTGTGCTGCTTCTGTTTCAGTGCATGAACCCATTTGGATCCCCTTTTCCTGCATTGCCCACATTGCAGCTTTTTTTTTTTTTCTTCTTTTTTCCTGGCTGTTTCTGCAGCTGAGTTCTCCAAATACATTTTGAAAACATGCTGAGACCTGGAGTTATTTTTCTCTATTTTTTTTTCCAGAAACAGGTCCAAATTATAGTCCAAATTTAATTACAGAATTACATATATTTAGTTAATAAAAAGGTGTAAAACATCCCCTTTTTGACATCTTTTTCCAAAATAGATTGACTTTAAGTGGCATGCAGTCATCCTTAATTTCACACACTGTGACATTAAAAATGCTTACTAGCTTCTGTTCCCTGTCCTTTTGTTTTTAAAAAAAGGGCAAGCAGAGATGGTGAGATCCATCAGTGCCTGCAATACACACCCAAACCCCCATTTTAGTCAGGGGAGATCCAGCCAATGTATCAAGTAGAATCCAGACTGGAATTCTTAGGTTAAAACAGATATTTAAAATTGCTCTAAAACGTGCCCATTATTCACACTGCTTGTAAGGGGGAATCTGGAATAGCTGGATCATTTCAGAAGCCACTGCTTCTGCAGTTAAATATACAAAGTCAGTTGAGATGAATCCCATTCTACATCTTCCCATTCTCAATCTCTTTTGTTACAGTTTGAGTCTCAAGGTCTCCTTCTGAGAAGCTGAACTAAGTTGCCCATTAGCTAACTGAGCTAATACCAACCTGGCATGGCTGGACTAGGACACCAGCTGGTCTTCTGTATTGTCCAGCATTTTCCTGTTAAAATACAATTTCTCATGCATTCGTTTATTGTTTAGGATTGACTGAAAAAAGTCAGTAAAAAAGGAAATCTATTGAATGTCTTCTGAATAAAGCCTAATAATGGCCAAAGAAATGATTTGTGATAAAAAATAGCAAACATTGACATGGTAATGTCAAAATTTCTCTCCCTCCCCCTTTTAAAGAGAAACTAATTATTTACTGTTGACTTTTTACTGACTTTTTCATTCCTACAGCATGAAAATAATGGGATAATAGGAGCTATTGTGATTTAAAAATATTCAGACTGCATTTGTATGAAAATTAAAATAATATCTTAAAACGGTGATAAAAAGAAGAAGAATGAGGAATATGACATGGCACAGTCTTAGCTTTTATAGTAGCATTATGTTCCCATTGCATTGAAAAATCAAAGGATCTTATGATGATTTCACCTAGTTTATTTGCACACTGTTATAGATGTCTATAATTTTACTCACTTCACTTGTAATTTGCACTCCTTATACACTAGCTCACGGCTAGGACCAAAATCTGCTTCTTTTCTCTCTTTCCTTTTTTTCTCCCCCCTCATTGATGTGAAAAAATATAGGCCATCCATAATATAACTCAGCTATTACAGAAACTTTGAAGAGTATAGATAATGAATCTGTTAGCAAGTCTTAGACCCTGAACTCTGAAAACAACTCTGTAGCAATATGTAAAGACATGAAAACAAATCTAATTGATAGACTTTACTGAGGAGGAGTTCCTGAGGTGATGTAAATTTTGCTGTTGATGTCAATAACAATCCCACCTTTGCTATGAGAATATGGAGGTTTATACAAATGCCAATGGAGGATTACCATAATCTAAGTTAAACCACTGTTGGAAAAACTGTACACGCTGTAAAGGGTTATACCTGGGGGAGCATGGGAAAATACCATGCATTTCCCATTCCGAAAAATTTGTTTTGGGGAGATCTCGAAAAATGAGAGGGGAATCTGAAGAGAGATGAATCCTGAGGATTATAAAGAAAAATAAAGGATTGCTAAGAAGGGCAGCATTGAAGAGGGGGCAAATAAGAATAGTGGTGAAAGGAGGAGGGATGGCACGGGACAAGAACAGTGATTTGGAAATCTTTTCTTGCTAAGAGTACCAGAAGTAGCTTCAAGAAAGTGAGATTTCTAAATCCCTTTCATGAAGAAGAAAATCTTTAAGATTTTGAAGTAGACACTATGACCTGTTTTGATTTGCTTGCTTGGAAGTATGTCAATGATTGAAGGAACCTTGGCTGAAAGACTAAACCAAGCAAACCATGAAAGTGCTGAAGAATAACCATAGGAATTTATGTTTCAGGTGTTATTCAGAGACTGGTTTAGGGTAAACTATACTGTAGGTGGTATAATCAGGAGGAAGGTTTATTGTTAAAAGGTAATTAGAAACTTGCTATCATCTCCAAATTCAGAGGAGATAAACAAGCTGGTTGAGAATATATTTGGAGGTGACTGTCTCTCATCAAACACTCATCTTAAGAGGCTGTGTCTCTTACTGCCATCAGAGAGGGACTTCAAATAATGAAATATGCCAAGAAAAGAGAAAAAAAGTGTTGCAGACAATTGCACAACGTAATTTGAAATAAAAAGAAATGTACTAAAATGGGCATGGGTTAATATGGTCAGTCTACCAAGTGATGTGACGGCTATGGAGTAGCTAAACAGAGAGTGGTTATTCACTGTTTCTTGTAATATGAAAAGATGGAGACTATTCAATGCAATTATAAGCCAAAAAGCCTAAAATAAACAAAGAGAAGCAATTTTTTCCCATAATATGTAATTAAACTGTGGAACTCCTTGCCACAGCATGTTGTGATGGTCAGAACATAAACAGATTGAAAAAGGGATTAGGCAAATTCATGGAATAAATCTTGGCCACAAAGGTCTAGATGAAGCATCCAGCTCAGGAACTCATAAACCTCTATTTCCAGAACCTGAGAAAGAAAATGAGCAGAAGGAGCATTCACTACCTATCAAGTTTCTCATTATCTTTTCCTGTGCATCTGCCACTGGCTACTGTCAGAAACAGGATATCGCAGTAAACAGACAATTCAATCTTAACTGCCATAAAACTCATTACACATTGAAAACAAAAAATGGTAGAATATTTCTTCTTAAATATTCTTTTACTCAACGACTGCTTTTCATGAAGAAAATGTTCCAGAATATGTTACCAACCTGCCAGTATATAATTTTTTTTCCTCAGCTGTGGTCAGAAACAGTAAAGCTAAAATAAGTCATCAGTTAAAATATTTTCTATGGATTTCTTCTCTGCTGAGAAAAGAGAAATGGATTGCTTGTGTCTGTTACAAAAATACTGGTCAAGTAAGACGGGAAGCAAAAAGTGACCATCTGTCACATGTTATTTTAGTGTTAACCTCGGCCTCATAAAATGGGGCCTTTCCAACTCTCCTGTGGCAGTGTAAAGCTATTTCAATTCTATTCACACCCTCTGGGCACCAGCGTGATTTGGAAACCTAATAAAGTAAGTCATCAAAGAACAACCCATGTGTCCAGAATTTGTATTACTACACTACGGGGAACCCAAACGGTGCTATCCTTTAAGCCATATGTCTTCTAAAGCTCCATTTAAAGACATAGAAATCAATGTGATTTGGTGGAAAGTACCAAATAAGACTAAGTAAGAAATGGAACACAGGATGCTGACTGTGCACTAAAGTGCTTCTCCCACAGGACCAGAAATGTACTGGGAAGCTCTGAGGGCTGGTTGCTCCATCTTTTTGAATCAGAGGAATCAGCCTCTGTCCATTATTTCTATATTCAAGAATTCAAAAATGAAACAAGACTCTTCCTCCCCTGCCCCACATTTAAATTTATTTCTAGGAAGAAGAAAAAAACCCTTTCATTTCTTCCCTGCCATATGACAGTTAAAAGAGGCTTTCCTTATTATCTGCATAGAATACCTTTGGAAAACCTGTTAATAAGAAATATGACTTGTCAAGAAGAAGCCTGAGATAATCCTGTGCTGTGGCCAGCAGTCATGAAACATCAACACAGGCTTAGACTTCGGTGATAGCCAGGGGGACTAGCTATTTTAGCCAACTGCTACCGTTATTTTAATCCTAAATTAGCAGTTTAGTAAAGATTAGGTGGACTACATCCTGAAGATGTTAATTTTCCTTCACCAGCTGCAATGGAAACATAGGATGACTAGCTCTGATGTAACTCTGTACGCTCTCCATGAGTAAGAATACCTTACTATGTGGTGTTCCCCAACTACTCATGTCCACCTCCTGGAACAGGTTAGAGTCTTCTTGTGTTATTGCATAAGGATTCAACATTAATTTACATGAGAGTCCCTTGTTGTGCATGAACCCAGTCAATAATGGGTATGAAGATATGTCTGGAAACAAAAATGAGATGATTTTTGAGTGACCAGCACTCTCTCTTCCTTTGACCATTGCTCACAGCCTCTTTCTTTTATCTGTTGGCATTTTATCCAGTGAAGTGTTAAAAATGTTAACATTTGGAAGTCTCTTTCTCTTCCTGTGTGCTTCCTCTGCCACAAATGCTATAAATAGGAAGACTGTTCATTTTTTTAAGGTAATACTGAAAAGACTCCATGTCTTTTCATTATGTGACAAGAGTCACTATGTGAGAAGGGGTCCAGATTCATGGGAAATTCACATGTGACATATCAGTACTCAGACAGAGTCCAAGTCTTGAATGAGCCTTGAAACTAATTGACTGTGAATTGAGAACAAGCATAGATCAAATTAATAGGTAAATAAGCTACAACTTGCCCTTTAATTCAGTACAATTCTGAAATAGTTCTCAGAATATTGTTCCACTTTCATTACAAATTCAGCAGTAAATCTTTAATGAAAACACATGCATCCTTCAGATTGACATTATTATACCTGAACGTTTTGAATACATTCATTTATAGAAAAGATCTAATTCCCAAGGAGAGTGTTTGTGCTCTATCTTTCTCTTTGTATGGTACACAAACATTTTTGAAGCAATATATTCTCAATTTTCTTCATAAATATTAAAGGCGAATATGGCACATAGCTAGAGTTGAGTGAAAAAGCAGACTCAGCATTTGTTAGCTTTTGTTTGAACTTTCACAGACTGGCAGGCTTAACAGTGGTTAGAGTAGGGGACTAAATTTCCAGATTTATAGGCTCTTTTGTTACATTTTCTAAAATTCTTATGTCTCCTGTGTATAAATGAAATTATGTAACTTCTCAGGATATGCAAAACGCAGACAGGAGTAAGCTCTCCCTGTTTGCCTCAGCTTTCAACTACAACAAAACCATATGAGGGAATCTTAACACAGTTCTGAGTTTAAGTAAATATACCCTGACCCTTGCTGGGGTTCATCATTTTGGACCCTGCTTTGATCTTCTTGCATTCACTGAACGTAGAGATTTTTAATATGTGGTCCTAGGACAAGGGTCTTCTCCCTGGAGACCTTCAGAGGTGCCAGGGTTTCTATACTCTCTACAGAGGGAACTGAAACAAGCATTTCAGAAGATCTGGTTCATTAAGGCAAAACTTAGGGGCAAATTAAGTGTCTGTTAGATGAATTGGATCCTGTTCTAGAAGGCCATCTCATGTAAAGATTTTTACAAAACTGTTAAAAGAACCTTATTGTTATTGAAATGTTAAGTCACTTCTGAAAATGAAACTTATTTTCATAACCATGGATGACTTTAAAATGCTACCCTCAAATGTCTTCTAATATGCAAAATAATTAAATTGAAATAGGAAAACATCCAAAAGAATTTCCAGGAGTAAAAATAGTTGCTTGCAAAATTACCTGAAAATACACTTCAGTAAGAATTAAGGAACCTTTTTTGTAAAAAATGTTTCTATCAGGTTTCCGACAGGTATAAAGTTATTCATTCTGATCTGCTGCTATGATATTACTAATATTCAAATTAGGAAGAGTAACACTGAAAAGATAACACAATGGAACATTTATACCAAGATGGAGAAAAGTTGTGGCATTAGTTTTATTACATCTATGTTGGAACCAAGACAATTTTTTGTGATTAAAACAAAGAAAGCTAGCAAAGCCTGTATGTCTGTGGTGGTTTAGTTTTTGGTTTCATGCCAGAAAATTCCCAGTGATACAGAACAAACAATGAAGCTCTGACTGAACCTTCTGTCCTAAGCACTATGTTTCCTGAGACCATAAACTCTAAATATTTCATAATCAAAGCAGTGTACATACAATTTATCCTGGGTATTTTATCCCTCTGTCTGTGGGGACAGATTGCCAGGTGCTGACTGAAAGCCTACTGAAGTAAATACAGGTCTTTTAAATGACATCAATAGGCTTGGAATAGGTTCTTACTTCAAACCATTTCTGGCTCAGAGGAAAGTGTTTACACTTTATCATCACAAACATGTCACAAGTTTGAAAATGACATTTGTCCAGAACTAGATCTTCTGGGTCACAAGATAGGAATTGTGTTTATATTTTAGAGGAAATGCCCAGAATGGAAGAGAAAGAAAAATGTTTTTCTAGGAGATGGGCTTTTTGCTTAAGGAAGGTTTTTTGGACTATCAAAATCAGTCTGGTGGAGGTGGACTGGCACATGGGGAACATGAAATTGAATCAAATACAGTATGCTGTGTTTAAATTATGTTTTTGCAATTTATAGCATTGTTTATTCCCTAAGCATCAGCTTTGAGTGGCTGTGACTTCTGCCAGTCAGAAATGATCAAAAGTTTGCTGATAACAGAAATCTGTTTTGGTATGGATAATAATAGCAGCCTATGCTACAGGGATAATACAGTTGAAAATAGATTAATTTAAGTATAAATGTTTCCCTTATAAATGAATATTGAAAAATATGTCAGAGTGTAAGAGTGCAAGAGAAGATTTTATGACCCTAAGAAGCGATACTCCCACTGGCTTTGGAAGGCTGATCATAGAATCATAGAATCATAGAATAGTTAGAATCGGAAGGGACCTTAAAAGATTATCAAGTTCCAACCCCCCTGCCCTGGGCGGGGACACCTCCCACCAGACCATGTTGTGCAAAGTCCCATCCAGCTTGGTCTTGAACACCTCCAGGGATGGGGCATCCACAACTTCTCTGGGAAACCTGTTCCAGTGTCTCACCACCCTCACAGTAAAGAATTTCTTCCTAATATCTAATCTAAATCTTTCCTTTTTCAGTTTAAAACCATTACCCCTTGTCCTATCACTATGGTCCCTGATAAAGAGTCCCTTCCCATCTCTCCTGTAGGCCCCCTTTAAGTACTGGAAGGCTGCTATAAGGTCTCCACAGAGCTTTCTTTCAGCTAGATCATTTCCCTAGATTTAGGGAAAGAATGCCTTCTTATGATTGTTCAAGCAAGACAGTCAACCAACTGTGAACCGTTGGATGCTCTAAAGACTCATATGTTATACAAAAGATGTGCAAATTATAACACAGTCTTAAAATGGTCTCTAGGGTTTAATCATAACAGCAGTAGAGGAAGCAACAGCCTTTGCTCTTTGTTTTCAAATCTCCCTAAATCTCTTTCTGTAGTCTGCAGCGTATGACCAACACAAAGTAATTTGTACAGTGACAGTGACAACCGAAGCGAGGAGGGAACTCTCTTCATTACAGGGGAAATTCCCTCTGCCACCTTTAGAAGCTGCAAGCTGTACTGGATAGATCCTTTAACATGACTAAGTTCCTTTTTATTTCAGCTTGATATTTACTGTTTCTTAGATGAAAAATTTACAGAAATGAAGTGGTGGAGAGAGGTAGCTTTTGTCTGCAGTGAGTGGCATGTTTTAGCCTTTGTTTAGAGGAAACTGAGAAATCTGCCTAAATTCAAAGTACATAGTTGAAAATGGTAAATGTTTGCAGCTTTTTTGCTTTTGGTAGCCTTTCTTCATTTAATTATGCTTTGCTGCTCAAAAAATATACTTGAAAATTTCATTATAATCTAAAGCAGACAACTAGTTATATCTCTGTAATTGTATGGAATTGTGAGTGGGAGAACAAAAGCTTAATGTTGTTTTGGGGGAAGCAAGCCAATTGTAAATTTAGCCCTGCAGCTGATTCCTCAAGGGCATTGGCACGTGCCACTGTGTATAGCAAAAGGAACGTGACCCACCTAATGCATGCATGATCTCCATAATGGAAAAGAAAAAAGACTAAGGTCTAGTGAGGTCTAACAGAGGGCAGGGACCAGAATTTTGAGCAGATGGTATTCAGGGGCCCACCGGCTGCTTGAAAGCCGGGGAGTGGAGAGAATAGGCAGATAGTAATTAGCAGAAGGTGATAAAAAAAAAGGGCATCCAGGATCCCCCAAACATCTGTTTAAAAGAATAAAGAGCCTGGTCTGACCCTGAGCCTTAATGATCTTAAAGGATACAGTTTAATTGCTTGGAAAAAAAAATACACACACACCACGCTGAGCTACAGTGAATCCTGTTTTGGGAGCATTGCAGGAGTTTGTGTAATTATTAATTTGGTGTATTTGTTTTAGAAAGATTATTTAAAGCATTAAGCCAATAAATGAAGTAGTTATAATCAAAATGCCAACTGTCTTTTCCTGGAATCAGTAAGCTCTTAACAAAAATTTGAATTTCAGATAGCTTACAAATTGATATTACTTGCTCTGCATTTTAAAATGGCTATTTTCCCTGCTTGTCATGTGTTTATATGGCCACATCTGTCTTTTTTCCTATTTATTTCTACAGAAGAAACCTAGGTCCTTAGTTTGTTTATCTGATTTGAAGTATTTTGAGCTCCACAAATAGCTGCTAATTACAGCACCAGAGACCTGACTGCAGGTGTCATCATTTACTAGTGACCCAGTTACTTAAGAATTGCTGCTGAACTTAACCAAGGAAAGTGCTGATTCACAATGAGGTTTTCTCCCATTTTTTCCTCCGTTCCATTCTAGCAATAATTTGATACCAAAGTCCAGGAAGAAAGTGTCAGAAAATGTTATTTACGTGCTAGTTAAATCTTTATTTTAGACACTCTTTTCAGAAGGTCATATAAATGAGTTAAAATGATGTTTTTTTCTTTCCTTGCTGTGTCCTAGAATGAACAGCTTAAAACAAAACAAAACAGCTCTAACTTCTCCTTTGCAAACCGGAGGTAAGCAGTGGTACATTGCAGTAGAAAGACAGAGCTAATGATTTTCTGGAAATGTGTGCTTATGTATCAGTGTGAGTGCATGTGTGAGAACTGATCATATGGAATATTTTAATTTGCATTCTGGAGGGGAAGGTAAAAATCACTTTGAGAAAAATCACAGGTGATGCTAAATTGAAAGGTGCTGTAAACATTAGAAAGGACAGAAATAAGACTAAAGAGACCTGAAAGAGATGAGAAACATGAGAAGAAAATAACAGTGTGTGCCCTAAGGAGTTTGAAGTATAGTATGATTAGTGCAGGTGAGGTAATTAAATACGCATGGTTAAGGCAGCTATCACAGAACTCACTGCAGAGAGGTGCTGTCTCCCCACTCAGTGTGAAGTTGCCTTAGTACTGCATAATGGCAAAAATAAGTACATTTTAAAGTAAACATGTCAGAAATCTAGAAAATCTTCAATGGTTTATGTGGAAATTAAAGATTATCAAGACAGAAGTTTAAGGATTCTTCATTAAAGCACTGTGCTGAGAATGCCATTTGTCCCTGTTTCAGAACTGAATGTGTATTAACGATTCCATACAAAAGTAACTTCGAGACCTTGGCATATCAGATTTATTTATTTAATCTAAGCCTAGATATAAATTAAACTTGCATTATAAGCACATCATGAACATAACCACATTATCATCAATTTGCTGTCAATGACTCAACACTTTTTATTTTTCTGATTGTTAAATTCAGACAAAAAATGCAATTAAATCTTACTAGGTTTTACAAAATTCTTTATTGAGAGCCTAAATATATTAAAGAAATGTCTGTGAATATGAGAGACTTGCTTGAAAAGTCTTGACCTATGCACTGTTTCTTTAGGATTATATCTCTGAAGTGAATGGAATAATGGAAATATGATTAAAATTCATCTCTGAAAAAGTTAGAGAACACCCCAAACTCTACAGGGGTTTTCTAAATACAGAGTAGCATCAGATATAAAACGGAGTGGGGTTATAGTGATAATATTTTGCTCTATGATTCATTACTTTTGTTATAAGTCTTCACCACAAAGGAAAATAGGAAAATTAGCAATGTGAAATGTTGATGAAATGAGACCTCAGTTTTGCATTGTCATCTATATGGATAAATTCCACAGAGCATCCTTAACTTCCTCCACTTCCAATTTAGGAAGGAATCCTGATTGGGAAACTGCAGCTCTTGAGAAGAGGTGCTATGAAATGGTGTGAGCCACACACTGGCAATTAGGTGCAAGTCAGTCTGTCAGACTTTGTGAAAGAGCCCGCGTCAATATAACTTACACTTTTTGTGCCCTTTGGCTGAGTTAACCAGGGGCTGAAGTGATAAATATAACAGCAGGGTTTTGCACACAAGTCAGTATAGGAGTGCATCTGCACAAAATGCAGAATTGTTTTAAAATTACACAATTTGTGTTTCTGTATGTGTGGTTTATTCTTTTGGGAAACACTCGTCATCACAAAGGAATGGAAAAATCCCTTTTTCTTAAGAAATGAAAACTGCATTTCTCAAGCAATTACATGGTTTAGAATCTAAGGCAAAAAGAGACATACTAAGAATGGTGAAACTCATTAAACTGGGGAATCTGACCACAAGTATACATTGTACAAGGGCTAGAGGAGAACACACACCAGCCACACTGTGTAAATCTCCGAATTTTCTTCATATTTTATAAAGTCTTATTTCTTCTGTATTTTAATCTTTCCTACTGTTTCAAAGATTTATTACGTCTTTGGCCTGCAGTCCTTAAATATTCAGGGCTTATAACATAAACAGAAAAGAACATAAAAATAAAAAATAATTTGTAACTCTAATGATATTGTATTTATTTGTTCCTGTTGCAGTTCAGTGGTCTAAATATTTTTCATGACTTCAAAGAATTTGTGTAAAGCTTCTGATTTCTCCTGGAAAGTGGCTGTTTTGTGATGTGCTTGCGCTTTTGTGCGTGTGTGACACAAAGGCGTATTTCTTACATCCCTGGGATACAGGCAATGGCACTGCAGGCATAATCTTTATAAACTTTGTAGTACTTAAATAATGATCAACGTTTGTGGTGAAAAGCACTTGGCATATATTTTGGTGGTTATAAGAATACTTCAAATGAATTGCAAGGCTTTGATTAAAAAACAAAATGTAAGAGGCCTTTATTTTCATTTTCCATATTCCCCCC
>JAOXJM010000001.1:21425195-21445679 GCA_026413425.1 Tringa solitaria | reverse complement strand
GGCCTTAATTTTCATTTTCCATATCCCCCCCCCCCCCCTCATATTACATTGGCAGCGAACAGTTACTTTCAAACCTTTTCCTACTTCCAAGGCACTGGTAAAGGGTGTGGATGTACATCTGCCTCAGAGATACCTTAGAATTCTTATTTGTGTAGAAATACATGTGAAAATGTGGACACCGCACAGTGTCAAAGGCAGAAGTCCCTTTGTGGGTGTTACCCTAGCTGTGGTTGAAAACAATCCTGTCACTAGGCTTCTGTGCGCAACCCTCAACTCAGCTTTGGTCAGGAGACCCTGGCTAAGTCAGGGATGGAGGGAACGGGGAGGGATGGGGAGAAGGGGCATTGCAGCCTCTCCCCCCTGGAACCGGGCTGCAGAGATGTGTTAGCAGCAGGAGGGACGTGCCTGCTGGTGGGTGTCTGAGGACTGCAGGGGTGCAGGGACCTGGAGAGCAGTAGGATGTTTTCAGGGAGAGCCCAGGCTCTGCAGACCAGTGAAGGGATGCGTGGGAAAGATGCTTTGTAGGTGCTGAGCTGAAAGATGTGTGTAGGTGCTGGGAAAACCAGTAAAGGCTGCTGGGTGGGCTGGCTCTGCCTGGGTGCCCTCAGGCTCTGCGCTGAGCCCATGCTGCTGCCTGCCTGCCTGCAGCTCGCCCCTGGCTTCTGGCGAAGCCAGGCGAGACCCTTCTCCAAGATAAGTAAATTTTCAATTTACATAATCCTCTTGGCCGCCTTGGTGAATTAGACACACCTAATACAAGTAGGCGGAGGCTGTCTTGGACTTGGTGGATCAATTTACTGTCATTAGCTAATGACCAGCTAATGACTGCCCTGACTTCACCCTTTTGCCTGCTCTGCCACATGTGACAGGGAGACTGGTGGCCACAGCACCCCTGGCAAGCTGGGCAGCAGGGAACTGACTAGTCAAACGCACCAAAGTTAAACACAGGGTGACGGTGCTCAGGCACCCCTGGTTAGGTGAAATGCCATCAGCTTAAAAAGAATGTCACACATAAGTTGCCTTCCCTAAATTCATTCAAAATCAGTGGGTCAAAGTCAAATGTGACAGGTAAGAGGTAGAATGAGGGCAACTCACAATGAAAGGAGCATCATTTCAGAGACCAGCTACTGTAGATCACATATAGAAGGGGCTTTTAAAGGCTGTTTTTGCTGCATTGTCTTAGTGTGGATGGGACCCAGTGTGAGCTATGGGAACAGACAGGGAAGTTGGTAACAGTAAATATTATTAAAGCACAGATGCTGTTTGCACTGTAGCTCTACAATTGGAACTGGCATAATGCAGTTCTGCTGTTCTTTTATAGATATATATTATAAATACATATATATCTATACACAACAACAGCAGAACTTCATATTTGGTTATATAGCAGAAATATATCTATATATTTTCATGTCACAAATGTGACTAGTTCTCAAAAAATGCTGCATGTTTTAGGCCAGGAGAGCTAATTCCCAGTCTGGGCATCCGTTATCCTTTCCCAGTGAGGGACCAGGATGCTCCAGTTCCTGCTTACTCGTTATACTTAGTGTTTGGGCTTTTGTGTTTTCCTCACACCTGCTGATGACAGCACTAATCCATCTAAAAGGAAGAAAAAAACCCACAGAAAAATGCCTGTACTCAGATTTGTTTGGAATGTCATTAGTCATCAGAGGAAACTGCAAAATCTCCCAGAGTGAAGGTACAATTTTGATTAGTCCTTAAATAATCAGAGAAAAAACTAACAAAATTTAAGTGCTATAAACAGTATTAGGATGCAGACACTGGAGATTAACTTGAGGGGTTTCAGTAAACTAGGATCTTAAGAGTCCATTTATATTTCCTGCACGCTTACTTCACTCCACCTTGCATTTTTTTTAATGTATTGAAAGCCACGTCATGCTGATTTGCAAGCATGTTCCAAGTAACCTACTGTAGCACATGCCATCAATTTGGGTGGCTGTGTTTAGGAAACCTACCTATACATATGATCTTGGGGATGTACTTGGCTGAGTCCTGTCATATTGGGTTTATGTGGAAAAAGGAGAGTGAAAGTAAACCCACCCCCCCTGTCCTTGGCACTTCATAGGGAATGACTAAAGTCACAGTCACATTGTTATTAAGTCTAGACTGAGCATTAGCAACCACAAGCTTGGGTCAGGTGTGAGCACATGTGTTCACAGCTATGTATTTCTGTTGAGTTAGCCATGGTGCATGATATGGTATTTTTGCCGACTGATAATATGGCTGCCCAACATGCCGGATTGAGTTATCTCTTAACTTCTGCTTGCTCCATTGCCTCATGGCTTGTGTAATTGAGAGGTTGTATGCATGCATTGGATCTAAAGAATGTAGCAGACTTCTCAAGCTCTTGGGCAGACAGTGGTGAGAACACTCCTTATGAACAATGTGCTTGGGCATCATAGACCCGTGCCTTTACACAGCTCTAGGAGAGACCCTCGGTGTCCAAAGGCAGCCCTGTCTTTGAAAGCATTGTCTGGAAGATCAGCATGGGGAGGATGTATTTGCATCTGCAGCTACACTTGCTGTCCAGAGCACATCCACATCTGTGGCTTTCCACATCTTTGATCCCAGCTCCAGGTCTCAGTACACTGCCACAGGAGTCCATTCTTGGCAAAGCCTGTGAAGATCGCTCTTTCCCAGCAGAATCAGGTGATGAAATTGCATGTGAACAGGCTTTGCAGAAAGAAGCATGTCCTCCTTTTCAGAGAAGGCATGCAGTGAAAAGAATATGGCTGAGAAGAAAGAGCAATAGAAGAGCCAGATGTACTGATCGGCTTTTGTTCCTCTGCCTGTGAAACAACACAATCAAGGCTGAAAAGTGTGTGTCTCTGACTCCGTGCAACACCTGCAGCCATGGGAAAAGCAATGCCTGTGCAGACTGTCATTCTGGAAATATGGGAAGATCACCAGTGAAGGGAGAACACTGAGGTGAAGAGCTAATGCCCATGGGGGTCTTTACCGAGTGCGTCCGGCAAAGCAGCAGAGCATCTGAAGATGCTCAATTTAGCATTGAGAAGATGACAGCCTTTTTCATTTGGCAGATGGCAGCTCCTAACTTGTACTACTCCACTTTTACCAGCAGAGACGTTTTGGTTAGGCAATATTTATCTCCTGGAAGCTTCTTGGTCGATGCCTCCTGTGTCTCACATGCATGTCATACATCAATCATCCAGGGATTTCCTTAGTTGCTAAGGTCATCACCATATTCTCTGTCCTTTTCCAATCCTTATTTTGCAAGGAGTCGTTTTCTGTTGTACTGATGGCCATTGGAATTATCAAAAATGCTTTACTGTTAATTGTTGACTGCTTGATTGCCCTACCTCTACTGATCTTGCCTTTTAGGTCAGGATATTGCTGCTAATGAAAGCTCCTGAAGACAGGCAGTCTACCCCTAGCCTTTAATGACACTCTTGACTTCTTGATGCACTTGCAAATGCAATAATTGGCCAGGAATCTGGACTGCTGCCAGAATCTCTTTAAGTCTTATTTTTATGATATCTGCACAATGGTGTTGAAATACGTTTTTAGCCTGCTGAAGGGAAGCGGAGAGGACATATACTCAAATTAAGCCTGATCATGGCTCCTACACCAGAATGCTATTTGCTTGCCATAACCTAAGCTATATTTGTGTGATCAAAGAGGTGAACGGAAGATATAAGCAGAAAGCCAGCACAGCTACCATTGCCTGCTAAGGATTATTCATCTGCCTCTGAGAACAGGAAATACCAAATTATAGGGAATATTCTGGCAGATCATTTCAGTGCTTAGTGTTTGCTGCTTAATTTTTACTGATAAATTTATCCTTGAATCACACAGCCTTTCTCATGGCTCATCTCTGATCATCCAGGTCCAGATGTGTTCATTCCCCCAACCCTGCCCGCCCTTGGCCATCTTACCAGCAGCCCTACTTATTCATTAAGCCCCGGGGTTCCCCCCTCTAGGAATGGAAATCGAAACTTTTTGACAAATGAATAGTGTATTTGGTTCAGACAAAACAGTATTTTTATATATGGAGAAGATATTATCATCTAGTCTAAGAAAGTAAATCTGTAGGTTTTTAGCAATGAAGAATAAGGGGAGTAATACAGGGAAATAATGCATAACAAGTGGCATAAAGACAACATACTTTTCAGGGTTCCTACTAGCATTAAGGAGAAGTAAATTTTTTATTCACCTCTGAAGTGGTCTAATGACTATTTAAAAGAACAGCAGAAATCTGGAATACTCTACAGAGACTATGAATTATTATAAATATGAAAAATATTCCATAACAAGAATTACTTTAAAGTACCCCAATGCATTTCAGAGAGATACTTCAGAGAAATAGAAAAATACAGTCCTTACTCCAGAATTTTAGAGGTTTTCTAAACCATGTGCTGAACAGTAGCCACTTTATATCTACTGGCTTAGGAACAGACTGGATCTTTGCAAGACTGGGGCTGAAGGCCATAGTTCTGCAAATGTTTATGTATGAGTAGAGACTAAGGACTGACTCCTAAAAATCACAGTATGCTGTGGGTGAGGAAAAAAATGTTAAGGAAAAGCAGAGGAGAGTGATATTTTTCAACCATAAATAATGTGGTATCCTTCAAGACAACTCTTTCATAGAAGTTATGTGTTGAAAAGGAACTTCTATTTTCATATGTGAATGGCACCTTAGAAATATTAAAATATGGAAGAGAAAAATATGCAGCCATTCAACTACTCTACAATGTTATTGAAATAATATTTTAATTAAAAAACTCGAGCATCCCCCACCCACTTGCCCTGCTCCCGTCCTGAAAAGCACTCTCCTTGCTTTCGTGAGCACAAGCAAATCAACACTCTGTTAGCACAAGGTAGCTCTTGTTTGAATTGTGTACCCTGGAGATGCATAATGAGCGCAGAGGAACTGTTCCTAGGGGGGTTCAGATTCTGAGAAAGGAGAGAAATTAAAGTGCCCTGCATATGTGGTCTGGATCCCATGAAGGGGGTGGGATAAAATAAAAATAAATCAATTTTGTGAATTTGAACTTGATGCATAAAAGTTAGACCATAAAACTATAATCTCCTTCAACCAATATTTTTTATAGCTGAAATTTCCATCTGTGGGGGAGAATTTTTATGGAGAGAAGGCTAATGACATCCAGAAAATATTCTATTACTTCCAAAGAGGTGCATTCAGAGCAGTGTGTATAGGTCCAAAGCAGTATCTGTGACTCCTCAGAATTAGAGATAGCAGAATATGTAATTTTAAAGTCCTGTAAATGAACCGGGAGCATGAATAAATTTCAGACCAAGGTGCGGTGAAACAGAAATCATAAATTGTTTTGGCAAAAACCTACAATAATAAATTTAATTGATCTGAAACCTTTATTTTTAGCTGAAATATATAGTTTTTTTGTCAGTAGGAATTATTTAACCCTTTTTAACTGTTGCTTGTTTAAGATTTATGACACTCCCAGAGAGAGAAAAAATCCGAAATAGGGATTCAGAAATTCATTTCGAAAATGCTAGAATATA
The DNA here is from genome assembly GCA_026413425.1 of Tringa solitaria. Classification (NCBI taxonomy): domain Eukaryota; kingdom Metazoa; phylum Chordata; class Aves; order Charadriiformes; family Scolopacidae; genus Tringa; species Tringa solitaria. The sequence continues at coordinate 21,440,156 of JAOXJM010000001.1, read as the reverse complement.
GAAACAAAATATATTGAGACTAAAATATAATATTTTTGTCATCCTTTTTATTATTAATTTTTAATATATTTTGTATTCACTGATAAAATAAATATTGTGAAAATGATCCATAGGAAGAGAAATAATGCATTTCTGTTAACTGGATGTAATATTCTAGAATCTTCTAACTTTACTTGAAGCAGTGAACAAGTCCATGTAGTTATAAGTGGAATTTGCTGGAGATTTCAACCTTGAGTGAAATCCTGGCCCTTTTGGGGTCCATAGCAAAACACTGATTAACTTCAGGTTTTAACCCTACCACTGCACCTGCACATCTTAGCCAAAAATAATAATTTATAAGTGATAACTAGGTTGGTGAGAGGAGATAACAATTCCATTAAATGAACTGGTTGTTAGAGCTGGTAAAGGGAAGGGGAAAATATTTTTAATTAACTGTTTTGGTATATAATATCTGAAAATCTGCCCTTTGTTACCTGACTGGTGGTTTCTATGGTAGATTTATTGATTCCAAGAGTCACACATTAAAATCTTTACACAGCAGGGATCCGGCAGGCACACAGGATGCAGAGAATAGACTCCAAAAATGTCGGTGTGAGGAAAATCGGCAGCTGCGGGGTTCCACATCCGATGTCTAACAGGATGGGCAGGCCACTATGTCCCATCGTGGGATAGTGCACCAGCCTGCTGGCTTGTTTATTCCACATCCTGTGGTTCAGTTCAGCCTCAGCAGCCCTGTAAAGGACTGCCTGGGAACTGCAAGCAAAGCAGGAGCTACTAATAAGCCGACCCTAATTAACTTTAGGAGAAAGTGTGCTTGTGCCATTGCTTTGCTCTGCTAGTCTGTTTATCTGAAGAAGTTACCTTCGGAATTGCTGGTATTTTTTGATGGATGGTCTAACTGATAATACAATACTAGAAAGTGGATTTGCTAGAAGATTTAGTAGATTTGGACAATCTAGTAGATTTGCAGTAGACAGAAGAAACGGACAGGCAGTAAATGCCAGCCTGCTTTTCTACCTTTTACTTGTTTGAAGCTCTCTGTTCTGATTCACTGCTCTTTTCCTTACTTTATACTTCAAACTATACTTTACTACAAATAGAGAGGTGTACCTTCCCCACCGACCCACACCCTAACTCCTTTGATTGCAATCAATCTGTGCCATTTAAGACATGAAGACCAAGAGGCCTGGATATTAGTTTGAAAGCAGTCAGCATATGATACTTACTTTCCAAGGAGCCTGTATATTGCAGGTGGTATTTAGAATTGCCCTCCCCTATCTTCTCTTAAAACAGCCCTATTCCTGCCCTAGGGACATCTCCTGGCCTAAACAGCACAGCCCTGCCTATGGCTCATTGCATCAGTGGCTTCTTTTAGATTCCAGTTCCCTCCAAAACCAGTTTACTTACCTCAACCTAAAAGAAAGATATTTAGAAATTCTCTGTCTCCTAAAAGTCCGGATTGCTTCTAGACTGGGGTGACTTTCTGTAGTTTAATCCCTGCAGTCTGTGTTGGCTACTTCAGGCTAGTGTAAGCGAACTGGCCAGCGTGGTGCCCCTGGTGTAGTCACAAAGGCACACATTCAGCATGCTTAGCAGCCGGGATAAGTCCCCAGGCAGTGGCCCTGCACTGAGCCCTGTGGTGCCATAAGTATCTGTGCCACGGCGCATCAGCTGCTACTGGAGAACTAGCTTTAACATGATGATAGAAACCACAGTTTCAGCAATAATACTGCCCACAGATCTGATTAATGGCAGTTAATTACACCTTGCAGTTATGTTTGGTAGGCAAGCTTGTCCCACATCAGCCTCTCAAATGGCACGGCTCCTCTAAGTGCCCAAACACCCCTCTGGTATCTTGCACTGGCTGATGCAGCCATCATCCTGTTAATTACTGGTTAAAAGTCACGACCAACATACTTAGTATGCAGTAGCACAGAGATATCTGTCGTGGATGGAGTGGCAGGTATGGTGCCATGCTGAAGGCTAGTGTTTTAATCTGATTCAGCACTCCCATGACACACAGATCTCACCCTGACTGAAGGCATAAGCCAAGATGAAAGAGCAGCAGTGGAGCCTATTGTGATGAAGAGATTCGGCACTGGATACTGAGCAGGTGCCGTTACAGGAAGACTCTACCCTCTTTTGCCCTGCTGCTGTACTCTCATCTTTGGCCATCCCTTCTCCATGTTTAACGTTTGCTTCGCTAAGATAACATTTTAATGTGTGTCCTTAAGGGTGACTCAATTTTCTTTTAAACGAAGTTTAGTGAGTAAAAGTCCCTGTAGTCAGATTCTTAGCATGAACATTCATACTTATATTCATTCCATTTTGGGATTGGCAAATGCCTTCTAAAATACTCAGCAGCTGCCTGAATACTCCATGGCTAAAAGTTCAAGGTGATGACCCTGTGGCTCTTAATAGATTGACACACAGATTGACACAGTTCTGACTCTGTTAAAGGTTAGAGTACAAAAGATGCTAATTGGTACGTTACAGCATTGGATTTCTCAATGTTTTTTTTATCTATTTATTAAAAGGTACAAGGTTCACTATTCCCTATCGCTGAGCTTGTGATTTACAAAACTGATTTCCTTGCTATGAAACTCTGCACATTTTTATTGCTCACTTGTACGCGGAAGAACTGAGGAAGATGGTGATGTCTCCTGGGTTTTTGTAGCCCTCAACACACTGGAAAATGTCTGCTTCACCCAGCTTATGGTCACACAATAAACAGTCTCTAAACATTTTGCTGTGCCTAACATTTTGCTGCCATAGGCAACCACTTAATCTGCCTACACAGAGAAGCTAGCCCTGAGGGGATGCAATATGTGTCGGAAAGGACAGATTTATAATAAAACATTGGTTTTCAGGACTGGCAGAAAAAATAGCTGTTCATTTGAGATTTCCTGCTATATTCTCAGCTGTTCCAATAACAGAAGTGTTAAAGATTTCTACAATCAAGGTTCCACATGGATTGCTTCTATAAGCAGATTTGTTTCCACCTCACAATCAGTACTGTATTTCTGCCTTAGGTTGTACCCTTTTATCATATAAGCATCTTCTGTATAAACCAGACTTGAAAGGTACCCTTGTGAACCAAGAGGAGACCAAAGTGAAAAACCCGTGACAGCCAGTTGGAAATGAATTCAGCTCTCATGGTTTGACTCTCCTTTTTGTTTACATTTGCATTAAGTAGCACAGCAGAAGGAGGCACTGTGCCCAGGGTAGAGGGGGAACCCCTCTCCTTTGGGAGGCAACGTAGACACCGAGTCTCCATTTAAACCTCATTATGACATCAATTCATGTGAAAAAAGAAAAATCACAGGTTTGCGGTTCATGCCTGTAATAAGCCCTTTAGAAACAAGCTGCTCTGGCAATGTAATTTAATCCTTGCTACTTCCAGGTTTTTTTATAATTATATATTCCTCTGCCGTAAGAGAACCAGGATTTGTTGTGAATCAGGTCACCCTGTAGCTGTTTTACTTGAATGAAGAACTCACACTGCTTCCTACAGTCTGTTATGACTCCTCTAATTTAAGACTATTACCTGAAACAGACGTATTTTATTTGGCTTTTTCAATGTTGACGGAGTGTGAAAGCTTGCAAAATGATCTCCAAGTGCCTCTATAGAATAAGACTCATAAGGCTCATTGTGATAAGTGAGAGCAAAGTAACCATAAAACTTTTCAGGCTGTCTGTGAGATGGCTTGGGTCTCAGTGGAACCGAGCGCCATGCTCCTCCCACTGAGTGAAAGAAGAGGGGCTTGCTAAGGCTCTTTTATAAAAGATAGATTTGCCAGGAAAGCCTTGTTCTCCCGGAGGTGTATTAAAACAGCCGTTCATGGCCAGAGCTACTGCGTTCCCATGTCTTCAGAAGAGGCATGCTTCTTGGAAAAACTAGAGCTTTCAGCCACACAATGTTCCATATGTCCTATTCTTATCCAAATCCATTATTGTTATGATAGCTAATGAGCATGCAGAACGGGCAGAAAAGGTGTACACTGGCAAAAAAAATCTAGCCTCAGTTTTGGGATTTGAAAACAGCAGGCTTGAGCTCTGGACAGTGAATTCACTTCTCTCCCCTATTCGGCAGGCTGTGGGCTTGATTTTTAGTTCAAGCTGACACACAGTCATTACAAATGAATGAGAATAAGTGTGGTTTTAGGCCACCTTTGTGTTTTGTTGTGTTTGCACTCTGGCTGGTGCTACAGTTGGCCTGAGTTACAGCAACTCCAAGGCTAATCTAATTTACACTTGGTTTGCCAAAAGTTGTTCTGGCAGCTGAAAATAGTGACATCTGCCAAGGGTGCAAATGCAGCCCTGTGTGGTTTTTTTCTGATCCTGTTGCATGGTATAAGAGCATATGCCCCATCAGTGTTTACAAGTTCCTAAAGGGTGGTTTGAAGGAAAATGGAGCCAGACTCTCTTCCATGGTTTCCAGCGATAGGACGAGGGGCAATGGGCATAAGCTGGAACATAGGAAGTTCCACTCAAATATGAGGAAGAACTTCTTTATGGTGAGGGTGACAGAACACTGGAACAGCCTGCCAAGAGAGGTCGTGGAGTCCCCTTCTCTGGAGATTTTCAAGACCTGCCTTGATATAGTCCTGAGTGATGTGCTCTAGGAAATCCTGCTTAGCAGGGGAGTTGGACTAGATGATCTCTAGAGGTCCTTCAAACTCTGTCAAATCCGTAAATCCGTGAAACTACTACTACTGGAGACTAAAGCCATCATACTTTCCCTTCATCAGCCACACTCCATTCTCCCAGCCATCTCTTTATGCATCTTTTACAATGGATGTAGAAGTCACGAGATGCAGAGGTCTATGTTAGCTTTGTCTCATTCCAAAAAGTTTCATATAAACAAGGTATTTCTAGTGTTCGAAATTTTCTGACATGTGTCCTCTTATTATCAATTTGGCATAAAGGGACCAGTGAAACACAGACAGCTAAGAAATCATTCTCTTGTCTTGAATCTACAGACTTACAAGTAATGTGACCAGTTCTTTTATACGCCGGTAGATGAAGCTTTGATGTAAAAAAGAAATTGAAATCCTTTCTTCAAAGTATATTTTTTCTCTTTCATATACTTATTTTTAATCCCTTCCCAAACTCTGAGAGTATTCGTTTGACATGTATTTGTGGCTATCTGAGAGCTTGCTTTGGTTGTTCTGGAAAGTTAATGCATCTGAGCTCACAAATTCTGTTAACAGGCATGGTTCAAGCTTAGCATACTTATTAATACAATCACCTTCATTTTCTGAATTTGGAGATTTAGCAGAACAAATTCACATGTGATACAATAGAGATCTGTGAAATCAGAAGAAGCATGTAGAATCTTTATCGGGATCAATCACCTTCTCTTCCAGCACAAGAACTAGGAATCATTACATTAAACTAGAAGGAAGCAAAGTGAATGAACAAATGGAAGTTTTTTTCATTGTTTAGCTAAGCTGTGGAAAGCCTTTCCACCTGACTCGGGTGTACTAAAAGCTTACAGAAGTTCAAGGGGAGTCTGGTGTTCATCGGGAAAAAAAATAAAGGAAATTACCAAACACATAGAAAAACCTCTATTTCAGGAAGTCATCGAACCCTTGGTAGCTAGCGGCTTGGAGGTTACTTAGCTCAAGTGTCATTTCTGATTACTTGTACTCTTCCTTAGGCATCTGATTTTGGACACTTATATAGGCAGGATGTTGGATTAGATGTGCTTTTGGACTGATCTATTGTGGTGGCTGCTCTATGTTATATTATGTTATGCATTATACTACAGATGCCTGCAATATGTTTGTGAAATACCCTGCATTCCTGTGTAAGTCACATGCTATCTTCAAAGGGCCTGCTTCTTCCCACAGACTGTGGGACTAGCCTAAGGTGACAAGCTGAGATTTTTAACTCTTAATTAGCAAAAATTAGATAAAGTGAATCCTTCTCTGCATGACATAAACATTTCCCAGAGCAAAGAATGTTTCTAGTTAAAAGAGACTTGGCTAAGAAAGAGATTGCTTTCTTGCTGTGTTCATAAAATTCAGTTGCACTAATAAAGTTTTGCAAGTAGGAACCTTCTCAAGGAATGAGCCCTAAATTAGTCTGAATAACCTGGATCAAAACTTATATTTTAAGTCAGCTAACTGTTCATAAGCAGATTTATATACTATCCGATCAGCTCTAGATTGCTCTGCACTTTCGGATTTCGGGAGATATGAAGGATATACAGATATGACTGCTGTTTTTAATTTGTCTATGTCAATATAAATTCCATCACTCAAAGATGCCTGTCTACCAATGTGAAGTGGTCTGAAGGAGCTGCTTAGTTAGCCTTCTTTTATACATATCTGTTACAGTCTTCAGAATTTAAAACAATTTTATATTAAATGAATAATAATCAATAATTTACAGTAAATCAGAAATTATGTACGGCTACTAATATAAATCAGAAAAACTATTCACTATTTTATTTATCTATGGGAATACTTAATAAGAAGTTCACATAACATTGTAAAAGGGAAATATAGTGTCTATACATAGCTTAATTTTCATAAATATATGATATTAATCTCAGTACCTAGATCTTAGAGCATTTTAGAAAATGTCTTTTAATACACCTGGCTGACCCATTCTTTGCTGGTGACTCTAAGTGACAGAGAAGATAATGCTATTACTGTTTTCATTAAAGGCCTCATAGTAATGGTTGAATGCTGTCATATTAAGGAGGTTTAGATGTAAGTGGAAAGACTCCAAACTTTGGAGGCAGCATAAAGTGTTATTGGATAATTAGGACGTGTCTTTCTATATTCACGCAGCCTTAAAGACGATGCAGGGCAGACCTGGAGTGGGATAGGACGTACTTCAGTACAGATTTCTTGGCAGTAATTTGCTTTGCAACTGTTACAGATGGTTTACAGCTCCTGCTCTAGTTCTTTGAGTTTAAGAAAGTGTTGGATTAGCAGAAAGTATTACACATAAAAAGTGTGTTAGAAGCCTGTTAAGAATAGAAGCCAGGAAAGACTCAAAAGTTAGGAAATGCCGGAAATAAGGTTGCATATATTTACTGCTCTTTCTCTGTATGCACATTACACAGTCCTTAATTATAGGAACACATTATGTTTTCATAAGATCCCAATCTCACTCAGTGCTCACTAACTGAGCAGCTATTCAGTATATTGTTTTCATTCTTCAATGTCTGGCCTCTCATTTATTTCACACTACTGAAAATCCCCTCTGGAGTTCCCTGTTGTGCTTATCAATGTGATATGTAGTGTTTTCTAGACCGTAATAAGTCTGTTTCACTGTATCTGTGCTGAGAGAAGTGATGTTATTTTCTTTTTCACAGATGAAAAACTGAGCATAGAGGCTGTATCTGAGATTCCAGTCCTGAATGCGGAGTGTGATCTCCAGTTTTGTATCCATGACACTGTATTTCCCTTGAAGGGTACATGACTTCTTACACAAAAGATACCTATTTATTCCTTTGAAGCAGGAAGCATCGTAGCCCTTCTAGAAGAATCTGGATGAGACTGTTACCACTCAATAGCCATTTATATTCCACCACTTGTTATGACTGTACTAATAAACTGAGAGGAACAAGAGTATAAAGTCAAGCATGGGCTTGACTTGGCTCCAAATACTTGGTCTCTCAAGGTCACAGGACTGTTCTCACCAGAGAGATCACCTTATGGTGGGAGGAGAAGAGAGTTTAGCTCTATGAAAGGAAGGAAGAAAGAAAGCTACACTTAACAGTGGGTGTTAGGGTCAGACAATGGCCCTGTTTTGCTTACCAAAGTAGATGGAGACATTGGAAGGGGTTCATCTCATCTAACTTAGATGCCTGATATCTTATAATGTAACTCAGGTTACTTTTGAGCTAATCAGAAGTATTAACTCTAAACATGTTCTTGGCAGGAAACAAGGTACATAGCAACAATACAAGTCTTGAGGTCTTTAGATCATTCAATAAAGCCAATGGGTATGGTCAGGGAGATTTGTGTCAAAAGGTCTATTAGGGACAATTATTATTTTTTAAAAGAAAATTTAAAATTATATTAAGTGTTAAGTACTTTTACAATATTTTGTCTGTATACAAAGTATAAAGCCAAACTTTTCTCAGAGATGCATACTGATAGGATGAGAGGCAATGGAACAGGTTTGTTTCACAGCACAAACCTGAGCTGTATCTACCATGTGATGCACTCCTAACTCCTCATAAGAGTGTGGTTGTGGGGAAAAACTGGGAAACACAGGTGTGACTGCAAGCACCAGGGAAGAGAGTGCTGTAATGCATGCTCAAGATATACCTCTTTCAGTGTCTTTCTCATTCCCACCTCCATTTCCTCACTTCTCCTCATAGTTCCCTTGTCCAGCTAACTCTTGCCGTTCTTCTCTGGATGCCTAATCAGATAATAAATCGAGGATCTTCTTCCTCTTCTCTGCCACCCCATCTCAGCAATGAGATCTTCCATCATTTTCCGTTTTCTTTCACTCATGTCTTCTTTATCCTATTTGCTCTTTGGGGTTTTTTCCATGCTCCACACCCTGGACTCATCAGTTGATCTCAACCTGCTTTCCTTTATCTCTAATGTCTTCTAGCCTGCTGTCAGCATTGAAACTTGGGAAAAAGGCACATTTTCATGGAAACAGGAGGAGACACAATTTGTGACTTGCTTTACCAAATAACAAACTGTTGATCCAAAACATGGATCACCCTCAGCTTACTCAAAGACACAATTTAACAGGAATTTTAGCATAGATGAAAAAGAAATATTTTTCTCCTTTAAGAAATATCTGATGTACTCTTATAAAATTTGGGGTTTTTTTGGTACTGAAACAGACACTCAGCAGGGAAAGTTTCCAACTCAGTGGTTAAAAATTGGCAAAACTATAAGCAATTTAAGATACGGTCTTATAATGGGGCATGTCAAGTGACTTTAAATCTAAAGAGAGTTACCAGGGTTTAATGAGAGTTACTATCCTTTAATGCACTGTTTACGTCACCCTGTAGAAGAGGAGAGTCTATTGCATCTTGTGTATTTATAGTACGAGAGGCATTGGTGATGAGTGAAAATGGTATGTCATTTCTCACTCTGATTCACAGAGGGAAAAGCACGGTAAATCATAGAAGCAGCTGCAAATGTGCCAGGCAATAACTGGGAATAATACTGCCCATAATCCTGCTGCTGTAAGACTCTTAGTTCACATTTTTAGTTCCGATTGTCCTCTCTTACTGCCCCTTCCAAGCCATGACAAATTAAAACTGCTCATAAACTGTCCATAATACATGCACCTGAAACTTTTTTTTGTGTGGTAGTATTATTCAGGAGGCAAGTTTGATAGTACTTTAATTTGCAGATTAAATTAATGACAAACAACTTTTCAAACTTGGAATAAATTTTCCCCTTCTACATTTATTACATAATTTTCCACCACACACAAAACACTTATATTGTCTTATGGAGAAGTTGATGTTCCTATTGTGTTGTGGTTTCAGTTGGGCTAGAGTCAACTTTGTTATTAGCAGCTGGTGTAGTGCTGTGTTTTGGATTTGGGATCGGAAAGGTATTAGTAGCACACCAATGGATTTGGTTGTTGCTAAACTCTAAAGGCCTTTTCTGCTCCTCACACCATCCCACCAGCGAGTAGGCTGGGAGGGCACAAGAAGTTGGGAGGGGGCACAGCCAGGACAGCCGAACCCAACTGACCAAAGGGATATTCCATACCATGTTACGTCATGCTCTACAAGAAGAAGGTGGCAGAGGAGCATGTTCGGAGTGATGGCGTTTGTCTTCCAAAGTAATTGTTATGCGTGATGGAGCCCCGCTGTCCTGGAGATGGCTGAATGCCTACCAATGGGAAGCAGTGAATGGATTTCTTGTGTCATTTTGCTTGTGTGTGCAGCGTTTGCTCTACCTATTAAACTGTCTTTATCTCAACCTATGAGGTTTTTTTTTCACTTTTACTCTTCTGATTCTCTCCCTAGTCCATAGTTGGGGAAGTGAGAGACCAGCTGTGTGGTTCTAGCTGCTGGCTGTGGTTAAAACATGACATGTTGGTAATACAACAAGCTTTATTTTTAAAATAAACTTGCCAGATGAAACCTGCAGCACCACCAAACATTTCTGTTCTTTTTCAAATTGCAACTTGAACATCAAACTGTACATTTGGTTGCTAATCTTTGATGTCTTGTTCATAAGCAGAAAAACCTGCTATTTACCTTCCTTACTAATGGTGTCTTAGAGCTACAACAGAAATGTTTTAAGGCTTCAAGAACATTGAAGACTCATGCCAATTTTTATTCTATTATTTTTCTCAGGTAGCGTAAGCCATCAAATAGAACAGTCACCTAATTTCTTAAAGATGAATTAAAGACATTGGTTGGTATTTGACACACTGATCAAATAGCAGAGCACTTATAGGACAGTAATTCATCTGAGCACATCAGTAATGACTTTTATACAGCCCCCATAGAAAATCCAATTTATGCATAGTGCTTTTGGAGTTACTTTAATAAAGTTAGAATCTTAAAAGAAGAGAGTGTTACGGTATTTACTTCAGAAAGGATTAAAAAATCTATCACAAAATGATCACTCCTGATATCTTTCCTTGGATAAGTTTTTCTAAAATATAAATTTTAAATCATCCTAGACAAATACTGTGCTGAAAGGCCCTGGGAATTCCTGTTTACTTGTATGCAAAGAGAGGTATGTTATCCTGTTGAACACTGTAAGGTTTCTGTGTAATAACTTCATAACAAAGTAGTTCATTGAACCAAGGAAAAGAAAGTGGTAGTGTTCCGTTCTATGAGAGTGACGGCAATCTTTCTCCGAAGTTTGTGTTGCTCCTAGGTTTCAATTAGATGATTACTGTATTTTTTTTATATTGGGCCAAATGTTCTGTTCTTCAAATTACCATCTTTTAATAAATATTTCTCTCTCTGAGGCTTCATTTCCATCCACCCTTAAATACTTACTTCAGCTCCTGTACCCAGAGTCCATAGTGACTTTGTACACCTATTAAAGAGCTCAGACATTCTGCCGTGGTGGATTTTACATACATCTGTGGCAAAGCTATATTATTTGCTTGCTCTTTTGCAAATAATGCACCAGATTGTTCCTTCATTAATCCCAAATTAGGTCCTTATAGATGGTGTTGTTCTTGTGTTGATATGTGGAAAGGGGATGGAACAAGTATCACCGCAGCAGCGTTCATGTCTGCATGAACAGCCCAGTCCCACTTTATAGATTAGTCTGTCCACTACGAAGTACCCAGACCTGAAAGACAGGAAGTGAGATTTTTTCTCCCACTTCTAGAATTAGAGTTGCCCTTGCAATCTCTTCAAAGATAATGCAACACAATGCTCTACCTAGCTTGGATTTCCTGATTTTACACGTGATTTACAGCAAAACCACATAAGTTTATACTAGCACAAAATACTGATCTCATACAAAGATAATTTCAAAATAGCAAAACCACAGCTGTGTGTTAGGGATTTAGAAGTTTTTCAAGACAGTACAAAGAGATGGGATTTGTAAAGGCAAGAACTGAGGATGCTGGAAAAGATATCATGTCTTTAATGTTGTCTTAAAAATGTCATATTTAACTTCACTGCTACCATTTAAATTGCTAGCTACTGCAATAATGTGGTCAGCAAACACCGTCTGGATGCATTAGCTATGCAGTATTAAGTCATGATATGTGTAGAGATATAACAATGTCCATTACCAAATAAGTAACCCCTTGAGACAGCTCAATAGAGAATTTTCTCAAGTTATGTGGGATATACCATGTAGACCAAATGTACATTGCGTTTCTCAGTTTTCAGTGTGGCTTTGGCATCTGACTAAAATGGCTGTAGCAGATGAGGTTAAAAAGATATCTCTCTGCCACTCAGCCTGTGCTGTGTTATTTGTGTTGTGGGCTCTGCCAAGGAATGCAAGATACGAAACTCTGTCCATTGAGTGCCTTGGTCTGAGGTGTTAAAACGAAAAGCTTCCATGAAATTCTCTCTTTCCTGCTGGCCTGTGATAAACTCCATGTGTCAGAAGCTGCAAATGCTTTTAAAGAGTACAGCTGTGAATGACAAGCCTCAAATAGACATTTTCCCATGTAAATGATTCATTTTTTGCAACTGCAATCAACAGGAGCAGCAAGATACCTGGTAAACTGCTTTATAGAAGTTTGACCTCAGTAAAAGTTTTTAAATTTGAATGTGAAAGAAGTTAATTGGCTATATTGATTAATCTGCAGCCTTCATTATGTACAATTGCCAAGTAACTACTATACCAAAGGATATCTTTCTCAGTGGAGGCAATTTCTGCATTTTTCAAAGCTCAACCAATCATGCAGAAAAAGCTCCCTGCTATGTGGAGTTACTTGTGAGGACTGTACACCTTTAGGGAATTGATTTAACTGATTCAGTAGAGATAGTGGGCTTTAACAGAGGAAAATGGCTTTAATCCTCCTTTTTTTATTTACCTGTAGATTTTTAGTATGAGACCTGGAGAACTCCAAGAAAAAAGGATAGAATATTGATAAATTTCCAGATATGATAGCAATGAAGACTTTAAATCTTTTGACAGAGAAATGTTTACAATGCAAAATGATGAGAAATGTTTATATTAACTGCTCAGTGGTACTCATTTTAGAGGAAATTGCTCATGCTTTTACTTTTTTGTGTGATTTTTTGGAATAGACTGATATGTAACTACTGCATCCTAAGGTATGGCTTATTTGTCATCTACAACTTGATGTACTAACAAACTAATATAGTGACAACAAGAAAATGATTAAGCATTTTTTTACCAGCTAGAATGTGATCATTCTTCATAATTTATCCACTTTCACTTCCAAACTGGCTTTCCCAAGACAAATAGACATTTGCACATGATGCAATAGATTTTGAAATAATTGGGACATTCTTCACTTATCTCAATGATAAACCTCCTTCTGCCTATGGATTTCTACCACTTTCTCAGATTTCAACAGTTTTGTTCTCCTGTGGAATGAAAAGTTTATTTAAGGGTACTTAGAATAATCTACATTTCTTGAGTCAGTTAAAAAAAAAACAGGGTAATTTTATTTACTGCCTATGAAAGTATAGCTGAAGTTCTTGGGCTCTTTTTTTTAAATTACTTAATATTTATAAAATAGTAGAAACAAGAGTCTTAGTCAAATCATGGTCTTACTGAGAGAGACAGTATTCAAAGGTTCGGGAAGTATTCCTCGCATTAGGGAGTTTAAGCACAGATCTACAAAATAGTTAGATACTTACTTTCCATTAGAATCCATACTAGGTGTCAGGTTTAGCTCACAAATTAAGATACCTGAATTTGTATGTCTGCATGTACTTGTCTTTCTATGTGCTAGGTGACTCCACCTTGCTATAATCATAATTAACTGATATTAGCTGTATGCATCAGCTGCATGCATCAGCTGCCTGAATATGGACATGAAGTGCCACTTGAGATGATCTAGATTATCCCAAGTAGACTCTAGCTGACAATCCAGAGGGATGCAGACCTCCTGTGGGAAGCAACACATTGCCAGTGTCTTGGAAAAGCCAGGGAATCTCAAATGTGTTAGATGAATTTGTTCAGCCAGTTGAGCCGAGCCCCTAGTTATCACAGCCAGAGGAGTACAGAGAGTTATTCAGCTGACCAAATTTTAGTATCTACTTTAAATGCCTGAATTCAAGCACCACATACCTTTATGTATCTATTTTTTTCTGTCTGAAAAACACATTTGACACCACTTTTCTTCCCATTAGATCGACACATGGAAATTTTTTCAGCTGTGATAAACAGCTACTCTTGTTACCAGCAAGTGAGACTAAGACAGCGAACAATTGAGCCTCAAAACAGGATCACCTAGAGTGGGTTGTTCAGGCATTTGTCTGATCGGGTTTTGAATATGTCCAAGGATGGACAGTCCACAGCCTCTCTGTGTAATCTGTTCCAGTTTTTGACCACTATCACAATAAAAATTATCTTTCTTACATTTAAGTAGAATTTCCTGTATATCAGCTTGTGCCCACTGCCTCTTGTCCTTTCACTGGTCACTGCTAAGAATCATGAGGCTCCATCTTCTCTACTGTCTCTCATGAGCTTTTTATACACATGATAAGATACCCTGGAATCTTGTTTTCTCTAGACTGAAAAATGCCAATTCTCTTATCCTCTCCTCATATGTCAAATGGTCTAATCCCATAATCATCTCTGTAGCCCTAAATCACTAGGTATTTGTTCCTTTTATTGTCTTTTTAAAAGAGCTGTGTTGGTTCTTTACATTGCACAATTTCAAAACCTATTTTAGTCTGAAATTTCCCTTCCAGCATTATTGAAGAGCAAACAACATTTCCACTTCAAATTTTTGCTTATTTTCCCTGATTTTCACCTCTAACCATAAGTTCCTTGCTGTCAAACCTTCCAAGGAAGTTGGAAGCAGTCCTGAAATGCCTGGCTGATTTTTCAGGGTTCACAAGCCAAATTATTTTGTTTTGGATATTTTTTTTTTCAAACTCCATTGGTGAGCTTGGGAAGAGAAATTACTTTTCTGCCTTACACAATCTGCAAAGAAGCTTCTATATATAATTTTGAATTTTCTTCTCCTTTCACAGACTTTTTCCAGACCAATAATTACCACCTTTGTCACCAACTAAGATGGCATATAAGTGGAGAAAGATGAAGAAATAAATGCATGGTACTTGCTGATTATTAATTGAATGGGAATAAGTATAATTTGTGCAGGTTCCCTAGAAAAACACCTACAAAACATTCTTCGAGGTGTAAAGACATAGCCTCATTGAGCAACAGTCCATCAAGAGCTACTAATACTACAGGAAATATGTTAAAGGACTTTTGGAAGTTAATAAATATGTTTTTATTATTAAATTTGTTTATTAACTTTTTTCTTTACCTTCCTTCCTTCCTTCCTTCCTTCCTTCCTTCCTTCCTTCCTTCCTTCCTTTCT
>JAOXJM010000001.1:21373512-21384017 GCA_026413425.1 Tringa solitaria | reverse complement strand
TATTTTAAACTTGACCCATGGAAAGAGGAAGTCTGTAGAAGTTGGTCTACCTGTCTGAGCTGGTACAACAAAGTGTTGCAGAAAAGTGTGTGGCCTCTTCTTGATAACATGTCCTGGGTGAGAAGACGGAGTGTAAACACCATAGGTGTGTGTGAGGAGCACCCCAAACTGCTGGTTCTGAGAAGGATTTTGACCCCAAACTGATAATTCCAAAGAAAATGACAATTTTAAAATTTACCATAAGTAGAATTAAACAGTAACCAGGGCACTAGGAATAAAACTGAGGGAAAGGATACATGGAGATCTGTAAGGGGACAGAGACCCTGGGGGTCACAGGGCAGGCAGGCGGGAGGGTGCTGTTGGCTCTGGGTTATCTTTTGTATTGCTGATACTTGTCCTGAATGTGTAGCACTCTGGTTGCTGGTTAATTACTTCATTAATAAATCAATAAACTGCTTCCATCCTGATTCCATTTAAACCTCTTGAGTAAAGTACTTTTTCCCCATGACAAAGTACCAGTTATCCTATAGCAACAACACAACAGCATCTTTGATGCTGGAAAAGCTGACTGTTATAGCTATAGGTTTGGATTTGTTGCCATGAAAGGTGGCATAAAAGGCTATGAAAGATACCCTGGATTTCCCTGAGCAAACCCAGCCATGGAGCACCTGCCAAAAAAAAAAAAAAAGACATTTAGTCTGACATTGCAAAGGAAAACGGACATGCAAAATATATAAGAAAGAAAGGCAGCAATGCTGAGTGATGCTGGGGTGCCCACATATTTATAGCTGTGAAATGTGCTGGCTTGACAAAGGCACAAAGGCAGCCAAGTGTACTCTAACAAAATTGCAATGTTGGCAGCTGTGTCCAGGGACAATAGGTACCAGTAAAATCTCCTCATGTGGAAATCACAGCTCTAGCATCTTGATATATGCTTTAATTCTTTTTCTGATCATTCTCATTTTTCTACTGTCTTACCCAACTATCTTTTATTTTTTTAACTCCCTAGCAGAAAACGAGACTGTTTCAATGTTGTGTCCATTAAAAAGTTCACCAAAAAAGCAGATGCTATTGATGTGCACTATGTTAATTCTATGCGTTAACGATTAAAAAAACACTGTAAGAGGCTGGAAGAGAACTGAGCTGAAGTAAAAAAAACTCATGTTCTTCTTCAGAGTCTATTGTGTTTGAATGCCATTTGACATATTTTATGCATTTTGTAACTAAGTGGGTTTTTTTTTCTGTGTGAAAATTTACATATTGTTCTTAATTCAGAGAGTAAAAGAACCATCATATCTGTGGACATCAAAACATATTATACATTACTCTCTCCATAGGACAAGAAGCAGACTAGCAGGATTGTATTAATTTCCTGTTCTCTCCTGGAGTTGTAAACATGTCCTATTATTCTGCTTGTGCTACTTGCACCTTTTCTTCCTTTAAACTGCACCATATCAGGCTTTACTTTTTTTCTGGAGTTTTTGTTTTGTGTTGTTTTGTTTGTGTTGATTTTTTTCCCCAGAATAATTTACTTTCTTCCTTTTTCTTTTTCCTTTTCCTTTTCTTCTACTATTAATTCTGTCTCCCCAAGTTATTGTCCCAGCAGAGGAGACTTATAAAATCTGTCCATAAATGCATTTTGTGGGAGCTGTATGCCCAACTCTGTAATCTGTGAGCCATGCCATAAATATAGTACCTGATTAAATGGTGAATCTCCTTGTGACTCTAAACTGCAGATGTCAAAAGTTTAGATGGATTCCAAAAACAATATGATATATGAATGGAGAAAAAAAATCCGTCAAAGACTGTTGAAGAAAAGAGTGTTATATTTGGTGCAGGAAATCCCTGAACTGCAGATTGCAGGAAGCTGGGAGACTTCAGAATGAAATATAGCATTGAATGCCTGCCTGTTTCTTATACTTCTCCTGAAGCTTCCACTACTGATTATTTTTGAACATGAGATACTGGGCTAACTGAATGCTTGGCTTGTTATGGTATGGCTGTTCTTATATATTCCTATGTAAATGCTTAAGAAAGATTTCAAAAGTGAATTAATTCCCATGGATTCATTCGTTCACTGTCAGGGTATATTCAGTTTTCGACTCTTCCTTAAGTGTAGAACTACTCTGGGGGAGAAGAATGCATAGGGACAAGAATCCTAACATTATAATTCTTTATCACCAGAACATGCCATTGTATATGCATTTTCATTTGTTTTATTATATTTTGCAGGGTGAATATCCATATGACTGGGATTCAAAGTTGGAAGCTACAGTCATCAATGGTTCCAGTATTGATAGGGTACTGACATGAGCACAAAATTAGCATTGCTTCTCATTTCCATTTTAACATACTCTGAGTGTAAAAGATTATTTGTTGTATTGCCATTTTGATCCTTTACCTCTCTGGTGCCAGATGCTGAGTAAACATACAAATTTTATAGTACTTGTTTTGATTTTATCTGAGTCTTATTGAGGCCCATGGTGGGCTTGGAATATCAGCTATCTTCTCTTTGTTGTCAAGCTAAATGAGAAATCATCCCTAACTGGAATCCCATCAAGAACGAAATCTCTTAATACAAATATGAGGAGTTTCTTCTTTTGCCTCATGTTGGCTGATTTTTCCTGGAACATAGGTCAATTAAGCACAGATGTGTTTTCTCCTCTTATTGATCCAATTTGTTTGGTTACTGTTTTTTTAAAGAAACAGCCCTAACTCAAGCATAGTCAAGTTAAATGTGGAAAGGTCTCAGAAATGTAATGTAAATATATTCAGGCTCAAGAATAGTAAACCGGTATGAATTAATACTCTTTGTAAAAATGTGTATGGAGTAAAATAAGGCTTATGATGAAAAACCGACATTACCCAACCTATGTTGTATCCAAAATGTCAATGTCTTTTGTCCTTAAGAGCTTAAGTTAAATAGACAGAGATGACATGAATATTGTTTTTCAAAGTTCATGAACTTTTATTCTTCTAATTGGTTATAATAGCAGTTTTTCTCCTGAAACTAATCAGTTTTTGTCTATATTTAAAACTGTCAGAGATCAGAACCTGGCTCTAACTTCTTACAAGACCAATTGAGTTAAAAGTGGGTTTTGTTCCAGAAGCAGCTGCTGAAAGGGCAATGAAGCTTTTGGGGACAGAAAAATAGAGAAAAAAATCCAAATTGTCAAGAAAAAAAGAAATTAATAAAATCCTCATAAATAGTAAGTAAATGGACTTGCTCTTACTGTGCTATTTCAATGCATGTTGACCTGAAGTCTGTGGCCAGTTAAGTTACTTGAGCAATTTTAACTGGAAGGAAAAGGTTACTGGTTGCAAACTATGTGTCTTTTCTTTCAGAAGTAACTTATCACTGGAAAGCATATTTTATATGTTCCCACCATGAAACAAGAGTCCATTATCCCTCCTCCTCTCCCACATGCATTGTCTCCATTGTGGATTTCACACTGGTTAACAGAAAGAGTTCATTTAAAGAATAAATTTGTTCATTTCTGTGGAATCCAACAGATTAAAGGAATCAGAGCTGAGACCGAGCACTCAACAGTAATGTCAACAGCCCAGGTCTCCCTGGCAGGAAAGGCTAACGCTGTAAGCTCACAATCTGAACTGGCTTTTTTCAGCTGAGAGCAAAGCTTTGGCAGACGTTTACTGCAGCTGTAGTTTTATTGACAGTAATGATATTTCTGTTTTCAAATGACAGAAAATATGTTTGATACTTTCAGATTTGTTTCCCTTTGGGTCGGAGGTCTTTTCACGCCTTGCATAAACGATGGAAAAAATACAAATTAACTTGTCTAAAAAATTAGATCTACAGATTATCTTCAGTGTTTGAGTAACAAGTTTATTCTTACCAGCTACTGAAATATTCTACATAAACATTTTGAGTTTATGGGTAAAATCACTTTATACTTCTCACTATTTCATATTTACAGAACTGTAAATTATCTGATCATAATAATAACGCATAGCTACTATGGTAGTTGTTGTGTCTAATAGTATGACATTGTTAGTGAAATATAAATATTCTCAGCTGATACAACATAATTTTGGATTGGCAAATAACAACATAAACATGTAATTTCCTTGCAAAGGGGAATAAATAAATGATTATCATCTCACTTTAGGGACTGGGATTTGAAGCATAGGTAAGTGAAATTATGTAATCTCATGAGGCAGGAGTTAACCAAGATTGTAGTTTAGAGTCTGTTGTCTGAAATCCAAAAATACGCATACATCACACCATCCATTCATCCATCCACACATCCATTTTTTTCCTTTTTTCTTTGCAGGAATAGTGTCGGATTCGAAAAAATGTGGAAAGAAATGAAATTAGAGAAAAAGAAAAAAAACTGAAAGGAGGATGGTAAGGCCAGAATGATCTCAAAGACTTTTAAAGTGCGCTGGTGTACTTTGCAGGTGTTTGTCTAACCTGTACTTGGAGTGGTGGAGACTCCCATCACCTCCTCAGGCTGTTCCAGTGCTCCATCACCTTTGCTTTTTCAAGTTTTTTATAAAGTCTTTGTTGCAATCTAAGTAAATTATTTCTTTTCTGTTCTTCTATGTGTATTGAAAACTATTGTTCTCATTGCGTTTGAGCAACAGCTTACACAGCTGAAGACAGTTATCATGTCTCCTCTCTGTCTTGTAGGAAGCTTATTCTAAAGAGGATGTCATGAAGTGACAAATACAGCTGCCAAAACAGAAAACTGTTCTTAAAAGATAAAAATATGCTAAAGATTAAAATGTTAAAATATTAAAAAGTTAAAATATTTGTAAAATATCCCTTCAATCACAGTGGTTTGTAATGACAGTGAAAATCGTCTGAAGCATTTATAGGTTCTACTACTGTAGTAAAATGCTAAAAATCTAGTCTTTTCAGACAGCTGAATAATAAAGATAATCCCCAAGCCCTTACAGTTGCAAAGAGTTTGAATACTTATGGTGTTTGTCATTGTAAATCAGTAATATTTTTAAAGAAAGTGTAAAGTGATGGATTTCTACAGGAGATGATGAATTTTTGCATTATTTGAGGAACATTCCTGCTGTGGCTGAATAAAAAATAAAATAGGGTCCTCAGGCCATTCATAGTCTAATTTTAATGACCACTAAAATGATAGCTTTGTTTATTTGATTACTTGTTATAAATTTAATATTTTAATCCATAATAATTATTATGACAGACATTTGGAACTTTGAGGCTTGAGTCACATGAGTCCCATACAAGTGTAATTCTAGATTTATACTGGGGAATGTGAAAGGAAAAACTGAGTTCTTGATATCATCTTATAACATCATATAACATGCTGAAAGGATTTCTTTGTAGAAATAATTTCCAGACATTTATAAAGGCATGACAAACTGATATAATAAAATCAGAAATTTTCATTTTTAAGGTCATAACACCAGCACAACAAGAACAAATATCTTTGTGGTAGAAAATACAGCCAACTTGAACTCAGTTTTTCATCTTCTCCAGTTTAATTTGGAGTAGAAACGAAGTCAAATTGAGCTCTCTTGCTGTAATTTACAAAAATAAGAGAATGTTATCATTCTGAACTTCTAGTTCCTCACAATTATTTTGGTTTCAGTTGGTGCTGAAATGCTGAATTTCCCAGCCTAGGCTGGTTTACACCCAGTGCAGTCTGACACTGAGAATTACTAGGTTTCCTTCGATTAGACTCCCTGAGGTCACAGCTTGTCCCTCTGCAGCACCGCACACTATTGCTTCTATTCAACTTAGACTTTTTTTCACAGCAGATCTTACAGAAAGAGGAAAACCACACAAGCTGCAAAGAATAAACTGGCGTTGAACCTGTCTGAAGTTTGTGATCACATTGCAAATGAGAGGGGAAAAAAAAAAAGGCTGACAAAAGGATAGAATTTACTGTCAAGAAGTAACTGAATACTGCTCCATTTGAAACAATGGGAATTATTCTCATTTACCATTAGATGGCATACATACAGTACAAAATGCATGATTAAACAGAATTTCAGTGTACCTGGTGAAAGGTTAAGTAACACTTCTGTAGTATAATAGATGCACATTGAAGTACTCTAATAATACTTGTTTCCACTCAAAGTTGTTATGTCTAAAGAATTTCAGACTCTCTACATTGAATACTTCGAGATAACAGGCCAAATAAGACTAAAAGTAACTCAATGACTGTTAACACCGCAGCACTGCTGTGTATTGAGCTCCTACATCCCTCTTTCCCGTTTTCCCTGTTCAACAAGGATTTGCCATTACTTTACATTCTGTAACAGACTCATGATATTATCTATCCCTTTCTAGTGGGTGTATGAGAAAAGGAACCCCCCAAAATAAATTTTTCTATCAGTAGTCTAAAATGAATAAGTTAAATGAAACCCTAAGTATTTTACTTTGAAAAAGAAGTGCTCAAATTTCACCTTCCACTGAAATGTAGCTGTTCTTAATTTATAAGTAGTCTAAGACAACCTGTCATACCAATTTAGTAGTTATTGTGGCAAGGTGACCTGCTAAGCACAAGGAAGCTACTGCTGTAAACTGAATAAACAAACATGTATTTGATGGTGACCACATCATAAGATGTATGCTGCCATGGAGTTATGAGGCGTTGCTCCTGGCTGGGTCAGATACTGTTCAAGGCTGCAGTGGAGAAAAGGACGTGCTGCTTGGTACTGGCAGGGCGCGGTAGCATCATCCCTCTTGCTCTGAAAGTCTGTGTTCCAGATGTGTTTGCCTGGTATGCTGATTAGCTGTGATTGGCTTATTAGAAATGGAGGAAACTCAGTGTTGTGCATCAAATGTATGAATCTCTCAGTTACGAATGGCAAAGGGGAGGAGGTTAACGTACAGCTACAGCTTTCTTTCTTAAATATTTGGAGACACAATTTAAGTCAGGAGAAGAACTAATTCAACCTAAAACTTAGAAGTGACATCTTGTTCAGCAAAAGACATTGAACTGAATTTGTGGAGGAACTGTGAGCGTAATAAGAGAACTTTTGGGCTCATATGCCCAGAGGCTTGGATGTAGAGGATAAAAATAAGTATATTCTCATGACCTTATTCTCTTCTGCTTCTCAGCTGGTGGTCAGATCATCCTGACTCATCAGATAATGTCTTAGTAGCAGATGTCTGATGCACAAAATGTCATGATGGTTTAAAATCATCTCTAAACTAAACTGTTTCTTCCCTTAGTTGTGCTGGAAAGGTGTTTGCTGAAATTTAAGGCAGTATCTCAGTGGATTCCTATAGGGATGCATACAGCAAACTAAATGAACTCACTGATGCTACAAGAAACAGCTAGTGTGATATATTGCATAGTGTCAAGTTTTAGTACAGCTTTGTTTCGTCCAAAGGAGTTCTTTCAACCTAGAGTACTGCAGATCTGAGAAATACACATTTTCTCTAATAATATAAAAATGATATGGTGCAGCACTTTTTAGACAGCAAAAAGCTAAAAAAATCTGGAATTAAAATGTAGGTGTATTAAGTATGAATAAGGGCCAGGTTGACCAAAAATTCTTGCTGCTTGTTTTGGAGAATTGTTTTTCCATCCGTCATGGTTACTCATCATTTTGCTTTATTTCTGTCACCTAGACGAGGATATTATTACACAGAACCTTGCATGAATTTCTGAGGTCTAGCACCTGAATTTCTATGTTCCAACTTGAAAAGAGGTAAGTGCAGCAGCTGCTGCCCTTGTTAAGTAATGGAATGAAGGGAATCCCTTTAAGTGTGGGACTACTGGAAAACAGATTATGAATGTTTTGAATAAGAAGAATAGAAAGAATTCTTAATTTTAATAGGATTTATTGGAAGGAAAAGCTTCTAAGTTCATGTAGTTTAAATGAAATCAGTATCAAAACAATTTATTGTCATTACATGTTATGACTAATGACATGTCATTAACTAATAATGAGTAAATGGTGCCGAATGGGAGAGGCAGTTTTGCCTGTTGCAGGCATAGGTTGAGATGCTGCAGGCAGCTTGTGCCAGTGTCAATCCAAGTTGTGACTGCTGCTGTTTCTGGCAAAAGGTCTCCCCCTTTAGAAATGTCCATGGTTCTTTTGTACGACTTTTCAAGCTGGCTCTTCCTGTTTTTGAAAGTCTGTTTGTAATTCTCTGGTCACTGTTCAACCTGCCTGATGGGCATTTTCCTCTTTAACGTGATCACTTTGAAAGCAAATGCACTTCCAGATATTTTTGAGCATTTGAGCCACCTGCATTGGTTACGCTCTGTATTTTAACAAGTGCTGTTATCCAGGCCGTTTGACAAAGGTCAACTCTGCAATCACCCATCACAAAGTTTCTAGGTAGTAGGTAAGTATGGTGTCTTTTAACTAAATATTGCCAGCAGTGCTCCTTTCAGAGTTACCTGGGACTTCTTGTATACATATGTAGTATTTGTTTCTCTTCAGGTCAGATTAGGGTCCTGTTAATCTTGTCAATATTGATTAAAAGCTGGGATTCTGTTACACATTCATAGCATATTTTCTAAAATTGCTCACACAGGCAAGGTTGCTATTACTTATATCATTGCATGTGTTTATATTAAGCAAAGTGGAAACTGTAATTTCCATCTCCTACGAAATATTTGCATTTCTGCAAAAAAAAGGTAATATATATTTCTCCCAGTTGAAAAGAAAAAGGTTAGAAATATGCTTTCTTTTCCTTTTCCTCCCTCAGGAGCCATAAAGAGAATGATTGCTTTTTAGGAAACACTGAGGAGAAGAGGGAAAGTTTATTTATTTTCACTTATCAGCTCCCATCTTGGCAGCAGAGAGCCTTAAGGCTTGAGGGCCTAACATATGAGGAGCTGAACAGTCCTTGCTGACTTAAAAGATCTTGGGAACCTGTGCACACTGAATATTTAGTCAGTGCTCACTTAAGAGCACACCTGGTAAACTGCTACAAAGCTGGGGAGTTTCAGAGCTCCTCCAGTGTGACAGAAATTTTTTGTGCCATAAATAAACTTTGTGGTGCAGGAGAAAAATGTCAGTGTTAACTAGTTCTCTTCTTTGACTGAGTTTGAACCATAATCCTTGCTACATGCATCTCACCCCAGTTAAAAAATGTGTTTTCTTGGGGGAGGGGTGGGAGACATTGAAATTAAATGGGAGTTTTACATTTGTATCTCACTACTCCATGAAAAGACAGGTCAAACAAATTCTGGCCTTACACCTGAACATAGCTGAGTGCATGAAAGCACAGAGGCTTTGAAAGATGAATGTGAATAGGCCATGAGTCTTCACAGGATGTGAAGTGAACACTACAAGTAAGCTTTTCATCCCTGAAGCTGTTTCATCAGACAGTAAAATAATGTGAGATTTGAATGTGACTCTATAGAAAATAAAGGACTTGGCTAGTGCTGTTGCTGCAGGACAGGGACTCCGTTCCAGGCTTACTCTGTCCGATCTTCTGTAACCTTCTGAGCTGTAGCAATCTAGACAAAGTGTCCATCTCCTCCAGGACTTGGCTGAGGGGGTCTCCTCTGAAGCATTTTGGAGTCACTACATGTGTTACAGATTCACTGACTATTGCAGCTCTTGTGGTTTCTGCTGCTTTGCACTGTGAGTCTCCCTGCTCAGCGTGCTGCCAGTGAGGTACCACCTACCCTACAGGCAGGCAGCCTTCCTCTCTGCTTCCCAGGCATATTTTTTTTTTATGAAAATGTGCTGTATGTGCACACAGGACTATTAAAATCCAAATACAACTTGTACGCTTTTTGTCACAGTAAAGGTGTCTTTTTCTGAGGCACCACGACCTTTTATCTTTGAGTACCAGACTGCAGAAATCAATCATAAAGAGACCTGAACAGCAATTGAATGGGAAACATTGCAAAAACAGAGCTTTGGGGACATGATACGAGTGTTTCTGGAGAGGTTTAGTTCAGGTCAGCACTAACCATCTCAGCCAAGTGTTTTTAGGGTGCTGTGGCACACTTAAGGGGATTGGCTACCTTCAAGTTGAGGTGAAAATTTAATTCCTCTGGAAACTTTTTGGAGCATGTAAGAATGAGATGTTTAAACTGTCCAAATTCCAACACACTTAATTGCATTCTCTTTAAGTAGATTCCCTGTACAATTATCTACCTTTCAGTTACCTACTGGCTCTTTCCTTTCATCCCTAAATGTGTTTGTGGTACTGCTGAATGGTCTTCAGCTTTGTGTTTCATTCTACCAGTAGTACTGCCTTCCTACAGTAGATGAAACAATACACGGGGATGAATTTTCTCTAAAAATATAAGAATATCTATTATCCCCATAATTCTTATTTCATTTTTTCTTTAAAACAAAATGTAATCATCACAAGACATAATGTTCATTTGGCATGATTTGTGGCCAGATTCTGGTGTGTGAACGCCACTAGTTAGAGGAATTCAGTTTCCTAATTTCATAGAATCATAGAATCACAGAATGGTTAGAGTTGGAAGGGACCTTAAAGGTCATCTAGTTCCAATCCCCTGCCATGGGCAGGGACACCTCCCACCAGATCAGGTTGCTCAAAGCCCCAT
>JAOXJM010000001.1:21342453-21355488 GCA_026413425.1 Tringa solitaria | reverse complement strand
TCAGAGTGAGGTTGATGGTTGGACTAGATGATCTTGAAGGTCCCTTCCAACCTAGGCAATTCTATTTTTCTATGACTCTATAAGTGTCAGGCAGGCAAAGTCTTTACATGCGGGCAACAACTTTTTAAAGGTTGCTACAGTTGCTAGGTAGATGCAGGAACCACTGCCTGAATGGAATAATATGAAATTTGGCGGAATGACCATTGTGATACCTTCTGATCTCACTTACCTATCTGTGAAAAAGAAAACTACTCTCTGTGATTTTCTTGTGGCCATTTGGTCTATCACATAATGTTCATGAGCTGAGACAAATAAAACCACAGGAAAGCAAATTGGAACACAATATTTGGACCAGAAAATGCAACAGATGTTAAAAAAATTTAATATCCAGTTTATATGCCTGCATGTACAACGTATGCCAAATCTTCAAGAATCCAGACTTGAACTTGTAGTGATTGAGCACAGAAATTTATAGAAAAAAGGCTCAAAGTTCTTTTAAGTAATCCAATAAAAGGAACGAAACTCCCAAACTAAATCTGGTGCTTGATCCTCTCTTATAGCAATGGTGGTCTGGAGATATCCACATACTTTTGAAGTTCCTGAAGAAACTTTGCCTTTCTATTTCCTTCTGTGCTACTAAAGAATCATGGCTACATTGCTACTTTGTACTTGATGCAGTACATGTCATCTTACGTTTGTTAGGGGGCAGAGGAGAAGAATCACAATTCATCCTTCTGATGTATAGAATTGCTAGGTTTGAGCAAGGAGGTATACCTCTCTTTTGCTCAGAGAGATACAATTCCTGCTACTGGCACTGTCTTTAAAATGCCATATAAATGCTCTAGTCAGAGGTCAACACACAGTTTGATTCAGCATTTGCATGACTACATAAAACAAGGCATAGTTTGAATTTAACTAATCTGTCAACACATGTTGTCTATACACATGGTGCCGTACGATTATTCACATTTGGATAGCTTTGAGAATTGACTACACACTACAAAAGTTTTTAATCCTTACCTAAATTAATTTTTTAATTCAGTGGTTACAATTAGAAGTTATGTCTCAAAAACTGGATCTGTGAACTTATTGTGGGAACTTCTGAAATATTACAGAAGACAAAAGCATCCTGAGCTATTTCCATATGTAGTACAACAGTATCTCTGCTTGCAAAGACGAGGGCCTGATGTGAGCAAAATATTTTTTTATTCCAGACAACATATATTAGCAATTCTAAGAGACCTGAGGCACTCCTACTAATGAGAAATGAAGTGGTAAGTTTAAGATAGATGACCATCTCTTTCATCTCCCTGCCTTATTCATACTCTTCTTCTACATATGATCCTGGAACAGCTAGATGTGAAACATTGCATAAAGTAGCTTAATTGACTTGTCTCCTCTTACTGAACTCTGAAACCACAGATTGCCTTGGCAGCTACACCTGAGGGCTGCCAACATCTTAGCTTTCAGAACCAAAAGGGACAGACAGCCTGTGCTCTGTAGAAGTATTAGTGGTCTGGATGGTCTGTTTGTGGAAGGTGGTGTGCTACATGCTACCAAAAAACCAAACAAAACTCTTCAAAACTCCACACATCCAACACCCATTGGCTAGTGACTGGTCATTAAGAGTAATTACAACCAACTTGCTATTGCACCCTCTGCAACAAGAAATGAGTAAGCAAAGTTGTGTTATTTTTTGACCACGTCACTCCCCCAAGCTTCCAGACAGCACTGGGATACAAAGCAGTGGTTTGATGGTCCTTCAATAAAAAGCTGAAAAAATGCCATCTAGCGTACCTGTTACTTTTCCTATCAAACCTATTTGCTGGTAAGTTGTGCACCCATTTCAAGAAGTAGATTGATATATTTGAACCCTCTCAAATATTAAGTATACTTAATATATAATTTGCAAAGATACCCTTGGCAACTGAGGCTAACTGGTAGGAGAAAAAAAAAGAAAAAGCCACCTCCTTCAGCAAGTAACTAGAGATACAGAATGAGAAGAATAGACACGACTTGAATGTAATAATAATGAGGAGAATATATGCTTTAAGCACATGATTGGCTGTATTGCACTATGAATTTCAAATGTTGGCTACTTGAGGTACTTTTAGCAGTTGGCCCATATTTTTTTAATATGAATTTGGTCTCAGTTACTTAACAACTGGGTTTTTACTGTTTATTTTGTTTCTCAGCGCTGCCACTGGCTCAACCTATGCAACCACTACCTATTGTTTAAAAAACTTAATTAGAAACAAGACGTCATCAGATATTTGTGCAACATTTAGTACAATGGTGTTAGGTGAGGACACAATACAAATTTTGAATAAACATGGATGTTGCTCATGACTTTAGGCATGTTCAAGGATGAAGGAAAGGTCAACATAAAATCTTATTTCCACCTGAGTTGCTCATTTAAAAAGTCTCTTTAACAGTACTAAGATTTCATGCTAAATTTTAAAGTCGCAGCTGAAATTATTCCCATTAAAGTTTATATTGGGCCTTATATTCCTGGGCTTTGTAAAGAAAAGAGATTTTTTAACTAAGCTTTAATCTTTCAGTGGTGGCTCTGAGATCTGAGACTATCCTCACTGTCAATAGGTGTAATTAAAAAGAAGAGGAATGATTGTGGAAAGGAGAATTATCTGTCTTTGGTTTTTGATGAAAAAAGCAAAGTAAAGATCCTGGATCTGATATACCAGCAGCAGTTTTAACTGCAAGGTTGTTTCCATAGGTTAAATTGTCAGCAAGGTGCAAAAGCCATTTGGTTACATAGTCTTGTTTTGTTTTGTTTTGGCTTTGTTTTGTTTGTTTTTTAAGGCCAACTTCTTCAGGAAAGGAAACCCTTTGAAATTTTCATTTTCTGAATCTACTGACAAAGTGTAATTAAAAACATATGGAAAAATATATAGACAACCCCACCCAAACATACAAACACACACATGCACACACATGCTGTTGGATATTTGGATTCATTGGATGCATTAGGGTTGTGTGGATGGTGTTTTTCATTTAGGTTAAGGAGGTTTTAGTCCCCAAACCACTGTCCATTTCTCACTGTAACAGTTTCACACTAGTGACACACGCTGTGTCTGGGATGCAAAACTGCAGAGCTCTCGGTTCCTTCAAAGCAATAATGCTTTATATATATATATAAAGCAAACTCTACCGATAATTCTCAAAAAGTGGTACAAAAATACAGTATAAAACCACAGCCTCCAGTATAAGACTCGCAGTTACAGCAGCAGTTTCTAGAACACAAAATCCGAGACAAGCTACTGTGTGAAGTGATAAGAAAGTGAGATACGGTCCAGTCGAGCAAGGGGATCGTCCACTCTGGATTGCAGTTTTCCCACAGCTTTGATCCCATACTACAGTTTGGTTGGCTTGTATGATGCATCACCCCCTGCTTTCTGCCAAGTGGTGTGGCCCTCCTTTTATATAGAAGTGGTATTTTTCACCTCTTTGAGAAGTGGTGACCATGCTTCCTCTATCTTATTGCTAACTGTGACATTTTCCAAGACATTAGAGGTTGCAGAGTACCAAGGGAATTGATTTTAAGGGGCAACTGACCAAAGTGAGCACTAAGACTTTCATGTTGGATGTCTTGATTTGTTCATGTTATAACAAGGGAATGGATACTGTTTCTTTTAGAAAGCTATTTTGACCAGTCAGACTAAAAGGAGAACTACTAGTTTCCAAGAGTACCTTTGTTCCTTCTGGCTTCTTCCTGACACTGTCTTTTCAGTACAGTCTGAAAACAATCACCTTAGCTACACAAAGTTGTGCTGGCTTTATGAAGCCATTCGAGGGGCCAGAGAATATTATTATACATGGAAACCCATCTATAATCTCTTCAACACCTCTAGTAATCTTTCCACTAACATTACTAGATTCTACTCAAGACGCCCTTGTGCAGCAGGTCTTCATAAATATACATGCATAAAACTACACCCCATTGTCAGACATTACTAGTTAATGTAGTTTAATGAACAACATCAGTCTTTTACAGGTCTATCTCAGAACTGAAGAGTTAGGGATGAGTCTCTGTTTCATAGAATCATATAATCATTTATGTTGGAAAAGACCTTTAAGATCACAGAGTTCAACTGCAAACCTACTTTGCCAAGTCCACCACAAAACCATGTCCCTAAGCACTACATCTACCCATCTTTTAAATGCCTCCAGGGATGGTGACTCAACCACTTCCCCAGGCAGCCTGTTCCAGTGCTTGATAACCCTTTCGGTGAAGCAATTTGTCCCAATATCCAATACAAAGCTACCCCAGCGCATCTTGAGGCCATTTCCTCTCATCCTAGCACTTGTTACTTGGGAAAAGTAACTTAGATCTCCAGATCTTTGCAAGATAAACTAATGATATATGTGCGTGAAACATATATTTATGGCAACAGGAACTGTTCATGACACAAAGGTGGGAGCCAACAACAAACCAGATCATCACCGAGTTATGAAACAGACAAAAAGCTGTAATATGTAGGAACAGAACTCAGACGAATATATTCTTACTGAGTCTACTAGGTAATGAGTACAGACCTTTTGTCTTCACGGAGAAAAGATTCTTTTTACAGAGCCCTACCAGCTGAAGATGACCACAGATCAGAGCTCTGTATCTAGTGGTTAAAATCACAGGATTCTTCTGAGAAACATGTGAATATAATAAATCCATAAGAAACTGAAGTTTTTGTATATATAAGTTGAAGTTCTGTCAGAGAGACAAAGCCAAGATTGTCATCATGTAGTGTCCAAATCAGACCACCCTTGATGCTCTTCTCATTCACATCCAAAAAAAAGGAATTCCAGCTGGTGTGATGTAGAGGAAAGATAACTTAGGGATGCAGATCCCTTCCACTATGAGTACACCTGGTCCTAGGAAAATAAACTGTGGGTATATATGATTGGTATGAATGAAAATATTGGCAAATTATTACCAAGGGAGAGAAAAGAAATGGAAGTGAAGAAAGTGTGATTTTAAGAGCTACTACAATTAAACTTAGAATGGAGATGAGAAGTATCTTGCTACCAGAAAAAGTAGTTTCTGCTATCACCCTCACGTAAGAGTAGTGGCCTAAAGAAACATCAGCAGTTTTTCAATGGAATGAGAAAAGTTTGTGAAAGCAAGTAAATAATTTGCCCATTAAAGAGGGCAATCTTCTGTGTATGATGCAGTAAGTTCTATCTGGAGATGCATTCTCTGTGGCATTCATTTATGCTCTGTCACATTTCTAATTATGTTCAGGAAATGCAAAGCACATTTTCTTTTAGAAGTCTCTGGATGTTCATGAACACTTTGGAGCTCCAGCCTAGCAGAGAATTGAAAGGGTGTCTACCTTAAAATTGTAACCCAAATGAACATATAAACCATACTTTTAAAGGAAATGTCAATTTGCTTGAAGTTAACTTTTTTTTTTTTAACAGTTAACTTTTTGTGTGTGTGTGTGAAACTATATGAATCTTTGCCAATAAATAAATCATCTTTTTGGAAAGTTATGTTCCAGAATTGCAAATCATGTAGTGTAGGGAAGTGACTCCATTACCTTTCAGTATGTTCTGCCCAAAATGCATACCTGTCTATATACGGTTTTGCAGTCTTAGCTTTCTCTGTGTTTGTCATTATAGAATATTCTTTGGAAGCAAGATACTCAACTGTAGAAAAGCTCCAAGATAGAATTTAAACAAGAATAGGATATATTTAGTATCATGCATTGCTGAACAATGAAGAAAACTCTTCTTCATGTGTATTATTATGACCACACAGTATAAATCGCTAATAAATGTGGTAATGATTAGATGTCTAAGGCTAGAAAATGATGGGATGATTAGTATGAGTTAAAAAATCAATAGTATGCAGCTGTAAAGATACTTTTTCTGCCTCTTGTACTTGCCTTCATAGAGCTCCAGAATCTATTTCCTAAGAACCTGAGTACAAGCAAAGCAGCCGGAATACCCTTTGGATCTGCAAGGAGAAACAAGAGTAAGGGACACCATGTAGTCTCCTACATGTAATTACATTTTGATGTGCCTGATTCATGAGCTCGAGATCATTTTACTTCTAGCAGAGTTGTTTTTATTATTGTTTATAGATTGCAAATGAACTCAAACTGAACAAATACTGAAGATTACTGTATTATGTGAGGATTTTCTAAGGAGATATCTCTCAGGGAAATACTGAGTTGTTTTTAACTAGGCAAACTGCTAAGCAGCATAATCAATCTATATGCCAAAACCTGCAGGGGAATAAAGTAAGATCCAACAATAGATCCAAGAGGGTTTTCATATTTCAGAGTGTCTCAGCTGGAAGCCCACCCAAATAACTGAGAAAAGCAATTACATCTTTTTTATTAAAATGTTCACACTATTTCACGTTGTACTGTTTTTGATTAAAAAACTCTACTCAGAGTTTAAATGCTTATAGATCAATGGAGTTTTAAATTGGAAAGCTACCATCTCAGGTGACAATGGGTCAGAAAGCATATACAGCATATGCAGTTGACAGACGCATATGCTTCATAACAGCAGTATGGGCTAAAATTTTCTACATTTTATTATCAAGATAGTGTAAATGCCTTGTGTGAATTAGAACAAAAATAACCAGGGACTAAAAATTTTCAAGCTACTCTCTTATATCAGTAATGAAGAAGTTAATCGACTTTGGTTCTGTTATACCGAGAAATGTACCATCCCAGCTAACTTTCAGCAAACAAAAACTGTTGATATAAACCTTCACATCTTGGGGGTAATTTCAGTTTCTTATAAAATATTGCTGTTGAAGCCTCACTGTCACCTACTAAACCCACAGTGCCAGACTGTACCCTCTTTGTTCCACGACGCTAAGCATCATGAGGGGTCTAGTTCAGGATAATTCTCTGTAGACAGGACATGAACTCTTGATCCTACCCAGTTTTCTTCTAGACTACACCAAAAGCTCTTTTTTTGTGTCCTCCAGCATTATGTCTTGGGAGTGGCCATCCATTCCAGTTCTCCATGGCTCCATCCTCTAGAAGCAATCACCTGTGGAGTCAGTACTTGAATTTTCTAGGGACTTTCTTTGGCTCCTGGCATAAGAATCTTGAGTAGTTTACAGATCAACCACCCAGTAGGCTGTTTTGAATCTGCTTAAGCTGACCTATTGACTATTCCTAAATAAAGCAGGCCAGGGACTGTTTTTGGACTCTGAGGTTGTGTCCTGTCTCACATGCCCAAACTTTCCCTCTTCCCAAACACAGCAGTCACACATTTTTAGGAGTAGTCACTGGTATGTACAGCACATCCAAACAATGCCCAAACACAATCGGAAAGGGCAGTAGTTTACAGGAGCCAAAACTGTGCTAGGGACTGTGCTAGGGATATTTAACCAGTGTGGATATTTGTGAGCTATGGACTGTTTACTAGTTTATAGCCACAGAGCCTAAGGTCAGTTCTGCTGTTATTAAAATAGACCTCTTTGTCAATGGGCATCTATGTGGTCCTGCTCCTAACATTCTCAAATAAGGAGAGTTTAACCACAGCCCCAGAGACCTCAGCTCAACAAAGCCTCTATGTACTGGGCCCCATGTAACATTTTTCTGTGCAAAGCATGTCTCACCACAGTGAGTCAAGAGGATTAGCTTGTTCTTCCATGTGTGGTGAAGCAAAGAGAAACCTTTAACCTTGAAAAAAATTAGTGATGAGAGAATTTTGTGTCAGCAAAACCAAGCGAAAACAAAACTGCATTCTTCTCAAAGGCATCAATGCAGACACAACCGCGAGGGCAAAGGAACAAAATTCACTTCAACTTTGACCCTGTTAGTTAGTGCTGACCTGAAAGTCAAAAGAAGTTACAGAGTTTCAGTGTGAGGACCAGGGCAAAATAAAATAAGCTAAAAATATAAACTTTCTATATATGCTCCATAGAAAGAGCCAATACAGACACTGGGATTCTGGAGAGGTTCCTACAGTAGGAATAGGTTAGCTCTGGTTCCTGGCCTGCAAGGGTGTCCTGTTGCCTGGCCAAATGGGGCAATCACCTTGGGAATGGGGAAGCTGATGGTAAAGTTTGCTCAGCACTGCTACCTATGAAAGCACAGAAGGCACAAAATGATTTCTTCAGGGTGAACCTGGCAAGGTTCATCCAATGGTCCCCTGGATCGTGGCCTGTGGCCTGTCATGCTCCTGAATCGTGCAGCAAATTCCTGTATATTTCCATGATCTAATTATTACAAGATAACTAGAAACAAAATTATATATATAGAATTGTCCTTCTTTTGCAGAGTCATTGTTTTACTTAATCTGCTGACTAAGCCATTTGTTAAGCAGGTAAAGAAACTAAAAGGGTAAGGAAAGGTGCTCATTTCAGGCAGTATAATATCTCCTTAGAGGTATAAATGAGGAAAGATAACAAATCTAGTGTGAAGATCTGTTTTTCTGCCCTTCTCCAGTAGATCAGCTGTCAGCTGGTCTATTGTCTGTGCCTTGTTTTTAAACAGATACATACAGGGAGCAGGTATATTTGTTTGGGTATGTCTATTCTAAGCAGCCCCTTAAAAATAGAGGCTGTAGCTCACAGATACTTATTATCTGAAAATGAGGGCTGAAGGGAACAGAACAGAGATGATGTGGACAACAGTGAAGACAGTAATAAGATAAGAAAACATCAAGTATAAGCACCCCTATCCCATGTCAGGTATTCTATTATCTTTTGTTGTGTCTTACTCCTGGCACCAAAGGTAGTATTTGCGAGAGCTTAATAGAAGCAAAAGTGGCAACAGGTGGTGTGCTCTAGGTGGCAGGTGTTGGAAATTGCCTAAATGAAGCTCCGGGTGTGCTGTTGGGTAGCAATCTCCCAGCTTTGGAGTGAAGTGGACAACAAGCACAAAAGTTGAAGAATGTGAGTATAAAAAATTTTATGCCACTTATGTGTGACAAATTAGCAGTATGAAAAAAAACCAACAAGCTCAATAAAAGTCAGAGACAGTATTTGGGAAGAATTTGCTTTGCCTTTCTTTGTGCAACACTTCAGCATTGTGCACTAAACTGAAGAGTGACGAAATAAGCAATTTATGACACGTAAAGTGCTTTATTTATTTGCTTCCTTGTTTTGTTCTTTTTACCTTTGGCTTAGTTATTTACTTGACCGATTAGTTATTTACCTGAATATTTCTGTAAGTTGAGCTAACAGATGTTAAATATGCAGGAAGGATATTGACCATCAGAATCTGTAATTGCTGCCTCCTTAGGAAATAACACAACACAGCTTCATTCTCAGAAGAAAACAGCGTATTCTATAACTCAGATTACAATGTAGTCTGCAAAGCCTGCTTTGCTTTCCCATTGATTTACAGTGAACTGAATGGCAGACTCAAAGCTGGCACTGGAGGCCTACAGTGAAAGTAGAATTATAGAATAGTTTGGGTTGGAAGAGACCTTAAAGACCATCAAGTTCCCACCCCTCTACCATAAGCAGGGACACCCTCCACTAGACCAGGTTACTCAAAGCCCCATCTGGCCTGGCCTTGAACACCTCCAGGGATGAGGCATCCACAGCTTCTCTGAGCAACCTATGCCAGTGTCTCACCACTCTCACAATAAATTTCTTCCTGATATCTAATCTAAATCTCCCCTCTTTCAATTGTTACCAGTTTGCCAATCTTACTCATCCGCAGGCTATACTTTCTTTGACCTTCCTTTTCCAGCTGACATACCTGTAGAAGCCCTTCTTATTATTCTTTGTCTCCCTTGCGAAGTTCAGCTTCAGCTGCACCTTGGCCTTCCTGACTCCATCCCCATACAACCAGGCAGCGTCTCTGTACTCTTCCCAGGATACCTGTCCCTGATTCCATGGGTGGTGCATGTCTTTCTTGCCCTTTAGTTTGACCAGCAGGTCCTGACTTGGCCATTCCAGTCTCTTACCTTTCCTGATTTCTTACATCTCGAGATTGAGAGCTCTTGTGCTTTGTGGGAAACATCCTTAAAGCTCCAGCTCCATTCTGCTCCCTTGTCGCAGAAGGCAGATTCCCAGGGGGTCCTATTGACTACTTAAAAAGATGGAATTTTGGTCTCCTAAAATTCAGGGTCCTTAGTTAACTCTTCACCTGACCCATATTCCTCATGACTATGAACTCCACCAGTGTATGATCACTGCATCCCAGGCTGCCACCAGTCTTGGTGTCAGTGATGAGCTCACTTGCATTGGTGACCAACAGGTCCACTATTGCACCCCCTCTTGTGGTGCTCTCTATTGCCTGGCTTAAGAAGTTACCCTCGATGCATTCCAGGAGTTTCCTGGATTAATTACAGCTCGCCATGCTACTTTTCCAGCAGTAGGCTGAGTTTTTTTGTAAGTCAATGCAGTTGCTGGGAATTTTCTGGTGAAAATCACTTCTATTCAGCAGGCATGAAAACAGGAAAGGAATGCCTATCCTTTAAAACGGTATTTATTGTTTAGATGAGGATGACATTTGGAATCATAGTGGGAAGAAAGTGGAAAACTTCATTCTCTAGTATAGGTAATGATAGTATATATTATTAGGTATATAATTATAGTATATACCATAGGTAATGATAATATGTATCATTAGTATACATGCCTAGACTTGCCTGCTATTTGACTATGAGTCTTCTGAAGAAACTGAGGTCGCATCCTGTTTTTTCCAACTTTGAATGATTCATTTTGATATTAAAGAGGTATTCCTTTTTTTGTAGTATTAATGTCAATTTGACTTTTGAACTTCCATTAATTTAGTATGAGAAATTTATATCTAGAAGGAAATCTAACTTTGACACTTCTTAAACAGTTCTAAAAAAACTTTATGAACAAACTTTTCTATCAAGCCACAGATGATCAAATATTATGCTTTGTAAATTTTTTTTTAAAAGATCATGGATGCCATTTGCTTAGAAAGTGAAAAGAAAGTGCATTCTCAAGAAAGGACATTTCAATTTGCTGAATTTACAAGGACTTCATATGAAGTAGAGATTTTAAACCTATGTCTATATTAACAAGACAAATAGGAGCAGATGTGCAGAATGAAATATAGGTGAGGACCTTTTGTTACAAATACACCTTTCATGTTTTTTTTTAACTTTAGACTCACTCTATTCTGCTCCATTGGACTGAATTCCCACTGGTGACTAGAGGACAGTCAGTACTTTCCTACATCATACGTTCTAGCTTAATTTCATCCAGAAGACTCCAGGTCAAGGTCCCAGAGACAGATAGCTCTGGTATTTGGTCAATGCCCAAGTGACTGGAAGATTTCTTTCAGAAGTGCACTGCTTGCTTGAACTAAAACACTTCTGTTGATGTGTTCTAAGCTACCTTTAAGGTTATGTTAACCTGGTCTAGATTACCAGCTGCAGGTTACCAACCTGAAGTGGTTCAGAGCCTGGAATACTGTTTAATTTGCACCACTTCTCAGAAGCAATATATTAGGTACTAATACACACTAATTTTGCCATTTGCAACTTGATTTTTTTTCCCCTCTTAGTGAATGATGACTTTATGGGGTACATACTACTTATGTGGAACCCCAAGCGAGAAAGGTACTCTGAAGAATGATTTTGTTCAAGATAAGGGCTATGTAAAGAAATAGATTTTTCTCAGCCACGAATAATACCTTTTATATATACTTCCCTGATTTTTGTGTAAAGAAGGCCATGATTAAAAATATTTAGTCAAAGGTACTGTAAATTTTACAATTAAAAAAAATATATAGAAGTAATTTGAACTTATATTACCATTAAAACAAATTAAGAAAAGGAAAATTCAGAGGCAAGGCTACATTAAAAACCTTATTTTTGTCCTGGATTAGCAAGTGTCTGTAACATCTTGTCTATACTTGCAAATGACAGAGATCTAATTACTCCATTTAACTAAAGGAATGGAAAAAAAGTCCTTTTTGCAGGTCTTTTCCAGCTCTACTTGGTTGTGTTTAGCTACATAAGTTTCTTTTGAGAACTTAACATTCAGTATTTACTGTAATAGAATTAATTAAGAAGTCGAACCAGTGAGGTTTTTTATAGGGTCTTAGATATCAACTTTCAGTTTATATAGGGGTGCATCCTTGCTCTTTAATTCCACTGGGAGATGCATAGGATATAGGTTTTTTGCAATGTTCTCAAAAAAACCAAACTAAATCCACCCAAAACAATATGATAAATTATTCTGATTGTAATAGACTATTTTACTATTGAACTCTCCACAATGCCCAGACAGTGGACTTGGTTTCATATGTACGTAAGCCAGAATCAAGCATAGACTTCACAAAGCATTATATATGGTCTATATGGATGCCATGTGCATGTTTTTTGTGCCCATACAATGATCACCTACTGTAAGATAACTTTCATTCAGTTCCCTCTGGAGTACATGAAATGTTGACAAAGGGAACAGCATGTGCTGAGCATTAATTGGCACCAGACAAACTCATTATTCTCTGAAAGATGTTGTTCATCAATAGGGAACCATCTGCATTGTATTTACATAAGTAACTATTGGTTTCTTTCTTATTGCCATGCTGGACCCTTGACAAAATAGCAAAGTATTCCTAATACAACCACTTTGATTATACCTCCTGTTGAACAAACCAGGCAGTAAAGATGTATGACTTTGAGTCCAAGATTGTTTTAATTATCTGATGGTCAAATGAGTTTCTCTCAAAAACAGTATGGAAAATATGGAAAATATAAGGATGTCTGCCTTGGTGAAGTGAGAAGTCTTTCTAGGTCAGAAACTCGTCTCTGGTTGTAACAACTAGTGGATATTTAAGGAAAAAATATAAGAGCAAGACAGTACCTCTACCAGCTTTTGATATTTGGAAGCTCAGAGACTTCTTTTGCAAAGGATGGTATCTAGAGCATCATATTTGATAGTCTGTTCTGGGTCTCCTGTAACATTTCGAGTATTCTTTTGCCTACATATGCTCCTATCTACTGCCAGTCTTGTTCAATATCTTTATTGATGATCTAGACAAGGGGATTAAATGCACCCTCAGTAAGTTTGCAGATGACACCAAACTAGGTGGGAGTGTTGTTCTGCTT
>JAOXJM010000001.1:21317834-21332730 GCA_026413425.1 Tringa solitaria | reverse complement strand
TCAGAGAGTTAGAGGAGGCCTAGCTAAAATGTAAAATTACAGAACACAAAATTGGATTGGTTTTACTTCAAAACGGGACAAATCTGAAATCAGAGGATAAAAGAGCAGCCCAAAGAACCAAGTCTGCTGGTAGGCCTGGGGTTTGATGCATCTTTTGCAATGCTCTGGTACTGTGTGCTACAAAGTACAAAGGGACAGGCAAGCATTTGGATGGAGGAAAACAGCTGTTAATTCAATCCTCTCTACTCCCTTGGAAACAAAAATAGCCCTTTCCCTTAAGACAGATAGCCCAGTGGAAAAGTTTGAGAGAAATGCTACTAGACAATTCTGTTGAATGAGGTATTTTATTTCTGCAGGAATGATGGAGTGACAGAAGATTTCTGTTAGATCCCACACCAGAAATGTACTTGCAGACAACACCTATACTCCTTGCTAGGCAAAGTTTTCACCAAACATGCTACTTCCTTAAGAGTGTATTAGTATAACTTGCTTTTTTGAGAATCACCTAAAACTTCTAAAGAAGATGTTACCTTGTCAGTGAGAGCTGTCAGGAAGATCAAAACCCAGTAGTAATGACAGTCTGGTTAACAGTCGTTGCTCAGTGGTAAAGAAGGAGCCATGGGGTATCTAATCGTGGGAGTTGCTACTAAGGACCTGAGTAAAACAATGTGAAGGTGATAAGCACAATCACGCTTCTACATTTCATTTGGATTTACAACCCATTACAGTCACAGTAAGTCTTTTTACTAACTTTAATGCTTTTGGAAAAAAACCCTATACAGTTTTTTATTTTAATATAGACCCTAACTTTAATACTTTAAAGGAGTTTTCAATTGTAAGAGAATGGGGGGTTGTAAGGGGAATGCTTTATAAAAGGGTTCTTTTTGGCATTGTTTTGTTTACATTCTTTGTTTAGACTATGGTCTACAAGAATAAAACACTCACTGTATCTTGCCCTTCTTTATAATTAAATTCAGTGAAAGACCAATTAATCCCATTAAAGTAATATACAGCAAGAATGGATTTCTTTCATAATGATTTTATAGCACAGATTGAATACATTGGATTAGATGTGATAACTCCTGAGTACAGTTTTCCTAATTCCTGATTAAGAGTCGTGTGTAAAGCATTCATGTAGCTAATGATAAACTAATCTATTCAGGAGGACAGAATGTTTATAGCTAATTTATCAGTGACCTGCAACACAGTGTGAAAATAATTTATCAGTGATGTGCAATGTGCAATGTACAGGAAATGAACACAACTATTTTTAGATTCTTATTAATTTGTTGTGATTATAACCATGTGACTCTTCAGTAGCTACTGAAGACATGTTTTATAGTGTGACTGCATGGTGTTTTTACACTCTCCTCTCTGTTTTTAATTATAGCATCATCATGTGAGCATATCTGGACTTAGAACACTGTAGCTGTAGGCCAGCAATAGCTTAATTGTTCAAGACCCTACATAAACTAATTGTTGCTTGTGGTGAGCTTTCTTTAGAAAGGATTGCATTTGCAGATGAAGGAAGCAGGAAGTAAATGTGAGGATGTAAAAAATAATAATAATAAAAAAATCAGAAGTTTTCCAAATTAAGTTCTAGAATGCTATTTAAAATCACTCATATACTTTTCCATTTAATATCACCCTTCTCGCAACTTCCATTTGATTGCATCAATAATATTATATATCTTATGATGACTTAAGACTTTCAATGTTCTGGACAGACTTTGCTGAATATTGATTTTGGTCCTGAAAATGAATGTACGTTTAATTGTTTGGAATTATCTAACACACATGAAATTTAGTTCTTAAAATTACTGAAATCAAGAAAGTATCAGGAAAGCAATCAGTACAGAATTAGCATAGAAATTTAAAATTTAGCAGAGAGATCTAAAAGTGTTTCCAAAGTATGACTGCTAAACATCAATAAAAATAAATAATTGCTAAACAGCTAGAGAGCTACAATTTGCAAATCATAATAGAACTCAAAAATATTTGCAAAATAATTTTTAGGGCAGACATCATATTATAGTTACTGAACATTTTGACTCTCTAGGCAATATCTTCAGAAATAAAAAAAATGGAAGCAAGCAATTGCTGGGATTACGAAATATTGAAAAAGTATATTAAAAAAAAGTTTTCCTACCAAAAAGAGATGACAATCTAACTAATAAACAATAAGAACAATTTATAATGTTTGGAGGTAATAAAAGAAATCATTCATCATGTATTGGACATGTCAATGTGGTTTTCTCTTGGTTATTTTAACCTAGAAACATGCTGATAACATTTTTCTGAACACAATACTGAATGCCAGTTTTTTTAAGTTCTCTTAAAATTAAATTTTTAACTCAAAGAATGTCACATTGAATGTTTGCTATTGGCCTGTTATTTTCATTGTCTGAAAAGCTAACGTTACTTGATTAAACTGACAAAGTTTTCTGTTCTTATGATGAGCATACATAGTCATGGATATATATGTAAAGGCATATAACACAGAGACACACTTTCATTTCTAGTGTTACCTAAAAATAGCCTGAACTCCTTCCCTTCTTCACCAAAAGTTGTGTATAAGTTAGATGGAATGCAATACATACACTAACTAAATTCCACTAAAGTACTACTCTATCATTTGGAGAATACAATGAATAGACACTGTTTACACAGAAATGTTTGAAGACCAGTACACTGACTGTTTCGGGTGAGAGGGGGAGATTACTGATTATATGTGTGATATTGGTTTTCCACTTGAGTGCTTAGGTTCTCCTGAGTGAAACTCCAAACAGAGTAGGAGATGAAGCCTAAGCCAAGAAGCAGCATTTGTAGTGCAAATTGACAAGCTAGAATGGAATAATGGGAAGAAACAACACAAAAGAGTGATAGTTTGAGAATATTGCATTAATGTCTTTTGTTATGAGACATGAGAAGCTAACAAAATATTTTTTCTTTCTACTTAGAAAAAGGAAGAAGCTGAATTTCATTTAATTTGTTGTTATATCAAATAGAAAAGAAAGCAAAAGGAGAGGAGGCATGCACAGAGACAAAGGAGAAGGGTGAGGGAGGAGAGAAGCAGAATGGCAGAGGATGCACAAGGGAGAAAGCGGAAAGATGGAAGGCAAGAGGATTCCTTATTGCAGAAATCTGACCTTCATCTCAAGTAGAGCTCTTGCTGAAACTCCTCATGCAACCATTTGTCTGAAAACTCTTGAGTAAACTAAAAATCGGCATCAGTGACCTTCCCGTGTTTCTCACCTGATCTATTATTCGTTCGCCTCTGATGTAGTTTGTTACTGTCTCTAAGGGAATGAATTTGTCACTGACATCTCCTCAGCTGTCTGCCAGTTTCTTCCCCATGCAGAAGACTTCTTCATAATTGTTCTTCAGGTGAATGCTGTTTCCAGCTGTCTCAAGTGTTACCCATTGCC
Source organism: Tringa solitaria (assembly GCA_026413425.1). NCBI lineage: Eukaryota > Metazoa > Chordata > Aves > Charadriiformes > Scolopacidae > Tringa > Tringa solitaria. The sequence goes on along the minus strand of JAOXJM010000001.1, from coordinate 21,329,302 downwards.
TCCTTTTCTACTGCAGATTCTGCTTCTGACAGTTTTGAGTTCATTTCCCATACTTTCTCAGCTATGTTTGTCCTCAAGTTTTCTCTTCCACCACCACTTTTTGCAAGGTCAGGCTGACCCATTCAACTAAATATCAGACTTAAATTTTTTCCATTGTCTTTTACTTTTATCTCTAGCATATTTGACTGGGAAAATGTTTCTATTCATATAACTCACATCTCTGGGGAGGCCTGGTCAGTATCTTTGAGGATCCACACTGGAGTTGTTCATGAAGGAGTGCAGCCCCTGGAAATAACCTGTGCTGCGCCAGGGGGAAAGTGTGAGGTGGAAAGAGTGGCAGAGAGGAGCTGTTCTGGACTGACCATAGTCCCCCATTCCCCATCCTCCTCCACTGCTTGAAGGTTGGGGAAGGTAGAATAGTTGGGATTGAAGGAGTGAAATTGAACCTCGGAAGAAGAGGAGGTTGGGAGGGTATTTTAGTTTTTGTCTTTGTTTCTCACTATCTGAATCTATTTTAATGGACAATAAATTAAACTGATTTTCCCAAGGTTAAGTCTGTTTTGCCTGTGATGGTAATTGAGAATTAACCTCCCTATCTTCATCTTGACCCACGGGATTTTTCATGTTTTTTCTTCCTCCATCCTTCTGAAAAGGGGAGGAAGAAAGTTGCTGGGTGGGTGTCTGGCAGCTGGCCAAGGTCAATCCATCACACATGCATAAGCTCTGTAATCTTCCAAATATGTTAGCTGCCTGACATTAACTTGGTCGAAAATGATGCACAAGTTGCTGTTGCAGCGGAAGCACAGACAGATTCACTTTCCGAGCACTTTATAGATGGAAAGACAATTGAGTTCATGGACTGATTTCTGAGGCCAATTCTGACATTGAGTCTTCTCTACCTTAGTCAAGTCACTTGCCTTCAACAAAATTACTAGCTTTTAGGGCTTTCGCTGTACTTTATGAAGTTTATTATATGCTGCTTGCAATGCTTTTCTATGTAAGAGTGAAAATCCGTCACAGAATTCCCCTCACATTTGTTAAATTTGCAATGACCAACAGTCCATTGCTGTAACAGTGGGAGGACCCTGGATCTCTCACAGTTTTCAGTTAGGCATTTTTCACTTACAAGCCCGTTTTTAATTATAAATCAAAGTGACTTGAAATTAGTTTCAATATAGACCCGTTTGCCAGCTAGAACCTCATGATCTTGGAAAATGTGAGCACTCATCCTTTGAGATGAATGGAAAGGCAGGAAAAGTCTAGGTTCCAAACATGCAGGTTACATATGAGAAGCCCTTATGTGAAATCTTATTTTAAAACCTGCAATGTCTGTCAGACTGCTTGAAAAGAACTCTTTTGTTGCTCTCCTCTGATGAATAGTTTTCCACATTGTGCAGCTACAAGGTCTTCTGTTTAAGTACTATACAACTTAAAGCAGGATGAGCATTCATATAGCTAAATTTAGTTATAGTGCTGCTGTTGCTTGCTGATAAGCTAGAATTACATCCTTTTGATTTTTCTGCCATTAAAAAAATATTTCAGAGGATTATTAAGTTCACAATCAGAATTATCACAGTCTATCCATGCTGGATTTAGGTCTTGTGGCTGAAGTGTGATTTCATATTTGACTATCTTTGTTTTCACAAGACAATATGCTTCATAAATTTAACTCCTAATGAAGTGACTTTAAAAGGAGTGACACAACACATTCCGTTTTTTAAAATAGTTAAAGGCTCTTCAACATATTCTGTCAGAAGAGTGGAAAGTTATGAAGGACTATAATTAAATGTCCAGTATTCCCAACCTCATGGAGAACAATGGTAATAGCCCCTGTAATATTTTTTGGATGGCTGCTTATTTTATCTGTATAAATCAATAATGACTTTGATAGAGCCGTGCAAAGAGTTTTCTTGGGCAGAGAATTTCTGGAGTGTGAAACCTGTTTGTCACATCTCAAACAATCTCCCAATGATGGACTCATCTTTTATTCTTACTCTCCTATTCCTACCCCTTTAAGACATTTTCATAAATGTAACTCTCTAATAAATCATACACTATTCCATTATCATTACTGAGCTAAAAGGAGTTAGCAGCAGATGTTCTAGAGGTCAGTTATTTGGCTTTGCTTTTGTGATCCATTTGTTTGCTGCCTTTCTGTGACAGAGTGGTAGAACACCACACCATGGGGACAAGTGGTGAACCTATGAATTCCTTAAGATTACTGGACAGATGTTGTAATCCACTATGGGATCTCTGGGATGCTGCGGTATGGTCCATGGCTTTTTTTCATCTCAATGATCAGCCCCGGTTTGAGGACCCTTTAAAGTGGAAACACCTAGGAAGGTAAGGCATCTTAAATTTTTGTTTTCTTATCACATAGTATGCAAAAGAGAGATGGCAAAATATAGCCACTGTGATCCCTAGTAATGCTCTATTGCCTAAATTTCCAGCTCCTTGTCAGCCTTAACGTAAATAGAGGCATGCTAATGGTCTGACATAGCAAAAGATGAAAAGACTGTAATTTTTGCAGAACGTAAGGCCTGCTTATGTGATACACTTCCAGACTATGCTCTCACAGCCAGATAAGATTTACCCACAGCAGACATGCTACCCCTCAAGCTGGTGTAATAGAATCTGTATTAGCTCTGTTTTGGGATGGAAGAACTGATTATGTCCATGTTTAAGTTACTTCTAAAAAGATCCGTGATTCTACTCAGCTTTGTTGTGCAAAACGGCAGTTTTAGAGCCTCTCAAGAACTTCTATGTCATAAATCTCCTTATCAGTTCAGATCCTATTCTTAAAATTGTTAATAAAGCAGGTCAAGACTACTCTGTTTACAAAGGCCAGCCTGCCTACATACCAAAACATTGTGTTCTAAAAAAAAAGGCATCTTTATTGCCCATTCTTGTTTGTTTTTTCCCTCTCACAAAACACTTATCATGTTAAAGCTCCCTGCTCCAGAGTTCTGAACAGGTCTAAATTAAGATGATTTACTTTATATTTTTATACTACTAATGGTCTTTGGTTATAACTAGGTGGTAGATTAAGCCGCTAAACTGAACTAGAACAAATACATTACTTGAAGTGACTTAATAAATTCAGATTAAGCATTTTTTGTCTCTGCAAAAAGAAAAGTGATTAGCTATTTGTCATAGTTTATTTTCTCAAGCTATTCCAGAAGGTAAAACAGTCTAGGACAAGAATTACCTGACAATACTCTGCTACAATGACCTGTCTTGAATGTGGGGACAGATTACACTGGCAAACAATTCTCTCTTTTGTATTGTAACAATATGTGCAGATGAATAATCTTTTGGGCCTCATCTTCAGTAAACAGAACGATGTTGATGCTGCCTCAGCGTGGATGTGTTTCTTCCACGCTGAGGTCTGACTGTAAAGCTGATCAAAGAACTCCCTTTACATGAAAAAAATTCAAGACTCACAGAAAAGAATTTATATGAGTTTAAATAGTAGGCCTATTTTTCTGGAAAACTACTCTGTTGGGTTGTTGGTTTGGTTTTTTTTTATTTTTTTTTAAATGCTGTAGTCTGCTATTCAGATCATTGTCTTAACACTGAGGTTATAACTTGTCAGAGAAAAAAATTTAATAATTATGTATTGTTAGACTTTGCAGTTTGAATGGTAGGTGGCATAAAAATAAAATTGAAGGTTAGAAACCCTCGTGTGTGGTCTGGTGCTGAAACAGAAATTGACAAAAGTGGGGAGTTTTCTTCCTAAACAGCAGACTTATGCCATAAATTCTTTAGCACAGACTTTAAAAGTAGCAGAGACATATGATTTTAATGCTAATGTGAGGAGCTTTGATATATCTGCAAGGAAAATGCAAATGCAGATATCTTAGAACAATCTTATTTGAAGGCCAATGGTGGAGATGATAATGACCAGTAAATATTACCTGGACACTGGAAAAAGTAAAAAATATCAGAATGATCTTTCCTCATTGTTTGTGCTTGATTTGTGTTGCAGCAGAATTTGCTACAAAGAAAGCATATGTGGCCTTTACAAGGAGAAATATATATATATTTTAAATATGCTGAATGCCTGCTGTTTGCTGCTGTGGCTTCTTTTCTCCAAGCTATCTTTTTCCACCCTTACCTCAGCTGACTGGAGAAAGGTAAGCTTTGAATATTTTATAGCCATCTCTCTTTTAGAAAACCTAATAAGGCTTCACTTGTTACTTGGCTGCAATTTCTGTCAAGGTATCTACACCTTTAAGTTGTTTCAATCATCTCTCTTATTTTTGTTGCTCTGTAAATTAGGAACCACATACCTCAGCATGTAGGGAATTCCTTTCTGATTCTTGTAAAAGCTTAACAAATAAGAAGCTTTTCCCCCTCATACAGCATAATGGAACAGACTGTGACTGTGAGGTGAAGGACACTTGCCTTGTTTTAAAAGGGCACTCACATAGCTACTACTTGTCAGCCAAGAGGCAATGGTCATCAGTGTAAGAAACATGTACAAAATATGAATCAATTATGGATCAGGAACTAGCTCAAGTGTGCTAGCTCTGATTTGACCTTCCATACATCAAAGCCTTAAAACCCTCTGGAATTGAAGCAAGACCTTCAATCATCCTGCATTTACTAGCTAAAAAGCATAAGGAGCGCTAAGCCAACAGCACTGTGGTTGGTGGTTATTGGATGAGGCCCAGTTGCTACTCCTGATGCTTCACTAATGTATAACCTTGTGATTGTCTCCTGTTCAGAAAGTTTTCGAAAAGGATTTTTGATTGTTTTTATAGTTTTCTGTGCTTTTGGGAGAGAGAACTGCATAATGTAAAAAAAAAAATCTGTTCTGGTAGTGCTAGTTAATTCTGCTAAAAGTAGCTTTCAGGTGAATTTTGTTTAATTCTGCTAAAAGTAGCTTTCAGGTGAATTTTGTTTGTGAAGGGCTTTTTTTTCATGAAGAATTCCATTATATCCATGCAGCAGAGTGTGGAAGGGCATTTAATACCTATTCTATATTAGCAAGTTCAATATGCATGTTCCTGGGCACTGAATAAAGGGAAAGTCCTTCATCCATGATAGTAAACTGTACCAAGTATGAAAATAGATAGGCTTTTCATAAATCACTTATGTGCTGTACCATGCCCATATGGAAGAATGTCAGTTGGCCAAGGCCAAAAGCTTGCCAGGGACTGTTTATTGGCAGTCTGGAAATTTCTGGAAATTTAGAAGATCAATATATTTAGGTGAAAATATGTGAACTGTAGGTTTTTTCTTATGCAAAAGACGGCTATCTTCCAAAATAATTACTAACCTAAATACACCATTCAGACAACACTATATCCACCATTGTAGCCCATGCAGGGTTACAACAGAGTAAATCCCCACAGCTGAGCTGCAAATTGACCTACAGTCCCCTGAGCTTTGGATAAGTGCCTTGTTCTAATGCATTCTCTTCAGGTTACATTATCTTTGGGCTTGAATTGGATATTACATTTGAAAAACTGAATCTGACTGGTACATGGGCAACCTTTGTAAATTAAACCTTTTATTCTGGCTGAAGGTACTCTTTTACTATTATTGAAAGTTTGAAGGTTTATTTGCCTCTGGTGAAACATCTCAGATATTGAGTGTTTTCCTGCTGGACATGAAAAGATCCATCTCTGCTTCCTTCCTCCAGCTGGGACTTTACCTTGCTGGTTCTTTCATTCCCTTTGATTCCTCTGCTCACCTTCTTCATTATTTGTGATTCAGGTGAATGCAAACTGAAGATGCTTCCCCTCTGGGAGTGCTATTCTGTCATTGGATCAGGTGCAGATGGCAGAACTCTTGTTAATTTAATTGATTATTAAAAAGCTGACATATGGAGGGAATCACTTTCTTTGACTTTTTGGCTTGGGGAAATTGTAATGCTATTTGAGCAAGTAACTTAGAAAGTTCCTGAAAATAGGAGTTAGTAATATATTAGAGGGCTGCTTCTGATCTCACAATTTCTCACCTCTCTAACAATTGGAAGTTGGCACTAGTTGCTACCACGTGGAGCTGCATTTCTGAAAATTTACATATGAAAGGAGGTTGTCTGCAGAATTCTTCAGAGTAGTTGGATCATATTAAGGAAGACAAAAATATGAAAGATGTAGAAATAGTCCAGGAAATACAAGAAGGTTGGAGAAGAGATAGTGTAGACAGAACATGTTTGTTTTGTCTCATGGTATGTGCTCTGAAGTTTTCACTTCAATGTTGCTATTAAAAAGATCTGATATTCCTCATTGTTTTCATAACCAAACTGAATAAGGAAAAGGGCAACTTTGCATTCTATTTGAGTAGTAAGGGCACAAAGGTTGCATTTCAAAGACATGGACAAAACTCAACATAAATCTGGTCTATGAACCCTTAAGAAATGTTTGGTTTTGACAGACCTACTGAAAGTGCCAGTGTCTAAACTTCAAAGCTCTTGTAAAGAGATTCATTGGAATCTGAATGTGCTGAGATTTCTTTGTTCAGCTTCTTCAATTCTGGCTTTGCATATTGCACAAATATAAAGTATTATCATCATTATGGTGCTTCCTAAAGTATCTTCGTGCTTAAATCAAGGTAAACTGCAGGTACGGTCTGTCTTTGATGCCAGGTTGGATCACTTGTATGTTAAATTTCCAAATATCTTCACATTTTTGGTCATGCCTTTGCCTCTCATACTTCAGAACTTCCTGAAACACTCAGAAACCCGCTACCTTCTTTAAATTATTTGTGAATATTTTCTAGTGGGAAACCTTATAACTACTAACCTTCCAGAGCACTGATGACATGGCCTGTTACGCTGAGATTTGTCTTGTATCTATCACAAATTTAGTATTGGACATTCAGACTGTAAACTCTTTGGGGTGGAAAATCATCTCTTTCATCTGTGAGTTTTACAAGAGTTAGTATAGCAGGTCTTATGGTACCAGTCTAATAAAATACTCCCCTACCATTTGCTTAATTACAGTATGACAATCAAGCCATATGGTCTAAATGAGACTTTCTACAATTTGAGCCAAAGCCAGATCTTAAATGCAGAGGTGTCAGTGTAGAGAATTAATTCAGGCATTATCTGATTTAAGAGAAAGGCAGTTAGACCCTTTTTATATTTGTGAATTTTCAGCTGTGGGGAAAAATACAGAAACGTCATTAAACATAACCATGACTTGTGGGTAATAAAACCAGAAAGATAATGAATGCTTCAATCAATAGAAAAATACCGTATATTGAATCATGCTAGCAAGCATGTTGGCTGTATCAGCTTATCCAAAGTTGCAATGTATTAAATACAAATCACAATCTTTGTGCGACTGACTTAAAAGTCTTTACTCAGTGAGGCTGATAAGGTGGAGTCAACATGCAAAACAACCTCAAAAGGCACTAACAGGTCTCTTTGTAGTACCTTCATGCTTGTGTTCACATCTCTACAAGCAGAGGGCTTTATGTTGGAAAAAAACTCTCAGTGAATCCATTTCCTTCATGGACTAGTTATTAGATATCTAAGTGGAAAGTCCATTAAGCTAGTGTAGTTTTGATATAAGACATATATTAATATATCAAATCACACTCATATCTATGGAAAGTATTCTGTTCCATGCAAGATTTCTTCCTCTGTTATACCTCGAAGATAAACAGTTACTATTGTGGTAAGGGGAAAGGAAGGCAGTATTAATTGTATTGAAAGCTAAACTATTAAAGTGTGAAACTGCTCATAAAGATAATCTGGGTGGGGGAAGGTTCCCTGTTTATTGTCTTTTGATAATTTATATACCAAATACGTTCAGATTCAACGTAAAAAGATATTCCAATTGTCAAGCCATATCTAACAGTGATGATAGAAGATATATTTATAAATAGTTTTTGTAGCTAAAGTGCTCCCCTAAAAGGTTAGGGATCAAAGTTTAACATCTGTTGTGCTTAATATTATTGAAACCTACATGCAGCCGTTTGGCTGATGGGAAAGGGATGTGCTCCTCTGTTCCTGCTTGAAGACGAATATCCTCACAAATAATAATTACTCTTATAACATGAGAAGTTGAATAACAGGGTCTCGACTCTTGCTTATGTATTTCTGGAGGTGTCATATGTTCTGAGAACCTTAGTCCCTTGTGATTTGTCTTTATCAATTGGTGGCAGTCAAATGCAAAATATTAAATTCCAGGTATGTGTTTTCTAAGAAGAATATGAGCTAATTAAGAGGACAGAGAACAATTAAAAAAAACACCCCTGCAAAACTACCCAGAATTCCCAGCTACCTGGGCCAGAAAAGGTGGGAGAGCCCATGCTGCACAGACTAGCATGATGTCTGTTTGTGCAATACTCCTCCAGAACAGCTGTAATCACATTTCTCCTGTATTTATCAATTAGTCACATGATACTGCTGTAAAATCCACACCTATAAGTTTTAGTCCTCAAATTCTGTCTGTGCATATTCACACCTGTATTGTTGGACACTTCCAGTTGAATTTTTAGTGCAGCAGAAAAGATAACAGTTATCTTACCTTACACTATTAGTACTCAAGGGCAAGAAATATACCTATGTTTACAGCAAGGCTGGGAACATGCAAGTATAGGCACTAGCATAATCAACATCTAAACTGCCTCATCATTATCTTTCCTCTTGACACAATTTTTTGTTATGTCAACCAGCACTAAGACAACATCTGGAGGACAGCACACACATGAGTTTCCCCTCAAAGGCAGTCGAGCAGGCAGGCATCGTCTGGCTTCTTCTACAGTACTAAGATAAAATACCATTGGGTTTATGTTCTGAAGCACTAGTTTCTAAAGCGTGCTGTCAGGTAGCAGCAGGGCCAGGGCTGTTCTACAGCAGGGAATGAGACAAGAACCAAAGATGATCACAGTTCAGGCAGCACATCAACAGATCCCACGGGTTGCTGTGCAGTTACACAGAGTAAGTTCTAGACAAGGCAGTGAATACTTTGGAGTCTAGCAGGAACAGCAGGAGATGGGTCTACAACATAGCCCTAACATCCATCCAGAAGGCAGAGGTGGAAACAGAGGCATTTACAATAGTATGCTTACAACATAGCCTCAATAAGGATAGGGGACCTGCACCTGAGCATAAATAGGTCTCCTGGACCAATGGACAGAATGTGTTGGTGGATGTCCCAGCCAAGGCTGGTCAGGGAAATTAAGGTCTACTATTACACTTAGGACCCTAACACATGCCATCAGATACTGGTTTTGTTCTAAAAAATGCCATGATATCAGAGAATTCAAACTAAAAGCACACTTACAAAATAATTGTTGTAGGGCTGCAGGGGCACCTTATGGAACACAGGAGAAACCCAGGGTAGCCTCAGAGTATAAGATTAGTCCCCACCCCTGTATTGAGAAGTATAGATGCAAACAGTTGGTCCTGCTAAAGCTGCTTTGTCCTCCAGTGGTACAACATAAGCTGAAAAGTGGTGTAATTAGCTATCTGAGGAATCTCCCTCTCTTTTTTTAAAGTGAATGTTCTGTCATCAAGTTAAATGCGATCAGTGTGAGACTTATGCTCAGCTGGAAATAACCCTTGTTTTGTTAGGAAAGCAAACTGTGTCTGCTTAAAGTATTTAGAAAGAAAGATGCTCCATAATTCTTTCTTTTGTCCCTGAAATTTGAAAATAAATTTAATATATAGAAGTGTAATAGATAATTTTGTATATGGTTTAGTTTAATATTTATGCAGCTTGAAGATGATTTTATTTTTTATATATAGGCCTTTCCAGTGTGGTTATACATTACTTGAAATTGCATGTTTTTCTATCATTTATAATAGCTTCTGTTTGTCTGTTCTGGAGAAGAATAATTGGGAGTGCTTATGGATGCTTGGAATAAATCTATATAAATTATCCCTGACAGTAAGAGGATATGAGTGTGACCAGAGGCAAAAAGAAAAAAACAATTTACAAAGAAAGCAAAGAGTGGTGGGAAAGGTTTAGCACTTTCCTCAAACCAAGAAAACAACTACGTATTTGTGACACGTAGTATGTGTTTAATGAGGGAAGTGGTAAAACTATTGAGTAATGGATGGACTATAGAGTGAATTCAGGGTTTTCATAGAAGGCAAATGTCTATTAAGCAAAACAGATATGATAGTTATGTAAAAAAGAAAAAAAAAATCTGATAAATGTGCAGTATGTTCTATGGGGGTGTGTCAATGTCATTGTTCTTGCATCCCACCTCTCTTCCCGGGCTCACATGAATGGCCATCTTGTAAGAGATGTAGGGTGCCATTTACGTGGAAATAAGTGAATAATTCAATTTGCTTGACACATCTAGTCTCTTAACCACTTTAGTTTTCCAGCAGCACATCATGATTCCTATGAATCTATTTGTTAAAACTTGAATGGCTTTTTCCATACCCCCATCAAAATAATCTTCTAATTTCATAGAGAAGGCTGTTAGCTACAAGTGTTAATTATATAATGTTAGAAATTCAAACACGTTGTTCCCTTTTATAATCAGAATTAAAGCAAGAGGTGCTAGTGAATTTTATTGCCAATGGCTGGCAGGTTTTTAGGAGGAAATAAAATAAATACAATTTAGAAATGTTAAATTTGTACAACATCTTCCATAATGAATATGTAATGGCTAAAAACAGTCGAAGAGATTATCTATATATATCTTCATAATTATTTCCTTTTCCTTTACTTTTAATCATTCCTGAATTTTTCTTTTCACTCCTGGGGATGTGTGCTGTGGTCTTATTCATACAAGCTGTAAAATCCTCATGACAGAGAGTCGGTTTTCCTCTCAATTTAAAGTATCTCGTGTATCTTTACTTCCATATTCATCATAGGGATAATGATATCCAATTCTTGGAGTAGCTTTTTCAAGAAGATAATTTATGTAAGCATATATCCTTAGACTAAAAACATTTTCCTAAATAATCAGTTTCTGGACTACGTTTCCCAAGAGTAGAGGGTTTTGCTGGAAAGCCAAGAGCAGAAGGTAACACAAAAAAGAGATGGAGGAATGTGAGAATGGAGGACAGAAGGTGGTGCCAAGGGAAAACAGCTGTTAGATGAGGCTTCAAGGGAAACTTGAAAAGACTGGCAGATGTGCTACGCTTGTCAGAATTCAGAAAGCCCTCGGTGGACTGAAATACACAATGCTCACCTACTCTAATAAGGTCAGACTGCCACTCTGAATGTTTTCCTATCTTTTTGATAAGATACCTACATCCACTCCTTTTCCACATCCATTCTCTTCTTCTTTTCCATAATGTTTGAATGGGTCACAGTCTTAGCCCATAGTTTCACCTGAAAACAAAAGTAAGGGCTGACAGATGCACAGCTGCATGTTCCAAAAGACAAGTACTATTTTGCTTTGTTGTTTGTTTGTTTTTTCCTGGTGTGGTAGGATTTAAGTGGCAACTTATGTTACTATTCTACTCTTCTGTTATCTTTTAATAAAAGTTTTTGGTTTGGTTGTTGTTGGGTGTCTGGGTGGTGGGTGGTGTTTTTGTTTTT
>JAOXJM010000001.1:21272814-21292119 GCA_026413425.1 Tringa solitaria | reverse complement strand
TCCCTTCCGGCCTGGACCATTCTATGATTCTATGATTCTATGATTCTATGATTCTGTGATTGTCTTCCTGAATATGGATCTCAAGTAATGTCACGCATAAAACAGAAGATGAAAAGGTCAGAGTGGTAAGATTAATTTTGAACAGGAAATAGCTAAACAGAGAAAAAAAAAACATTTTTGCTAAACTGTAAACAAGACAGCTTCTAGAGAGTTAATTGGTAGGTTTGTATGGACAAGCAATTAAATCAGGGAGGATCAATTAAAAATAACCTTACGGAGAAGATAAATGATTTCTACCCTTGCAGAGGATCACCCCTTGAAAAATACTAAAGCTCAGGTACTATCAGAAAGAAAGGCACTCAGACGAATTAATAGACTGATGAACAGCAGCTGCAGAGCATAGGATGGTGTGTGTGTGTCTGAGTTCTGGAGGTTGAGAGTGAAGCAGCTGAGTGTGTAACAGAGCTTCTCAATAAGTCTTCTGTAGTTCTGAATCTGAATCTTTGTATGTTTCAGGGGATGAAGTGTATCTACCTAAAATTACTTCGAGAAAGATCTTTAACACTGAATACTGAAGTTTTCTTCGAATAACAGACACATTGATTGAAATAGTAATTAAAATACAATTTATAAAACTTCCTGGTGTGAGGAAGATAAACAAGCTTGACTTCACACATGAATACTGAATGGAAAAGGGGAAACATAACACCCATTTTTAAAAGGAGAAACATATCCTTGATTTTTAAAAAGGGAAAAAAGGAAGACCTGGGAAACTACAGGCCAGTCAGCATCACATCTGTGCCCAGAACCATCATGGAGCAGTTCCTCCTGGAATTTATGCTAAGGCACATAGGAAATAAGGAGGTGATCAGTGACAACCAACATGGCTTCACTAAGGGCAAATCACGCCTGACAGATTTGGTTCTGATGGATGAGAAGCTGGACATGAGCAGGCAGTGTGTACTTGCAGCCCAGAAGGCCAACACATCCTGGGCTGCACCAAAAGAAGTGTGGCTAGTAGTTTGAGGGAGGTGATTCTCTCCCTCTGCTCTGCTCTGGTGAGACCCCACCTGGAGTACTACTTCCGGCTCTGGTGTCCTCCACCAGAGCACAGGAAGGACATGGACCTGTTGGAATGAGTCCAGTAGAGGGCCACAAAGATGATTGAAGGTCTGGAGCACCTCTCCTATGAAGACAGGTTGAGGGAGTTGGGGTTCTTCATCCTGGAGAAGAGAAGGTGCTGGGGAGACTTTATAGCAGCCTAAAGCATAGTACCTAAAGGGGGCTTACAAGAAAGCTGGAGAGGGATTTTCTACAAGGGCATGTAGTAGCAGGACAAGGGTTAATGGTTTTAAACCATGAAAGGTTTAAAGAGGGTAGATTTAGATTAAATATTAGGAGGAAATTCTTTGTTGTCAGGGTAGTAAGGCACTGGCACGGGTTGCCTGGAGAAGTTTTGGATGCCCCATCCCTGGAAGTGTTCAAGGCCAGGTTGCATAGGATTTTGAGTCAGCTTTGTTCAGTACCCTATTTCTGATAGCAAACATATAGAGAAATTGCATACTAAAAAGAAAGGTAAACATTAATTCTTCCCCTGATGCACCCTCCTAGCTTCTAGTTGACTGCAGCAAAGAGACTTTCCAAGACAGAAGATATGTGTATGTCTTTGTGTTTAACAGATTCAGGGAATCTAACGAGTCGGATGTGCAGCTTGATGGCAAATGAAATTCAATAAAGATAAATGCTAAGTAATGCATATTCCAGTAAATAATTTGATTTGTACACATTACCGGGTTCTAAATTAACTGAAGTCACTCTGAGAAAAATGAAAAAAGAGAGTAAATATAAAGCTAGGGTACCAATGTGAACTCTTTATTATTTGCCATTTGTATATTAACTATTTGTAATTGCAACAGAACCTCCAGACACTAAGTGGGCCTCTACAGTGTCCACGTGTTACACAGAGTAAAAAGTCTCCAGCCTGAAAGACCTTGCAATCTGAGTGTAACAACAGACAGGCAGATGTGGGGGAACAAGGAAACAATGAGGCAATATTGATTGGGAGGATAAGCAGTGGTGTCAGATTAATTGACCTTTGTTCATTTTGCATTGGTGGTCAAAAAGGAAACAACATGTTAGCATGTATAATGCCATTACATGAATCAATGGGTTCTAATCTTCCCATCTCAAAAGGCTACAGTAAAAGCAGAAGGAATTCAGAGCCAGATGACAAAATTATTTAAAAAACAGAAATGCGTTATTCAAAGGTTGAGAACAGTTAATTTAGATGGGGAAACATGGTTTCAAGATGTGAAATGATAAAGGCATGTGTAATAATGACAGGAAAAGACAATGTCAAGTGGATGTCCCTAATTAGCTGTTCTACTTATGTAGGGCATAACAGACATTAAATAAAAAACAAAACCAAACAAACAGAAAAAAAAACCAACAAAAAAACAAACCCCAAAAACATAGGAAATGTAATTTTTCCTCACACACTGCTTACTTAATTTAAGGAATGAAAAAACATAGGAAAGGTAATTTTTCCTCACACACTGCATACTTAATTTAAGGAATGAGCTGTTACTGACTGATGTCACTGTGACCAAGACTTCAGTCATATGCAAACTGGAACTGCAGGCTAATCTGGATAATGCCTTGTGTAACTGGGATTCTTTTCTTTTAATGGTATGCACATCGCTATGCATCCAGGCGTTGTCCAGCCACTAGCTCATGAAGGACAAGAAAATATTTTCCTCATGGACGGTTTAGCCCATAATTGTCCAGCACTGGGTTTCTTGCTGCTGTCTCTGAAGCACTTAATGCTAGCTACCCACTGTGAAAAAATAGGACACCAGGTTAGATTGGTCTGATCTAGAGCAGCAATTGATGTGACCTTTAATGAGAAACTCTATTAAATATCAGAACTGAGATTATAATGTATGCCTATGAATAATTGGCAACGTTTAGTTTTCAGTGTGCATTTGGTTCTCAGTTCTGGCTCGCTGCACAAGAGCTGCAGCCAGCCTGATACGAGCATTTTGGGGATGTCTTTCCTTCTCCCTCCCTTCTCTAGTCCCAAAGAAGGCAGGAGAGGAGGGGCAAACAGCAACATTGAGCTGATTTAGCTACAAATGGTACTGCTAACTTAAGAACAATTAGAAACTGCACAATGAATAATTCAGCGTTTTGTCACTTCAGGGGCTTCCTATTCTGCCTTTATAATTCAGAACCCTTCCTTCCTCCCCCCCTTCTCGTTCAGGAGAAATCCTAGATGGAGAGGAAATCTCCAGGGACTGCCTGCCTGCTTAACATGCAGGTGGCATCTCCCTGGGGTTTGCAGGAAGCCCCCAGCTGGGGGTTTTGTGTGCATGTGGGACCTCTATGGTGCACAGATCCTGGCCACATTCACGCGTCTGCAATACGTAAGACAGTATTTCCTGTAAAAATGTTTTTTCTTTCTTATTTGCTGCATCATTTGAGGAATGGGAGGTAATATGACATTAAAAGGAAATTGTGTTATCTGAGAATCCTGGAGTGCTAATAATTTACATCAGGCTTTCTTTATCTTTTTTTTTTTTTTTGTTGTTGTTGTTGTTTTTTGTTTTTTTCTCCAGCAGAGTAAACTGTTACTCAGTAACAACAGGATCTGATTAAAGTCAGGAAAAGTGAGTAAGAGATGAGTGGGCAGAGAGGCACATACTACAAGTACAAAAATTTTCTAGCACTTAGTTTGTGAGAGGAGCTGAAGACCTCTTCTTGTCCTTCAAATGAAATTGCAGGCATTCAATGATGTTTATATGTACAAACAAACAAATAAACAAACAAAAAACCTTCTGTGCAAAAAACCCCTTTTCTGCTCTTGCTGCCACTGTCAATAGGAGTATTGCATTCCGGAGACAAATCATTGAGCGAAGAAAACCTGTACTGAAAGAAAAGCTTTAAAATAGGCTTCCAAGGACAACATATTGTTCCAGCTCAGAATAGAACTGTGCTTTTAAAGTGTCAGGGCTTGCAAGTCAGTGTATTTATAGTGCCAAGATTTATTATTGCAGTGTTAGAATTTATATATGCAACACTAAATATTAAGTTATAATGGAATAGTCAATATGGCCAAATGACTGCCAATATTTTGTGATAGTTATTTTTTTTTAACATTGTACAGGAACTCAGGACACTTTCTAGCACATGCGTTAATGAAGTATTTGGGCCAAATTTTGGTCCAAAACAAAAACGGGTCTCAAATCATTGCCCCTGTCTGCTGCAAAGGAGATATTAATGAACCTGTACTCACCCCAATATTTACTGTCTAGGAAAGAGACACTCTTCCCCTATAAACCTCTACTTCACATACAAATAAAGTGCTCTGCCTTGGTGAATGCCCCTTCAAAGCCCAGGGGTCACTTTAGCCCTTTCAGAGCACAGGGAACATGAGGCAGATTCTAGGCTGATTGCAGATCAGGGCAGATACATTTTCTTAGCATTTCTTCTGCAGCACTATCTTCCCAATGTGTTTCTTTAGCAAAGTACTCAGGCCAAATACTGAAAACAGTGGTTTCCTGAATTATCTCAGAGCTGTGGTTTCATCAGCCAAGGCTGGACTGCCAGTGAAAGGAGCAAACTCTGCCTTCCCCTTTGCTCCCAGATGAGAACTCCCAAATTCTCCACTGTGGTAATCCAGATCACAGACTTCATCCCGTTAAAAGCCAATCCCACAGGAAAATACTTGAGTTAGCAGAACAGTTCTTGATGTGTCTGATTGCTCAGTGGTACAGTGCTGTCATGGGGTGGGGGTGGACAGGAGCAATGGAACAGGAATTTCAGATCAGCTTCCAACACCAGGCAGCTCAGTTGCATCCGTTGTTTTCTTTCATACTTCTCTTTTCTAGGACTGTACAGTGTTCCTAAAACAAATAAAAGGCACAGGGTGATTGTTGTTTGTACTCTCCAGTGATGCTGAGCCTTAGTTTATTCTTTGTTAAAAATCGTGAATATTGAAATTTGTAAAAATATCCCTGTGGCATTCCAGCACTGTGTTTGGTAAGATGTCATGCTATATAAAATGGCTTTCAGGAGCTATCACATATTTGGAAGGCTATTTGTAACGTGAAGCTAAATCAGCCAGACAGTAAAGAATAACATATGTCTCCAACATTTCTTTACTGACAATTTTGCCGATTTTTTGTATTGCAACACTTCTGCAGATAAGGCTATAAAAGTAGGTTGTTTCACGAACCAGGCAACAGATGAAATTAGTCATTAGCTGTGACTACCCAAAGCTGTGCATGTTTTTGTTTGTCAGTCAGTATGCTTGGCTGACTGGCCAGTAGGTACATGTGTTCTGCTGCCAAAACAAGATGTATAACAGATGAATTCTGCCTGTCTTTCCCTTCCTGGCACTATCCTTTAACCAGCCAACATTCTTTGTGAAACTTGCTGGAATTTCATTATCTTTGAGACTTCAACTCTTTCCAATTCGATGAAAATTAATCAATAATGTAAAATGTAGTAAGTGCAGTCTGACAAACAAATGTACAAACAGTTCAACTGTATATGCCTCGGGAAACAAATGTCAAAATACATGTTAAAAATAAAATGTTGGGAGGATCCTTTCTTCCAGCTGTAGTTGGATTCTATATTGCAGAGAACTGAAACATAATGTTTATAACAATCTAGACACACCTGAGCAGAAAGCAGTCCAGTTTTGAAAGTATAACCGATATCTTTTGTTTCAGGTATTATTTCCACGTCTTTTCTATCTATACGGTTTAGCCACTCTCCTGCATTTCTCCACTTGCTGATTCTTTCACTCCAGATTGTGTAACTTTAGGCAATGGTAATATTATTATGCTAATAGTCTTATAATATGCTATTAATCAGCATTATATAAATATTTCATAAGTTAATTGCCTGAAATTATAAGTGCCATGAAAATCTTATAAGAGGAACTCCACATGAATAAAGACAATACAGTCCATTTTCCTGCTCTAAAAGACTTTTATCCTCAGAAGCTTGTCCATTGCTTCCCATTATGTCAATTGGCTTGATCTTTCTCGCACGCCTATAACTATTTTGGCTACAACACTGCTGTCTGATAACTGACAGTGCAGTCAACTCCTGAGCTGTGCTGCCTTGAGTGGGAAAACAAGTTAGCTGGTTTTGTGACTTCTGAGGCTGGATGCAGCTTAGGGTAATATTTGGACCACTTAAAATTATTTTAAAGATGCAAATTTCACAAGAAAGCAGGCATTAAACTTTTGCCTCTAGCCTTAGCATCTCCTCCCTCTCTTTTCTCCCAAATGTATACTTCCCCATGTATGTATTTGCAAATGAGCAGCTTTATTCTCTTTCATATTCATCTCACCCTTGGATCAATTGCTCATATGGAAGTGCTAAGCTTTCCTGTATGGTTGTCAGCTAGTATGTCAATCTTTAAACCGCCTTATTTATTAATATTTTCTCATTGTCTCCCTTTATTCTCATCTGTATTTTTATATTTATGTCTGTTCTCTTGACAGATCACCTTTTTTTCTCATGTTTGCATAATGCATATTACAATAGTCTTGGGGACTGGCCACGGCAGGGACTCCTATATACAAGTATAACATAGTGATAGTGGATACAGAAGGGTAGGATAAACCCTATACCCTAGTGGTGTTAAAGAATAGACATACAAGTGGAAAATTATCATCAGGGTTTGGTTTGGTTTTTTTGTGCATATATATATATATACATATCATAGAATCAATCACGGAATATCTCAAGTTGGAAGGGACCCATAAGAATCATTGAGTCTAGCTCCCAACTATATTTATATACACACACGTATGTGTGTGCATGGAAAAAAGAAAACTATATTTAATATCTTTCCCCTTTCCTTGAATTTGGTTATGGTGATTCTAATTTTTAATTCCAAAGCCATGTGAAGTGGGTCAGTACCACTGACAGACGGCTGAGGGAAAGACACTGACATCTCCACAGTAAAAATCATCTAGACAAAGTGGCTGAAATAAGCATGTGCTTCATGAAGTTGGGGAGAAGAGAACAGAATGTTATGACTAGCACATTTCAACAATCCATTTTTAGAAATGCCAATTGCTTTGAGTTATGCAGAAAACAAAAGCCCCTCACAGTGCCCGGACCCTAATCCTGAGTTTGAAAGATGGCCATGGCTAGCAGCTGCCAATGTGTAGTAAGTGTGATGCCAAACACCTCAGAACTGTTTCTCATGCTACATGTAGCTGAGGGAAACATTCACCAGAGTTTATGCACCACATCCACAGCAACTCCTGACCGCACATGAAATACAGACTAAGGTCTCACTTTGCATGTTGTCTAGAATCCCTTTAATATAGACCTGGCACCCAGTGTCTCAGAATGTTCAGAGTCTTTAAATGGTTCTGTCTCTCCATAGTCAAGGTTGCCCAATTTTGCATCCTTGCTTGTCACATAAACAAAACAGTCCCACTGTGCTAGTCACATTAGCTTCATAATTTGTATGTTAATCCTGTGACTAATATCTTTGTTTGAAGTAGTTTGAACAAGAGGTCATTAGGTTCAGTTTGCAATACAGTTATAGATGAAAAAGTAAATGAGAGGAATAAATTGTAATTTCTTATGTTCTAATCTTTTTGACTGCTGTTCCATATGCAAGGTTTTGTTCTTACAAACTTCTCAGGATGCCTACCCAATAGTTTCAGGATACCTGAAAGAATGTCATGTTGACAATCACCATGACAAATTCCGTGGTGAAATCTAGTCACTAACATCTGAGATAGAGGAACTTTTCTGACTAATCCTGTTGGTAAATATATACTGGAAGATACTATCTATCTGGTTGAACATAAATAATTCTGTCCATCTAAACTTTTCTATGTGAAGACTCACGTACTCAAAAATATGAGGTAATTCAGACTGCCTTCTCCCACTCTACTCCTAAGTGACGTGGAAGGCTTTTGCAGAGATCGACACTTCACTGTCTGTTCAGGAAGTAGAGTTGAATAAATTCTGAGTCTTGAATAAATTTAGTAGGTGCTAGTTTTAAAAAAAATGAAAATGGCCTTAGTTAAGATAAATATTAGATCTATTGAACTTCTTGCCAAAGGATGTTGTGGATGAAAACTTGCTATTGCTTTCAAGGGAAATTTTACAAAAAGAAGAAATATGATTTGGAGATTACTAAATAGACTAAGTATGTCAAGTTCAACAGATTCCCATGAGCAAAAAGTAGTCAGATATGCAGAAAACACGGGAAAATGCTGTTATACCCTATTCTTGCGCTTGGTCACCTGTTCTTGCCCTCTTCTTCCATTCTCCCGGTATAAGCTTATGAGTATTCTTGAGAGAGGTTACTGGGTTAGGCAAACTCTTGATCTGAAGCAATATACCTGTGCTTGTCTTCTTTAATTGCTTGATTCTGTAAGTACCTGAGTTCTTTAGGTACCTTCTAGTCTGATGTGGAAGTTCATTAAATGTACATATTTTTCCCCAATGCAAGTTCAGATTTAGATGAGCCTCAATCTCCTTCAAGAAATCCGTTCTGCTTCAAGATTTCGAAATAAGTCAGCTAATCAACATTTCTCATAGTGAGTAGGAACTTTGCTCAGGAAATAGGTGACCTACTGCCCAGGCGACTTTGTGCAACTTTGGCATTCTTAATGCTATCATATACTCAGTCCCCTAATATATACCCAAAACAGCAGCTTTCCCTTTGTGAATGTGAATGGAAAAGCTTGTTCAGATGCCAAAAATATTTCTGCCAAAATTGTAGAAAATCCCCGCTTCCCACCCCTCACTAAGAAGTAATATTGTCCTGGTTTGTTCAACCTTTTCTCCTTGAGGCACTCTGCATGTATCACAGAAACCTGAGGATTTCTGTTCTGTTTTCATCCAATTTTACAAGCAAGCCCACTCTGAGACACTGTATCACGACTACCAACCTTGCAGCTTTGGAAGATTAACTGAGAAGCCCCACAGAGCCTGGTAACATCACATAATTATCTGAGGGGTTGCTCCTAAAGAGTACTATAAGGAACTCCCTCACCACTCTCATGATTGGGTGTTTACTTCTGAAAAGAGATCTTCACACTGTTGTTTTTTTTTTTGGAGAGGGGAAGAAGGTGAGGGGGGTGAAGAGAATGAAGCCTTGACTGCACTTTTCACTGCTTTCAGAAGGAAAATCTCAGCAGTATTCATGCAGGCTGTTCTTGTTTGGTCACTTGGCTGGATTGTTTGCAGCTGCTTGGAAGAATTAAAGCATTTGCAGAAAAGTAATCTTGTCACATGAGAGGGCAATTAGACATTTCGTAATCCTATCACCCCTGTGTTGAAATTACTGTGCCCGGTTAGCAATAACTCTGCTTCTAAGAACAGAGCGAGCAGCAGCACAACATGAATTATTTAACTCGATGCTGCGTTTCCTGTTTTCAAGTCACTGGAATAATACAGGCACCGCAGACAGTAATTATCCCCAGCATAGAGAAGAAACAGTTAATGGAACCTGCCTTTTAAATCAATATTATTAATTCAAGGAAAGAAACAGCATGTACTATCTGACGCCTATGGAGTTTTGATCTGGGCTTGATGTCACGCTGAAGTCAGTGGTCGCCATGGAGATGTGAGCGTATGTCTGCGTATCCCTCCCTGCGAGCGAGCTGCGAGGAGTGCTTTTGGAGAGGAAGTGCCCATCTGTAGTCAATCGCCATTGTTCTGGCAGAGCCACATGCCGGCCTCGCTGCAGCCCGCCGAGCTGCGTCACGACACAGCGGTCTCAGCCCCTCTGAATAAAGACTCCCTGTTGAACCAGATTTACCCACCCTGCCATTTTCGCTGTCATTTGATTATCTGCTTGTATTCCCCGGCTGCGCTAATGCAGTCTCTTAGCACTGTTATCATAGAATCCCTATGGCTTGATATCTCACAAAGCTGGATGGATCTCCTTGTGGTTCCTGGCTTCTTTCGTTGCCCTGTCCATTTGATCAAGGGAAAGCACCCGTACTACGCCAGCCTCTTTGCTTATTTTTTTCCCTCTTAGACGGAGAAGACCTTGAAAATCTGAATGTGCTTTCTTCTTCTGTACAGATTCATAGCAACTAAGAACTGCTGGTAATGGATCCTTGTATTAAATCATCATTATTAATTGCCAACATATGTTGCTAGAACAAAGACGGGCAGTTTGGCACAGTCCACCATGATTATTGAATATATGTATTTATTAACCAATTAAGTAATGGGCTAGTGTGCCAGTGGCATATAAAACCAGAGCATTATTACTAAGTGGAAGATGTCAGACAAAATTAATTCTGCTAGCTGAAGACAATGCGATGAGACATCTTCCTGAATACCAGGTGGAATCTGGGGGCTTATTTTCTTTTCCTCCTTAAGTACAATATTCAAAGTAATGTCTGATAAGTTTCTGCCAGAGATTTTGGAAAGTTACTGTCTTAAATATCATGCATAGAAATAATCAACTCCATTGGGGACAGAAGATTAAATTAATTATTTTTCACTTTATTTTTGTTCTCTTTCTTTTCCCCTCATTTCTGTCTTTATCTCTATTTTGTGTATCTCTTATGTTAAGTAAAGATGCACTTGAGCTACCTAGGATTCTCATTGAAAGAGGTGCAAGACGTTTTCAGAACAGCCAATACGTGTACCCTTGTCTGCTATCATTCTCAGAAATGACTGAATCATTTTTTGCAGAAACATCAAAATGAATTAGCTTTGAGCAGACACCTGGCACGGGAAACTGCAGGAAAAACAATTAAAGTCTGGTAAATTCCAATAACAGTAAACATTTTGATTGTGAGGAATGTGCCTGCCAGGAATTCTGGGTCCTTAACTAGCCACTAAATATTGTCTAAATTCACTGCTACCGGTGGTAGGTCGATTACAGCTTGAGTACCCCCAGCCTGGGTACAGGTGTAGCATTCACACATCAGCTTGCATTGTGTGCTAACTTCCCTAATTGCATGATGAATGCAATTTCATATTTGCAGTCTGCCCTACTACTATAAAGAATATGAACATTTCTTCAGTCCTAGATTGCGTAGCACAAGCAATGCTGCTGAGGCAGTGTGATCGCCACTGTAGGGATGCACAGGAAAAGAACAGCGACTTCCCCCCACTACCACCACCACCCACACCCCCAGCCCCCGAACATGTTTTATTTATATCTCGTCCTTTCCAGCTGGCATGCACACTGGCAACTCTGGGATCTCTGACCCCGAACTAAACTGCTGCAGGGCTGAGCAGGAGACTTGGCAGGTACTTGGTGAAGCTGAACTGCTCTGCAAATGTTCTAATTTTATTGAATCTATGAATTTTAAGAGATGTTTCAAAGGGATGCTTCTGAATAGCTTTATCAGTTCTATGAGTGGCATGTTCTTACTACTAACTTTTCAAAAGAATTGCCATATCCTGTGATTTTACTTTGAAGTTGGGTTCTTTGCTGTGTTGTGAGGGTTGACCAATGATTTCTGAGCTTTTAGGGCAGCCAGTTTGGATTAAGAGATCAGCCCCACCTACACAAATAAAGCTAATCTCCAAATAGAAAAGCAGTACCTCTAAGCCAAGCAAGGAAACATAAACTTTCACTTCTACAAGTGAGTGGCAAGTTGGATTCCTAGTCATAGAAAAAAAAAAAAAGTATTACTATCTAGGTGAAAACCTCCAGTGCTTGGAAATCATGTAAGATTTTACAGGTAAGCAAACACTGGCTGGAGAACATAAACATATTTATATTTTAAAGTGTATTTAAACTATCCATCAGAAATGCACTGAAATTAGCATATTCCCACAAAACACATAGATGTCAGTGAATTTTCATTTTGACAAGTCTTTCCATTAGAAAATGTCCAAGCAGGTTTACTTTCTTCTATGCAAGAACTTTTCACCTGGTTGACTGAAAATCCTACCATAGCAGCTGTAGGAGACTTTGTAGTTTTTTAATAATTGCTCAGATGGGCTACCAGACACATGACATTTCTGGGGTTTATTGGATTTTCAGCTTTAATGCAATCTGCCAGGGGGTGAAAACAACTCTGGGTGGGCAATCCATACATCATATTAGTATCCAATGTGGCATTTTTGGTGAAGCAGGACATACAGAGGTCAAAGTCATACGGGATTCTTGACAAGGTTATCTCATCCTTTAAATCAGAAGAATTCTCACAGAGTATTTGCCACACTTCAACTACTTTCACTGATTTAAATGATAAGTGTTACTGGATCAATGTTCACCTCTTCTACAACAGATGACTTTTTTTCCAGGTACAGGAAACTGTTTTTGTCTCTCCAGCCTGACAGATTTGTTTTTATTGCTCTCCCATTCTGCAAAACTACGTCCAGGAAAGAGAATTGCAATTCTGAATTGCTGAATAGAATTGCAATTTTTCCTGTTTAATTTGGTCCGTGATGCAGCAGGGAATTAAGAATTTTCAGGACCTGAAGGAGTCTTTATGTAAGGCTAACAAACAACTACTTTGGTGCTGGTCACCAATTATGAGACACTGAGGTGTGAAGCTACTTTCTGTTTGCTTTTTTAGAAATCTGATGTCAGATTTTTTTAGTTCAATGCAAAACTTTCAAGCTTCTTTGTGATCCCATGTTCCATAAGTCTTAGGCCTTCTGATTCTATTGAGGCTCTCTAATAAAAAAGCTCTCTGCCTTTGTAGTAAAACTTTTGTATTTCAATATTTCTAAAGTAAAATATTGTGGAATTTCAATTAATGTAAATACTTGAGTGCTAGGAACATTAGTAATTTCTTCATTCTTTTTCTTTTTAAGGAAGTCAACATTTCTGCAGACCTGGCCAGCTCTTAACTCTTATATTTTAAATGTAGCAAAGTCTCAAATCTTTGCTCTGAACTTAAAATGAGTGAAAAATATAAATATGCATTTTTATTTTTGGTTCGTTCAGGTTCTTTGGCATCTTTTCATTGCATGCAAAGGACATATTCAACCTCTGTCAGCAGCCATGGCTTATATTATGTTCTGAAAAATCTTGCCAGAATGGCCCCCCTCAAGCAACAAATGGCAC
Source organism: Tringa solitaria (assembly GCA_026413425.1). Taxonomy (NCBI): domain Eukaryota; kingdom Metazoa; phylum Chordata; class Aves; order Charadriiformes; family Scolopacidae; genus Tringa; species Tringa solitaria. The sequence continues at coordinate 21,279,080 of JAOXJM010000001.1, read as the reverse complement.
AATTTATTTATGATGGTGCCAAAAAAACTATTTCCAGGATGTTCATAGGTCAAGGGCTCCACTGAAATAGAGAATGCCTTGAGGACCTATTGCATTGTTCATTATTTACTGTGTATGTTGCAGTCATGCCCTGAGACCACAATCAAAATCAAGGGAGTCGAGGGAGATTGAAAGAATTATGATCTTGCTTGTAGTTTGAGACTACCCTTATAACTTTGTCACTCTATATCTTGTCACACCTCTCTTCTAGGAGGTTAGTTTACCCTTCAAACAATTTTGTCTTTAAAAATCTCTTTCTGTTATCCTCCTATTTCCATCTTTGCCTAGCTGCTATCTTAAGATCACTAGTTACTCCAGTATAAAGATGCTTAAAATGGATGTTTCATGATTTCTCTTTTTAGATTCCTTTTTCTTTTATACATTTAATATGATATGAATGAAATATCTCAGCAATTTACTTCTCAGTGTTTTAAAAAAATTTTTGAAATTCAGCTTTCACAGGTGGTCTTTGGGAAGAGGAGTACTACTCTGTACAGAGTTGCAAGTCAGCTAGGGAACTAGAGAGGTGTTCAAGAGTCCTGAAGACAAGGCATATCAGAGCAACTGTTTGTAATAAAAACCAACCCATTCTGTTCCTTTGTTTACCCATCTCTTTCTCAGTCCTCCCAAACTTTCATTCTGATTTGACCTTTCCTTCAATCATGGAAGGAAGTCACTTGGGGTGACTGAGAACTTCCTATCTGCATGGAGAGGTTTTACAGGGATAGTGGAGAAGTTGTGAGAAAAGCACTGAATGTGAGAGTATCAAGAAGTTCCAAGAAGAAACTAGTGGAAGTAAATTTGTTTGTTTGTTTGTGGAGAACGATTTTCCCCCTTTTTTCAGACAGATCCATAGAAATCACAGTACCTTTAATGCAGCTATTCAGTTCATCTGAATAAAAATCAAATTAGAAATAGTCAATACTTGCCAATGCTTATGAGATATGATGGTTCATCTTCTTGCTTAGCTAGTACAAACTTTTAAAATGTGACTCTATCTAACAATGAATACAGGATGAATTTCCCATGATTGTTACATGTTGCAAAAAATAACATAACAAAAATATGCTGCTAGATTGTATAGAGGAATACAGCATACATGAAATTGTTCAGGCCTACAGAATTTACATTACAGTTTCCTCCTCTAAAGGAGGAAAGATGGATCTGAAGGGAGAGTGGGATGAAGGGAAAATTTGAAGTAATTTTGTGGAGCTCAGAGAGTGACTGGGCAATAGGAATTAATCTGTATTTGTTCTGGTTTGGGGATAAGTTTTTCAGGGATTAATTAACTTCATACTCTTCATTTCTTATTTGGGCACCCTGTGGAAATGACTGTTATCCTTTAATTTATTTTTTCCTAGTGTAAAATGTTATAATATCATCTTTTTCTGTCTACTAGGTCAGACAGGGGTCCAATTACTCATTATAGCAGTAGTTCAAATTTCTGGAGTTTGATTCTCTTGAAGTACTTTTGTGCTTACACTCTCAGTCAGGATAAGCAGGATGAAGAATGAGACCACAGAGCACTGAGATCAGCAGTGTTTTCAGCATCTGCATGCAATAATGTGATTTGACTGACTTGTATGGACCTGAGGCCAAAAACCACAGAAAAGATTTATTTAGGCTGTATTGGCTGACACGTGAAGGATGTTCCTACTATAAAAGTTATGCTGATTACAATATGCAATCATTTGCATAAAAGCAGACAGTCATGTCTCAGTTTTGTTCCTTAGCTTATATTCCTCTAGCCAGTTTCCATCCCACTGTTTGTAAAACAGCTTGTACATCTTTAATAATTATATAAAGTTGGTTCAGTAAAATAGCCAAAATTCTATTCATCTGTACTGCATGGAGGTTTGGTTCATGAGTTTCTGAAGAGACAGACAGAAAAGAATACAAAATGTTCTTTATCTTCAGTACGATTCAGGTTACTACACAGAACCTCCTACTCACTACACTTCAGTGAGTCACGCATGCTAAGCATAATGATTCCTCTTTTTAAAACTTGCTCTAATGCTGATTTTCTCATTTACAATTATAAATGTTATATTCATTTTAAAAAGTTGTCAAAATCAGATTGCTAAAAATATATAATAATGTAACTGAATAATTTTAACTCATTCTCAATTTTTTTTGATTGCTGTACATTATTGTAGCTATTTTGCATTAACTTTCTGCAGTATGTGCCCTGATAAAATATTGGGAAAGATGCTATTAACCATATTTGTCAAAGTCCTTTCTGTGTGGTTAGGTTTTATATTACTAAATTTGAATAAAACATCGATTATAGAACTGTCAAATTACAATGCAACTTTTACTAAAATGTTGGCTGTAAAGGACTCCTCTTTACTTACACCTTATTATCTTTTTTCCCAGATTTTCAGTTACATAATGGACTTTTTCTGGCCTTTTTGATGTACTGGTTTTTATTAATATTTGGGGAAGATCACATTATGAATCCATTTGAACCCTAAAACAGATTTCTGTGTTAAAATGAAGCCAGAGAACTATATAACATATCCCACCTTCAATAATTTGCAGTGATGTACAGATATTTAGCTCTACAGGTCAAAAAACCCCTCTATCAGCCAGAAGAAGTTGTTAGATTATTTTTATGATCTGGATAAATGTCCCTTACAAAATGAAGTAAGAGATTAAGAGAGGCATTATCGTATGAGCAGAATGCAAAGTATTTTCTGTCTTACTTGAAGGAGGATAAAATCCTGTCTGGATAAACAGAAATTTTGGCCCATCATGTCTGGTTAGTATTCCTAAATCTTACAGAACTTTGCTTCAAAATATAACAATAATCCCATGATAGAAAGTAATAGCTTTGCAACTTTGTAGATATTACATTATTTCACAACTCAAGTTATTTTTCAAAGAGACCACAGATCTGGCTATCACATGCAGCAAAATGGTCCTCAAAAGTGCTCAGGGTTCCTGTAACAAAACCATAGCAATGAAGCCTGTCAGAACTTTTCTATACTCATATTGTTTATGACTATGTACTCATATTCCCTCACAGGGAAACAGCCATCCTGAGATGTTTAAAGTTATACTGCAAGTAAAGGGTATATACAGACTTGGCTAAAATTAATGAGAAAGGTTATTTACATGGCCTTTTTCAGAGAAGACTGGAACTTGCTCTGCCTAAGGCTCAATTCAGGAATATACAACCAAGTTCTGGTATGAAGGGTCTGTGCTTGATCTGCAGTAATAAGCCCTGTTGGGTGTATGGTACCTTTTGGTTCAGAGTTTATATACCTCCTGTCACAATGAAATGCAAGCAGAGCAAGCATAGGTCTAGGCCACAGACTGAGGATTTACAGTGCTTGATGTAAGGGCAAGGCTCAAACACACAGCAGTCCCTTGACCTGCAGGTAACAGTCTGGGAGATAAGGGGTTTCCCTTACACAAATATGAGAGGCAAATAATACAAGCTAAATGAGAGAAATGAGAATGAGAACAGCCCTGCTGAGAAGGACCTGGGGCTACTAGTGGATGAAAAGCTGGATGTGAACCAGTAATGTGTACTTGCAGCCCAGAAAGTCAACAGCATCCTGGGCTGCATCAAAAGCAGTGTGGCCAGCAGGTCGAGGTAGGTGATTCTCTGCTCTACTCTGCTCTACTCTGGTGAGAGCCCACCTGGAGTACTACATCCAGCTCTGGGGCCCCAAATGTAAGAAAGACATGGACCCATTGGAATGAATCCAGAGGAGGCCCATGAAGATGGTTAGAGGGATGGAACACCTCTCCTACGAGGACAGGCTGAGGGTTATTCAGCCTGGAGAAGAGAAGACTCCGGGAACACCTGATTGCAGCCTCTCAGGACTTAGAGGGAGCTTATAAGAAAGATGGGGAAAAACCTTTTAGCAGGGCATGTTGCAATAGGACAAGGGGTTGCAGACTAAAAGAGGGTAGATTGAGACTAGATATAAGAAAGAATTTTTTTGCAATGAGGGTGGTAAAAAACTGGCACATGTAGCCCAGACAGGTGGTAGATGCCTCATCACAGATCATGGAATCACGGAAGTCAGAGTTGAAAGGGACCTCTAGAGATCATCTAGTCTAACTCCCCTGCTAAAGCAGGATTGCCTAGAGCACATTACACAGGACTGCATCAAGGCTGGTCTTCTGTGGAAACATTCAAGGTCAGGTTGGAGGGGGATCTGAGCAACCTGACCTAGTTGGAGATGTCCCTGCTCATTGCAGTGAGCTTGGACTAGGCGATTTTTAAAGGTCCCTTCCAACCCAAACTATTCTATGCTTCTATGAGAACAAAATACTGTGATAATTCTTAAGGATCACCTTGTTATACCTTAACCTTTTCTTTAAGAGACAATTTCCACTCAGAAAAGACTGTCTGGATGAGCCTATGTAACTCATAAATCAAGCACCATGTGTTCTTGTGCTTTTTCGGACAGTCTGTATGTTAATAACATTCAGTGTGTGCTCCCTAACAAGTCTTTAGTCTTCTATTTCTGGTCAGTAAATTATTTGTACCGGGGTGCTGAGATGCCTCTTTCAGCACAGGCTAAGTCAATACCAGTGATTCATTGTGAAATACTGCTAACACTCCTGGAAACTCACACCACCTTTGTCCACGTGAAATTTTTTTCTCTTACTTTCAACAAGTTGTTTTATTATCCACTGTACTCAGTAGAGGATCAGTTTTAGAAGTCTGTTTCACCATTCAAGAAGGATGAATAGATGCAAAGAAGTACGTACATCTTTTTGTTATCTGGAGAGGAAATTTAACAACTACCTTAGATTAGAACCTGGCTAAACATATGTATTTAAACTACCTTAGATTAGAACCTGGCTAAACATATGTATTTAGTGTAATTTCTTGCCTTGAGTATTCCAGATGTCTGCAAAGCTGGCTAATATGACTGGTGGCCTACAGACAATCCAGGAACTTCTGGAGCAGGAGCTACAGCATAATTAGAAATTGCTTGGGCAACTCAAACAGCACTAAAAATTCATGTTGAGGCAGAAAAACACACTAAATTTATATCTGTACAGGAAGGTGACTGCATGTGAGCTAGGTAAGTTTAAGTTTCTATTATAATCCACAAGGGTGCAACACAGTTGTTTAACATACACGTCACCTAAAATGCCCCAGGGTACCCAGCATGGTCTCCACTGCTATAAGAAAAGGGTGTATGTCTTCTATAGTCTCAACCCCATATCTGACAGCCTTCAGCTGACATGCTGACATCTTTGACACCTGGGCAATCTCAAATGAGCACCAAAGATTATGCAACAGAGTTGAATGTCAGATCTACTCTGATCTGACAGTGTTGTTCCTCAGGGGTCAGTACTGGGTGGTGTTCCTCAGGGGTCAGTACTGGGACCAGTGCTGTTTAACGTCTTTGTTGGAGACGTAGACAGTGGGATAGAGTCCACCCTCAGCAAATTTGTTGGCGACACCAAGCTGTGTGGGGTGGTCAACACGCTGGAGGGAAGGGATGCCATCCAGAGGGACCTGGACAGGCTTGAGAGGCGGACCTGTGCAAACCTCATGAAGTTCAACAAGGCCAAGTGCAGGGTCCCGCACCTGGGACACGGCAATCCCAGGCACAAATACAGGTTGGGCAGAGAATGGGTGGGGAGCAGCCCTGAGGAAGAGGGCTTGGAGGTGTTGGTGGATGAGAAAAGCTCAACATGAGCTGGCAATACATGCTGGCAGCCCAGAAAGTCAACCACATCCTGGGCTGCATCAAAAGAAGCAAGGCCAGCAGGTTGAGGGAAGTGATTCTGCCCCTCTGCTCTGCTCTAGTGAGACACCCACCTGGAGTACTGCATCCAGCTCTGGAGTTTTCGGCACAACAAGGATGTGGACCTGTTGGAGTGGGTCCAGAGGAGGGCCTCAAAAATGATCAGAGGGCTGGAGCACCTCTCCTGTCAAGACAGGCTGAAAGTGTTGGGGTTGTTCAGCCTGGAAAAGAGAAGGTACTGGGGACACCTTATAGCAGCCTTACAGTACCTAAAGGGGGCCTACAGGAGAGATGGGGAAGGGCTTTTAACCAGGGCATGTAGCGATAGGACAAGGGGTAACGGTTTTAAACTGAAAGAGGGGAGATTTAGATTAGATACAAGAAAGAAATTCTTCACTGTGAGGGTATTGAGATACTGGAACAGGTTGCCCAGAGGTGTATTGGATGCTTCATCCCTGGAAGTGTTCAAGACCAGGCTGGATGGGGCTTTGAGCAACCTGGTCT
>JAOXJM010000001.1:21258995-21272714 GCA_026413425.1 Tringa solitaria | reverse complement strand
CCTGCTTTAGCAGGGGAGTTGGACTAGATGATCTCTAGAGGTCTCTTCCAACTCTAACAATTCTGTGATTCCATGAAGTCAGAAGACTAGCTCACCCAAAAGCCTTCACCCAGTTTTGACCACCTAAGTAGCTCTCTGTACTGCACTGACTCAGTGACTCAGTGGGCTAGATTAGAAAAGAGTATAAAAGGAACCTAGACAATGAATTTATACCTAGTAGCATGTCTAGATCTGGAGCTGAAATCCACTCCTAGCTGACAGAGGCCTGAAGATAGGTGAAATGAATCCTATTCCCAGCGTTCAGTACAAGAATACACAAGAGGTGATTCTCTCACCCTCACATTAACACCGTCATCCTCAATTTGGAGAGACTTGCCAAGCTGTTAGCAACAAGCTGTTTATTTAGAACGTCAGTTATGTAACTTATGACTATTTAAATGTTTTCTGCTTTATATTACAGTAAATTAACATAGTTTAAATTTACTCTCACTTCCCACTTTATTCACTCTGAAGTTACCAGAGTTCTGACATCAGTTAAGAAAATAATTTAAGAACTTTGGAATTTCAGCGGCTGACTTCTCCTCCATGTGCAGTTCTCCAGTTTTTTTGTGGGACAAATACAATGTTTGGCAAAAGCAGACTACTTGACATAATGCTATTAGCTATGCAGCTTTGGAGTGATTTTTTTCTGCAAGGCTCTCTGTGTGACAGAGCCTGGGCATCCCTTAAGCACATCATTTCATAGATGAAAACCTAGTGGACAATATGACACACCCCACTCCACCCTTTCCCCAAATCCATCAGGTATTGAACTTTCCATTGGATCACTTCTAAGGAGCAAAATCACCTGAAGTGTAGCACTAGCACAAATCATTGGTGCAATTCAGTTCATCTAAATGCTAGTTAGTTGATGTAATCATACTGAGAAAACATAATTTTCATTAGAGCTGATGGCATAGGGATTACCATCCCTGTCAGCCTACATGCAAATTCAATTAGTTAATTCAAACTTTTATAAGCATCAGTGGAGAGAACACATGCTCTTGCAACAAAGGAATTTTGGTTATAGTAACGACAGACAAAAAGGTGAAGTAGCGCTATCAAACAATCAAGTAAATCAATTTGATTTAAGTCTAAAACTTGCTATCCTTAGTCATATTAACATTCCTGCTCAGAAGTGTATCTTTGAAAGCCACTTCCAGTTTAAACAGGCTGTTGAAGTGTGATGTACATGCACACTTACCCAGAGTGAAGGTGAAAACTACAGAATAGATTTACCTACACAGGGGCACAGAAGAAAGCAAGGACCTGATCTTTTAAATTTATATGTCTATATAAATGATTTGGATCTTGCCTTCCAGAAGAGTGTGTTTGCCTTCTCTGAAGAAATGATGTGTACAATGCAAGCAGCTTTCTTGGTTTCTTGCTCTACACAACTGAGGTAAGATTGATGTATATGATTGGCAGCAGCAAATGAGTCTTAAAATCAAAGGGGAAGTGGATTAGATTGTGGCTTCTAAATTTCTTTCCCAAGGCATTGATGGACAAATGCAGCCATATGGAAATCTTTGCTGTACTGCACTGACAAAAACTAACTCCTAAAACATAACAGATTTAGTTTACAAACTGATTTTCATCTATATTTTGCCCTTTCCTAAGCACATTGGTCTAAGTTTGTCCATGGCAGAATCAACTGTGGTGTGTGCAAAAGTAGTGAGAAGACAGTTTTAATAGCCTATACAAAGGCATTTCATATATGTATAAAATACAGATTAGGAATAAGTTTTATACAAAATGTTAAACTTGTTAGAGGCTTGAATGAAACCAGAATATCAAAGACAATAGAAAACCTGTGTTGTTTATGGATGTAAACTGTGCTAAAATTATCTCTGGATACAAACACCTTTCAAAATAATTTCTATCATTCATACACAGAGACAAAAATCGCATTCTCCCATTATAACAACTGTGAAGAAAAGTTCTTTTAAGTTTCATTTTGAAGTTTCTTAATCATTTTGCTCTCTTAGAGCTCCCTATGACATCTTACCTTGCTTGTAACAGTTATGTTTTGCTTCTGCTATAGACTTTTTAAACCCACTAAGGAGCCTTCAAACTTTGAGATGAAACAGGCAAAGAGCTGGTACAATAAAACCCATCTGTGCAAAAAAAGACACTGGCCCCTGATATATAACTATAAAAATGAATTACATTTTATCTTCAAATTGCATATGGAGAAAAGGTGACCTGTGAGGCAGAGGGAAAGAGAAAAGCAGCCTGAAATGTCTAGTTCAGAAAAAGTCATGGGCAACTGCAGCACTCTGTCTCTGTATGGCAGATACCTTGGCCACAGGTTGCTTAGATTGAGAATCTGGGCTTCACAAACTATTTCTCTGTGCTCTGTAGTATGTTATCTTGTACTAATGGTATTTGAGATTCAGTGTAGAAATATAGCTAGCTTAAGTTACGTGCCCAAAAAATCTGTTTTCAAATAACTAAGGTAACCCAATTCTAAATAACGCCAGAGCATCATTTAGACTACTTGTATTCTGAAATTATTTTGGTATTCCAAAGTTGCTTTGTATGTGGAGAAACACTGAAGACTATACAGGGAAAAGAGGATTAATATTTTGCATATTAGTATAACAGAATCTGAAATTTCACTCTCTTTCTTACCCATATAGTACAAATTTGCCAGTTAAGAGTAATCATTATGACACTAAAAAAAACCCCAAAAGACCCCCAAAAAACCCACAAGAAATGAGGGAAAAATAATTTTGGAAAGCTGAGAAAACAGTGGAACCATTTTTAGTGAAATATGAATGAGGAATATGAGTTAAAGGCCATGGAAAGAAAGACGTTTTAACTAACAGACAGCAAATAACCAGTGAAATTGCATTTATTTAAAACTCTTAAAATTCAATTTCCTCAAGAAACATCCAGAAGACAAATGTTTATATAGTTGCTCTTTGCAGCCATGTTTGACTCCTGTGCACATGAGTGATAGATGGTATTTCTACTACAATATTTGCCTTTTCGTGTGTTACCATTCCTGATCTGATTCAATACACCAAAAAGTAGTGGGGAAGAAAGAATAAACAAAAAAGGTTTTTACTGACTAACAGCATGACCAAAACTTGTTTTCTGGTGGTTCTTGTCTCTCTACTTCTGTCTTGTCCGCTAAAGGGTCAGTATTCAAAAAATCTTCTTCAGATGCTTATAAGGCACTATTGCTAGATGCTACATTGCTGGTCCTTCTGCTTTCTTTGAATTTTCAAGGTCTTAACATGATCTCTATCACTCTGTGGAATTTATTTGTAACAGGAGTTCAGATTCAAAAATCTATCCGATGCTGTGACCGAAAGGAGCACATGTGCAGATGGAAATATGCAACACAGCACACATGTGTGCATAGAAACAGACACTGTGGTTTCATAAGCCCTGCTTGCAAAGGAAAGGCGAAAATATGAGGTAAAAGGTAAAAATATTTTTTAAAAGAGTGCACATGACATACACCATGCTATATATAACATAAGGGAAGAAAACAATGTAAGAAGAAAAAGAGTAAGTCAGAAATTTGGAGAAAGGAGGCACAAAAAGCCAGGAAATTGTCAATTGCTAAAGATTTAGAATGAAAAGGGATTCCAGAACCAAAGATATTTGTGCTGGCTGCCACAGAGTTTCCACTCACACAGGTACCTTGAGAAGTCATCCTCAAATATACTAAAAAATACTAAAAAAAATCAAGTACTAAATCTTTCCAGGCCAATTCCTTTTCTCTTTGAACACCTCTGCTCTGGAAAATGAATGACATGCTGAAAAAACAGCTTGATAATTTTTATGCCCTTCACAGATTTAATTTCATTTGAGTTACAGCTAATCTCTACATGCCAAACTAGGATGTAGAGCTGCAAAGGTACAATTCTTGGATATCTGTTAACACTTTTCTTTGACTTCATATCTCCAACAGCACCCTTAGGATTGAGCAGCATCTTAATAATACCCATTGAGAGCACTGCCGGTGAATGCAGGTGTCTGCTTTAATCACAGAGGCAAAAACTGTATGGCAATCCCAGCCCTTGCCAATTTCTGTGCATGGACTGAGCCAAAGCTTTTGGCAGAGACCTAGCCTGTTGCTTCTTCATTACTCTTTGAAGCATACAACTCTGCACCTCAACTTTAAAGAACTGACAAATGGTTTTAGAAAACACTAAAAACTACAAAAGAGTGCATCACCTTTTTCCATACAATTTTTACTTTCAGCTGAGAATTTATATTTATTGTATTTTAAAGTTTTGTAAAGGACTGTAATGCACCCTGAATGCATTTGGCTGCAGAGACACAGAGCAGTCATAAAACCAACTCAATAATCTGAAGTCAGGGCTTTTATGCCCTTTAACTGAAACAAAGCATTAGTCATTGCCCACTGAGGACAGTGTACAATTCCTTGTGGTCCCTTGCTTCCTGTGACATCCAGAAATGCACATGAAGGTTTTTCGCCAAATTGATTCCTACATAAATGCAAACTTTCTGTTTCCCCTCTCTTTCTCCCAGTCCTGCTGAAGTGCTGTTGGACATTCAGCGCTTTCAGGAATTGCTTGTGTGTATGCCTAATTTGGGCTCCTGTTTTTGAAAAACTCGAAAAAGGAATGGCATATTGGTATGACGTCTAGCCTGGATTTGCTAGAAGCATACTTGCTGCAGTGGTCACATCTTTCCAATGCACATGAGCTAGCTGTTAATGTGAAGGAGGGAGATGGATTACTTATCACAGAAGAAATGAGCACAAGCGGGCACCAAAAATGCCGGCTGTTATATTTAGCTTATAATGCTAATATTGGAACGTCACAGTCATGCCCTCTTCCTTAATGGCAGCCCTGTGAGATTCTATCTAGATTTTATGATCTTATATGGAAAGTAATTCAGCTATTTGGGGAACTATGCTGTGTGCTGTGTACAAACAGTGAGGCTACTTACGTCTGTTCTCTGTGTTATCAGTACCATTAGAAAGTCACATCAGTTGGGATGATGTTCTGCTTTATAGTTTCTGCTTTTATTGTTTCTAAGGAAACCACTTTACTTATCCACACTCCCTGTGCCTGCCACATCCTCAATTTACACAGAGTCGGGGCAAGGAAGAGCATTACATCAGAAAATCCATTCTTAATAGTACTGTAAATGTATCAGTACTACTCAGCTTTATGCTTTTCAAGTTAAACTCTTTGATTTACTAAGCCTCCTGTGTTTGTGTAGGTTTCCACAGGAGTGAGCTGGCATGGAGATACTGTGCCGCAGTTCTGGTCAGCACCTTGTGGGCAATTTAACTGCTATGGAAGGCCAGAAGGACTAGAAAAGACTGAGTGTTGTTCAGATAGATGAAGAGAGGGGAAACTTATAAAAAAGGCTAAGGCTAAAATGGTCTTTAAAAACACTTGTGTTCTCTCCTTCCTTCTTGGTTTCATAGAAAAGAGTCCTTGTGTTTATGGAATTTAAGGGTAAATGTATTTTTTTTACAGTAGAAATTCGTACCGATGATAAGGCCGAGAGAATTATTTTCACCTAAATCTAGTCCTTCCCCACAATTTGTCAGGTGTTTTGAGGGACTACTTTTCAAAATGACACCTTTTATGACACACTGCTATTTCCTGACCTTTCAAAAAATTTTTTAAGCTTAGCATATTTTAGGCACAACGGGAACTGGATGTGCCCATTGTGTGAATGAACCACACAGAAACTCCCACAGACATTTTCAGAAGTGTACAGCACTTTGGATGACACTGTTGAGAGTAAGAAAGGGGAGTCGGAGCCTTCTTAGCCATCCTGGCCTCCATGTTGCACTTCATTTTAGTGGATACTTTTTAATAAAGGCTGAACACCCACTATTTTGCTGAAGAGAATAGGATTTACTGACCTGTGATTCTGTCTTCAGCAGTCCTGGGAGGTGTTAGTTGAGAGAGATGGCAACTTGTCCTTTTGCAATGGGACATTAACTACCACAGTTAAAACTTCTGGATTTCTGACCTGTTGGTCAGAGACATGTCAGTCTGGAACTGTGGTAGATTTTCTGTGAATATGTTTAACCAAACCAGTGGCAGACCAAAAGTTCCAAGGATTCTTTCCAAATGGAAGATGTACTATTGTATTGTACTCACAGATTTAATTTCAACACATCCCAAGCCAGAAAAGTATTTAGAACCAACCAGAGTTTTTCTGATGAACCATTTTTCTTGTGGAAGTTCAATTTATTTGAAATTGACTCTTGAGAACATTTTGATTTTAATAAAAGGTATTAATGATTCAGGAAAAAAGAATATTATTTTTCAATATTTAAATTAAGATCAAAGAACAATACATCCTTTATTAACATAGCCAAAGAGGAATCAATTCAGATAAGATTTTCTTCTTCAGGAAGTAAAATGTCTTTTTTTCTGGCTAACCCACAATAAAACTAATGGTACTAAATACGAATTGAAAGTCAGCTTTCTTTTAAGCAAATGTCTTAAAATGATAAAAGCAGAACGGTGTTGTAATAATTTATATAGATTCCCTGGGTAGGGTTAATATGAACCTTCCATCTTTAGTCTACATAGAAACATAACAGTAACATGTGAAAGAATATTGAACAGGTATAGATTACATCATAAGAGTTTATAGCTGCAGCTTAGCTTGAGTTCACATTTATTGGTATTAATAAACACTTAAAATTGGCTTTGTAACATTTCATAGTTCCTAGGTATAAAAGCATAAAACTGGTATAATATTAAAAATATAACTCACAAACAGATTTCTGAAAAAACGTTGAATCAGTTTCATTTGAGGAGTATTATGTGCTATAGGTATTTGGTCCTCCATATAGTGTACTTTAATATGCTTATGAAAACATACAGCTGAACATAATTTAGTATGAATCATTATCCATTTGAAAGTTCACTCATTATTAGCTGTTTTTAATTTATTATTCCAAATTTACAATCAAGGAACTGAAAAGTACTGCAAGCATTAAGTAAGCAGTCACAGCAAGATTAATTTTCAACATATAGTGGGAAAGTACATTCTATGGGACAGTCACAGATTATCAGGGTGACAAATCCCATGCTTGTGAATACTTATGATATGTTTGCAGAAATCAGGTCAGGTTTCTGGAACCTGAATGATCTTTAAGGATCCCTTAAAGATGATCTTTAAGGTCCCTTCCAACCCAAACTATTCTATGATTCTCCAGGTCCATTTCAACTGTCCTAGACATACTCTGTCCTTACAGGACAATTTCAGGGCTCCAAAGTGAGATGTTCTGCAGGTTTATGTGTTTGGGGCTTAACACAGATGTAAGCAGATAGAGGCTGGCATAGTTTGTCAGGGACATGGCATGGGCGATATGATTGTGTAATGCAGAACCCTTTTGTAAGCAATAATATCACGGAAAATATGACACCACATATTTTTTAATTAAACACAATATCATTAAGCAGTAGAGTGAAAAAGTACATGCAGTATCCCCGCACAGCTACTTGATGTTATCTGTCTGCCCTTTTACATGAGCCAGAAGGAGAACCAGAACATTAACAAACAGCTTCTATTCTCACAGCTCGAAGCAGGGAAAGAATAACAAGTTGCGTAAATGGAAACAGAGATATTAGATTTCACGTTATTCCTTTTTTTCCCCCCATCTTCTGAAGCACTATTAGGAACAGAGGTAAGTAAAAATGTTGTAAAGGTTTAGAGTCCTGTTACCTGCTAATACCTATGTCTACCTCAGTCACTGAGGTTTTACAACCAGCTATAAGGAGATTACTCCAAATCCGTCTTGATCACTATGAGGAATATTTTTAAAGGGACCCTGACAGGTGTTGCAGGCCCATATTTTGATTTGGGTTTTGGAGTTATAATCTGTTAGAAAGTTGGGGTTTATGAAGTCTTTTTTAAAAAATTGATTTTTTTTCAGGTATTAAAAAAACCCCAATCCTGGCCTGGTGTGTTTGGTACTTTATACATACATTATATTCCTTGGCTAGCAGAGAGATTTTTATTAAAATAGATTTCTTTTTTTTTTTTCTTCTGTGCCACACTAAGTTGCTTTATGTCAAAGATTGTTAAAGATTCCCAGTCTATAAGAAAATAAAAATGTTGCAGCATGACACTCAATTATTTCTTTAAAATATGTAAGAGTCATCCTGCAGTCACCAGCAGGATCTTCAGGGGCTCATCCTACCAGCCCCAACAGTGTTTTAGGCACAGGCAAATAAGACAACTCCATTGTCTCAGGGACTTGTGTTCACCACTGAAACCTGGTGGAACCATCTGGAGAATGGTATTTTCAAACATCTTTTAACACCTGGCTTCAGATACTCGTAGTGACATGCTGTGATGAGTACTATACATACAAATAGACACAAACACACACACTTGCATGCAAAAATCATTTAACAGAGTTTTTAATAAGGAGATAAGCAATCATTACAGAGCTGGCCAGTCTGTCATTTCCTGGCAAATAGATACAGTAGAATTGACTTTTGAGCTCGTATTTGCTTATAAGATGTATTAGTTAGATTTGTAGCAACATGCTGATCAGTTCGCCTTTTATAAATTATTTATAAATGTATATTAATAAAATTGTGTTTTTCCTTTTATAACTGTAGTACAGAACTATTGGGTGAAAGCTCTGCCTTCTACAAGCCCTTGCCTCTGACCAAAAATGAATGCATATGGCTCCTGCTGAAATTTCAGGCATGTCCAGTTATCTTTTAATTTTTTTTATGCCATGTGTACCATGCGACCAGAAATACTGAAATATAATACACTGTCTTTTACTGTCTTTAGGGAACTCTTTCTCAATTTAATTAAACAGGATAACTCACTAATGCAAATGCTGCCTATAATGCATGAGGAGTCTAAAACGATAAATGAGTTACAAGCGAACCATTTCCGGAAACCGAGGCAAATTCTTCTGACTGGAGAGATGGACTCTCATCTGAAAATATTTTGTGTTTCAACTTTTATGACAGCAAGGGGTGAGCATATAGCTTTTCCCCCCCCAAATAGCCCATGTAGTTTACATTAGATTAAGTTGGATTAATATCTCTCTACTTAAAATCCTGTTGTCATTTTTTCAGTCGTGTAGTTCACACTGGCAAAAACGGTAGTCATAGTTTGAATTTATTTGACTGAAATTTCGTATTTTAAAGGATCCCAGTCCAGAGTATTAGCATCCCGGCTGCACAGTTTTTCTCTGACCGGTGTAATGTGATCTCAGGTGAAATACTGCATATGGATGCCGGAAGAGCACAGGTTTGAGTTGATATCATTAATTTCCTTGCCCTCTGCACTCCGGAACCCCAAACTTTATAGTGTCAGAGGGCACGTCTGAGTCTATCGGTCGAGAATCAGAAGAGAACTATGAACTAAACCAAAACAGCAAAAGGATCTAACCCGAAAATGGGCATTTTAGCTCAAATCTCCTTGCAAAATCATGTGAAGGACCTCATTTTCAGGATAGTGTCAAAATAAAATCTCTAGCAGAAGTCTAAACCTTAAAAAATGCAGCTAAATGAAATCCTTATCCTCCAAACAGCTCTAGCTTGGGCAGCTTGCAAATATCTCTCTGCAATGCCAAATACAAAACCCTGGAATGTCCCCAAAGTGGTCTGTGAATCTGTAATTGCTTTCTTAATTTACCAGAAACAAGGCCAATGGAACTAGGCATGCCAAGAAAAAGCAAGAAGGCATGTGAACTCTGTTACCTGGTGGTGCCAAATATATTTTTGCATGAGAAGCTTACAATTTCAAACTTTCTAACATGAAGCAGCCCAGTTTACATATGGAATAAACTGGAAATATTTTAGCTATGTTCGTCATGAAATTTGTCATTAAAACATATGCTTTTTCAAAGAAAATTGTATTTTGCACTTATTTCAAGGGGTCTGCATCTGAAATTGTCAGTGCGGCACTTGCAATGCTCTCCTGAGAACCCATAATCCCTGCCCAAAAAAATCCTCAGAGCGATGTCAGCGAGATTTCCATCACTGGGGCCCCATAAACTAGGATTACCCATTTAGGGAGTTAAACAGGAGCAATTGTTGCTACATCTGTCTTAGAATGAGCGCTCCCCCCCTGCTCCCCCCGCGGTGGCTCTGACAGCATGAGAGCATTATTTCTCAGTGCCACCTTCTACCGTTGCCTTATGAAGAATTTATATGTTTTGAGTTTTCCTTCATGGCAGGCGTCCAGTGGTGCTGTACTATAAACCTGCCACAAAGAATGAAAAAAGTGCAGTTTTCAGTTCAATTGGGGGCCCAGACTGATGAGCTCAGACAGGCCAAACCTCTAAAGGTTAGTGAGTCTGAACCTCAGCTGATTCACTGAGCACCGTCAAATTATGTACTACTAAGGAGGTAGCAAACATTTTTAAAGACTAATTACTTGAGAAGGTTGTGGAGGGTGATTAATAGACCCAAATCCTTTATTGGAGTTCTCTTGAGGAACCCTAATGAAATAACAAATCCAGAGAGGACAAATTCTTTTCCTTTTTTGGCAAGTAGTTATTTAAGCCGAACAATGCTGCCAGCTGAATGCATCATTAAAGGGATGGCTTACTGTTGCACACCAAAACCCCCACTGTGATAAATAGCAAATAAAACATGTCTTTCATCCACACATCAAGGCAGATGAGCAGAGCAGGGCTACCAGGATCAGTCTCCTTGGAGTTATTGGGCACCAATGGCCTGTAGAGGGCTCTCAAGGTCCTCCGTTGAGGCTCTTAATCCAGTTTCACGGGCTGCAGCTGGAGGTTTTCTAAGGTCACCGAGGTCTTTCTCAAAAGGGCTAAACAAAAGGATCCTTCAGCATAAGCGTGCATTTTTTCCCCTTTCTATGGCCTTGCTGTTTCTATGCACTATCTCCCGCAACAACTTTGCTTACATTATTTGGTTTAGCAAACAGATGTTAGAAAGCCACTGTTAAATGTAAGTCTCCTATGTAAGGGTCATTGTGAAAAGGGAAAAAAAAAAAGAAAAAACAAAAAAGAAAAAACCTTAACCATTAAAAAAATCCAACGAGCTTGGAATAGGAATAAACACTTTCAGTATTTTCTATGTACTGTCATCTAGAGGCACACAGAACACAGGTGACAGGTTTATATGTAGTTAGCTTGTTTTCTTCGGTTTCTTCTGTGGGATACACTGGAAAACAAATATTGTATTGATTATAATTTCTTTACTACAGAATACACGTCATATTTTGTATATAAAGTATATAACAGAACCAGCTATATAGGTTATTATAAAAATCCTCACATTAAAAAGCAAAAAAAATCCTGCAAGTAAGTGCCATACGTGCATAAAGACATGAAGCCTGCAGCAAATTGGATTTACATATATATTTCATGGCAATTAAACCCTTGTCTTGTGAGTTAATGACATATTTTAATTGCTTGTAACCATGGCTTTCTTAAAGAAATGACCTGTACTGGAGGAAGGAAAATGCCCTGTCCCCTTTGACAATAGCTGTGTTTTAAGTCCCCAATTCTTGCTGTGATCATCTGCACATGTGGACCTGAAAAATTCAGAATAAATAGATTATTACAGCAACCTCAGTTCCTGTCTTTTCTTGTCTGGCTATACTGAAAGGAAGAACCATCTAAAATTAGGATAATTATGTTGTTTTTCCTTTCTAGTAGTGTTCCTTTATAGAAGGACATATTCCGTAACAGTCCTTGATGACACCTTCTGGCATTACTAAGTTTTTTTGTCTTTTCAGGAAAAAAGGTCTTATTATATTTTATTACCTTTACTTCATGTTCCTATTTCCTTTCCTTGTAGTATCAGGGTGGCTTCAGCTAGGACAAAAGTTATATACGAAAACCTTATGTCCTGTTTGTGTCTCAGTGTGTAGCAACACAGCTGTAGAAGTGGTCTTGTAATTTTTCTTTCTTACTGGGACTCTGAATAAGCCATTCAAAGCACCAGTTGGTTCTATTCTCCTCAACTGTAGTGGCAGCTGCCATTGAGTTTCTGAAGCCGAGTTTGCTGTGACTGTGCAATAACTAGTGGGAAAAAAAATGTGCAATAGTAAGAGAGAGAATTGTAGGTAGCAACAAGAAGCAATGTCAGTGTCACCAGGTGGTAGAGACTACAAATCTCAAAGCTGCTGAATGACATGCACAAAAAGCCCAACCTGGGACTCCTCAAGTATTCCCGGCTTTGGAGGGTTTAACCATTTTTTCTTGGTTTTAGGTCAGCCAAGGGTAGAGAACCATTGCTCTCCATGTTAAATGGCTGTGGGCAGTGAGAGCTGTACACGGGAAGAATGGGACTGTAAAGCACACGTACAAACATTATTCCTTTCAACTGCTCCATAGGCATCTGTAAGTACCTACAAACTGTTGAGAAGTTTTTCATAAGTCTGCTATACTGCAGAATTTTCTGCAAAACCTCTAATCCCTTTCAGTGGGGGAAACTGTAAATACCTTTATGTAGGCAAGTTCTGTAGATGTGAAGAGAAATAAGAGACCTTTCCTGTCTGCCATTCCTCAGGAGCCATACAACACATGCCACAGCTGGATGTTGGAAGAGAGTCAGGCAGCGGCTAAAATTTTATGAAAAATATTACAGTATATTTAAGTTTTCCTGGACACGTTCTGGTATTTTTGGGCAGAGACTTTCTATATAAGGATTTTGAGCAGTTTATGTGTTTTTCCAGGATTCCCCACTGTCTCTGGCCCTAGCAGGTCATATCCCACCAAGAAAAAGCCACACATCTGGAATTCCTCAAAATATTGCAAACCAGCTCCATGTGCATCAAACCATCTGCAGATGTGCAATGTGGTTTGTTCTGTGCGAGCCCAGGAGGTTCAACATGTCCTCAAAGTGTTGGGTTTACTGTGCACATGTAGAAGATGTATGCATATAGATTTCCAGACCAGATGTACTGAGATTCTATGCACCAACAGTGAGAAAGGTCACATAGAAAACTTAGATTCTGCAGAGCTTTGTTCTAAAGGATGTTCTAGCCTCTGGTGTTTCAAGAACTACACCTCCGTGTCATTTTCTCTAGGCAATTTTTGAAAGGTCAGTAGTCACCAGTGAGGTTCTAGCACCAGTGGAGCTTCCTAACACCCATAGTACCACTATAATTTTGTGGACATGTCAGAGGCAGAGGTTCATGGTATTTCTACGTCCATTCAATTCCCGTTACCAAATACCTTATTGGGCATTATGCCCCACTGTTCTTACTAAATCATAGAGAAATGAATGTTGTTTCCAGGAAACATTTTCTCTTAGGATAATATGATTATGCAAGTTTGAAGAGACTTTAGGAGGTGTTAGTCCAACCCGCTGCTCATAGCAGGGTCATGCAGGCCAAGCTGTTCACTTTGGTCTTGAAAATCTCTGAGTGACTGAATAGACTCTCTTCCAATGCTCAACTGTTCTCATGGGGAAAAAAAAATTCTCTTTATGGCAGGTCAAAGCCTCCCTATTTTATTTTATGGCTATTGTCTCACATCTTCCTGCTGTGCACCTCAATAAAGAGCCCAGCTTCACCTCCTTGCTAACACCTTCTTTAGTACTTGCAGGCTGCTGTGTGCTCCCCCTGAAGCCATCTCTGCTCCATGCTGAAAAGTCCAGCTCCCTCAGCCTCTCCTCACAGGACAAGTCATAGAATCATAGAATCACAGAATCATGGAATCATTTAGGTTGGAAAAGACCCTTGGGATCATCGAGTCCAACC
>JAOXJM010000001.1:21238024-21258895 GCA_026413425.1 Tringa solitaria | reverse complement strand
AAGAGACCAGCACCAACCTCTCTACAGTGTCCTTTCAAATAGTTGTAGAGAGTGAAGAGGTCTCCCCTCAGCCTCCTCTTCCTCAAACTAAACTGTCCCAGCTCCTTCAACCGCTCTTCATAAGATTGATGCTCCAGGCCCTTCATCAGCTTTGTTGCCCTCCTCTGCACCTGCTCCAGCACCTTGATATCTCTCTTGTATTGAGGTGCCCAGAACTGGACACAATACTCGAGGTGTGGCCTCTCCAGTGCTGAGTACAGGGGGACAATCACCTCCCTACTTCTGCTGGTTGCACTATTTCTAATACAAGCCAGGATGCTTCAACTCCACACCACCCTGGCGTTCTACCACTCAACTCACTCCAGTTTAGTTATCTTTTATGAACTGGGGGGATGGTGGAGTAAGAGTTAATATAGACCAGGAGGCTGTTGGTTTTCTTTGCTGCCAGGACACAATGGTTCATGCTCAGCTCCCTGTTGTCAGGGCACAGCGAGGGCCAGCTGATCCCTGAGGGACAGGAGGCCAGGAGCCGAGCTCAATGCCAGGGTTTGCAGGGCAGGGTATCTCCAGCCAGTGTCCATCCCACACTACCAGAGTGAGGTGGGCAGGGCTGGTCTGGAGATTGTACCCAGCATCAGACACAGTCTGGTGGTGGCCAGACAGGTCCTAGGTCAAGCTGGAAGTCAGCTGGGGCTTAGGTGGATTGTCCATCATGTCAGGTTCAGTGAGTCCCTGGACAGACATAGGCAGAGCTGCAATGTGGCTGAGGCCATAGACCAGGCTGAGGCCAAGAGCGAGAACCTCAGCTGAGAGCAGCTCCCAAGGGAAGGAGGGGGGAAGCCCTGCTGTGACTTCCTACAGTTCCTTCTCCACAACAGCTCTGCTCAGCCTGTTGGCCTTGAAGGCAGCCACCTCTGGTAGACAGGAGGGCTGGGGAGCACATCCAGAGTGCTGACAGTTGTCTCCTGAGGCCCCAGGTCCTTTTCAGCAGAGCTGCTCCCCAACCACTCAGTCTTAGCCTGTACAGGAGTCTGGATTTGTCATGGTTGAATTTAATGGGGTTCCTGCTGTCCCATCCCTCCAGTTTGGACAGATGGTGACCCAATGATCCATGGAGTACTTCAGTGTCATCCACAGACTGGGTGAGGGTGAACTCCAGCTCTCTTCCAAACCAGTGACAAAGATACTACACTCAGACAGTAGCAGTATAAATCCCTGAGGAGCTTCATTTGTAACCAGCCTCAAAGTGTGAACCACCAGCTCTTTGAACAAAATGATCCACAGGTTCACCCACTGAACTGATGTTCAGTAGGTTACCCGTTCATCCAGACTGTAACATCCCAACTGGGATAAAAGGATATGATTGGAAACCATATCGAAAACCTTGCTGAAGTCGAGTTAGTGACATCTACCAGTTTCTCCTCAGCTACAGATCTAGTTATTTTATCACAACAGACAATCACATTAAGTATCTTTCATGTTACTGAACCTGGGTCATACTAAACAACTTTACTTCATTCCTTACTTATTGTCCTCTTTGAACACTTGACAAAAGATTTAACTAATGGCTCCTTAGTTACTTTTAGCCAGGTTATGTGTATTTTATTCCTTTAATATTTTCTTCAGAAAAATACATAAGGGAAAAATGAGGACAGGAAGAGATAACAAGGGAACATCTTGTGATAAGCTTGTTAAGCTTCTAAATTTAATAAAGAATACAACAACATGGCTTTATGGATCAGATGCACTTGCATTTGTAATTCACAGATTAAATGGGAACATTCTTCATATTTCAAAAGGGTAAGATCACTTGCTGTTGTATATGCTAAAGTTTTGAATTTCATTTTAAAGACTTTGAAGAATATTCCTCCTTCAGTCTGAATGGCTTTTAATTTCACTTTCCAGACCCTGAATTCTAAAAAGCACATAGCAACGTCTCCATTTCTTGTAGATCTTCAGTACCAACTTCATCACCAAAGCAGTGATGTAAAGCCCATTGAAGTCAGTACAATTCTTCCTTTAACATCAATCATTTCTGGATCAAGCAGTAACTGACAAAGCATTCATTTTTAATTCTTTTACCTATGGCTTTTTGATGAGTATGTATAAAGCCACATATAGGATGTAAAAGAAAAATATGCAGTGAACAGCAGCTTTCCTATATGTCCCTGATGCCTGAGCATAGAGTAGTTTTCTTGAATTACCTGCTACTGGAATTCAAATTTAATGTTTGTATGATAATCTCATAGTCTAAAAGTTCTCTTGAGTATTTGATATCTGATGTTCACAGGCAGAAATCTGCTGGCTAGTTGTGAGTGGTCATGTTAGCCACATGTTGTTGTTTTTATTCTCTGATTAGAGTAGTACAGCTCACAGACTACTAACACACTAAGTTAGGTGTGAGCCTGGGGTATAATCAGGCAGACCACAGGTATCTTAGAGACAGCAGACAGAGAAAGGCAAGGCATTTTAAAAAACGTTAAGCTGCTCATGGTGTGCCTTCATAATCAGCTGCAGTTAGGTCTATAGTGCCTGAGCTAACAAGCCCTACGTAGAAGAGGGACTTAGTTGTTTAGATAACACTATTGTCACTAATTGCACTAATGGAAGGTCATTCTTGTGTAGTGAAACTACAAAGAGTGAATAGTACCTGCACATGGCCAAGAAGATACCTGCTGTGTATTGGCCATATAAAATAATGATAGACCCCAAAATAATGTCTCATGAAATATTACGCTATTTCTACCTTTGGTGGTTTTGGGGCTAGTATAAGAAAATATATGTTGCCACACAGATGACAATAAGGCAAGCTTTCTGCTTTGCTGGATTGTCTTTCGAACTGGAAACATTTACAGCACTGGGTCCTCGTTCCCTAGCCTGGTACCTTTCCAGGAATTCAGGCAGGAATCCAGTGAGATCTTGTCAAACTGCAGATGTATTGGATGAAGTGTTTGGGTTCAACAAATCATCACATTCCAATGAATGTTTTTTAATTTGGAAAATTCCCACTGGCTCTACTGGTGAGCTGTACCAGCTCACAAAGGGTAACTTCCAACACATCGTCAAAATTGCTGAAAAGTGCTTACTAAGGAGTTTCAAGAAATCGCCACTTTTTTTTTTTTTTAAAGCAACATCTAATTATATTAAAACATAATACTTTTGATACAAATGTATGGAAGTCCAAATTCATGTTTGTCTTTAGCAAGCATTTCTACAGACAAAAGTTGGAGCATGCCTGAAACTAGGTTACTTTGGTAGAGTACAGAACATTTTTTTTGGTGCTAGCACAACTATAGCACATAAACACTGTATTATTTTACTACAGTACAAGTCTAAAAAAACCCAACAAAACAGCAAACCAAAACACTACTCATTCCTATCTGGGTTTGGATTCGTGTTTCAAATGAATACCAAGTGATTACGATTTCTGGAATTTATTATGCATAATTACTACCAAAATATAACAATGGTACAAAACTCAAAGCTGTGTGCCATTTCTAAATTTTAACTGCGCTATGAGTTCAGCACATTTTCCAAATGATGTTATTGTTTGGCACTTTACTTTGCTTTTATCCTATGGAAGCAACCACATAACTCCGTTTTCATGTAAATTGAAATAGCAAGCTCTCTGTGACAGCTGGGTGTCCATGTGAATGCTGTTAAAGCTGTCAATCCCAGTCCCATGAAGTTTTCTGCCTGTAGCACAGCACCGGATGAGAATTCCCTGGTGGAGCCACTACAGGTTGCTGTATGGGGGTCAGACGATATTAGGAGCCCTGGGAAATTCTTACATTTCCCTTGAGCTCGACAAATTGCAGTATCATCTCTCCTTTTGAACTTGTTGGCATATGTTCAGTGGAGATTATTTGTTAATCTTGCACTGAAGCAGCGTACCAACGCTTTCAACTTTTGCAGACTTGTGTCAAATAGCTTCACTTATTCAGGAAAAAAAATTAGGGGAAGCACACAACTACAGTCAATTTTGCAAAGGCGAATCAAAGCGTGTTTCTACCTTGCAATGAAGCGTAGTGCTAAGTCTCAGGCTAACCATTATATAAATCAGTATTTCTACACTTATTGGTGTATCAGTTCAGACTCTCAAAACAATAGTTGAGCCCTGATGTTAATTGGGTGGTTTAGGGTTGTGCTGCTACAGTTACTGTTTTCTCCTTTCTGATTTAGTTTGGGTCAGTCATAGCTCAGACACTAAGTATCATATGCATACGTGGATATGTTCCTACACAAGTAATTTTTGCTTTAATTAGTACAGGGGATATAACTGATTTACACAGAACAATAAAATGGGTAACTATTGGCCTCTGATTACTTTCTTCATTTTTCTGACACACTGTGAGATCCGGACATACTCCTGAAAGTCAGTATTTTCTTTTATTTTTTTTACTTTTTGATTGCTTGTTTTTCAATTTCTGTCTACACTGGAAATGTTTAAGGGTTCTTTTGAAATGAAGAATGAAGAATCTATGTTTCCTATGTTAACTTTTGGAAAAGTCCTAGAAATTCCCTTAGAAGTCCCCAGCTCTAGGGTGTACAGAAAAATTCCCCTTTGCCACAATTTTTATCTTCCAGATCACATAGTTTTTTCTCTTTCTCTTTGCTTGGACCTTTCCCCATATTTTGCTTGAGGCTCCCTTTTTCCTTCCTTTGTGTGAACTTCAAATGCTAAATAATCTCTCTGCAAATAAGTCTTTAATCACTTGTCTTCCAGCTTCAATTTTTTTAAGACCTGCTATTAATATCTTCCTTCTTTCCCCAGCCTCTTTGCTTCAAGCCCAAATCTGTTTCCTCTTTCTTCAGTTGTCCTATATAAACAGAGGGTCCAGTCACCCTCTTGCTTTGAGAAGACTGTAACATCATCCTTGCTGATGTGTGGCTTACTCCACAGCTAAATGGTTGGTCACTAACATAAGAGTTCCATTCTAACACTTGTGTTTATAAGTCCCACCCACAGATTTCCAAAATGCTCATGGTTTAATGGACAAAGAAAATGAGAAAGGCAGGAATGTTTTATAGCCTCAGAATGAATGGCTAATGTCTAATAGCCATATATGAGAGACCACATATTTTTACAATCAACTTGAAATTACTTGATGCTTTTAATAGCAGATATCTTTATACGACAGTCAGCTGAAACATCCTAATGGACAGGGTTGGATTTTTTTCTTCCCTCCTTTCAGCAAATTGAAATGAATGAAAGGAAGGCAGAGAGCAAAAGCGGAAGATCCCTTATCAGATGATTAAAAACATTGAAAAAGGTTTTGTGACTCATCTAATTTCTATGACAAACATTAGTACAAACTCTCTTAGATCTAATACCTTAATCTCCCTGTGTCTTCATTCCTTATTGCCTGAAAGAGCCTTAGATGGTTCTGTAAGGAGCAACCCAGTTGCTGATTCACAGGGTGAGCTTTGGAATTAGCCTCTTGACTGCTCTTAGGGCTTGCACAGGAGCACTGGAAGAGAACAAAAGGCTTTGTTGAGCAAATCTCATTGCTTTAAGTCACACCATTCAAATAAATGGCCAGTCCATGTGAGTAGATCTCAGGCTAATGGGAGAGGATTGCAGTGGCAACACTGAGCTCAGGTGTTCCAGTAAGAAAAATATGGCATTGAAAAATAAGTGACTCAGATTTTTCCTTGATTTCGTCTCAGACTTGCTGGAGGTTTGAAAGAAGATAGGAATTCCTTTAAAACAATCTTATTTTCATCTACCTTACAACTTTCAATTATTGACAATGGTTCCAAAAGTTACACTATTTTCATGTCCTCTAGAAATATACTCCTTTATTTAGCTTTTATTTGCTGTATTCACTTTATTACTGAAACAGCTGTTCCTGCTCAATGCTATTGTAATCTCACCACTATAGAGGAAAAAAAGTCAACATTTGGTATTTAAGGCTGGGTTTATAGATTATTTCTATCACTATTTTGAAAAAGATGAACAAAGTGAACAAAGACTACTTTAGACAGTCCAGTTAACCAGACAGAAAAACAAACCAAACCAAAAAAACCACAAAAATTCAACAACCAACAAAACCTCTCAAAAAACCAACCAACCAAACAAACAAAATATACCATGAAAAAATATTTGTGCACAATTACTAGGTATTATGACTTCAAGGTGCATCTTAAAGCATAATTCTGTGCTGTGATAGGGAGACCCTGGGCAGTCCCAGGCTGGTGGGTATAGCTATCAGACACAAGGCAATGCCTTTCAAAGAGACCAGCTTGTGTGTGTCAGTCAGTATGGCTGATTTTGCCTAGCCTGTATGCTTGGGTTAATTAGCCCAAATTAGAGCTAATTAGTGAGATAGCTCAGGTGGAACAGTATCCTGCTGCAGCTATCTCGTTTCTGGTTCTGAACCTGGTTTGCTCTGAGCTGGCTCAGTGCTCCCTGCTGAGCTGTGTGGTGTGGGCTTGCCCTAAATAACTCACTCCAGGTTCAGCTGAGTACATTTCAGAGCCAGGAATAGAACTGCCATCAGTTGACTTCATGACCTGCCTGAAACCATGCTATTGTTGGTTTTCTCAGAGTTCTTCATTTTATTTTTAAAAAGCCTTCAATTTTACAGCTGAGCAGCTTGAGGCATAAAGAGGTCAGTCAATGGCACTACTGGGAGTAGCGCCTGGTATCCTTTTGAGAGCCTATTCCCAGCTCTTTGGGTCTAAGTGGTAGGACATGCAGCCTCCTTCAGACTTAGTCCAGAAAAGATCTATAAATACAACAGCGTCAGGTTTGTTTTGAGCCCACACATAAGGAGTTTATTTGAGGGCACGCTCAGACAGCCTTGTCAGTTATAAAATAAATTCTGAAGCAACTCTGTTGTGGCTGAGTCTTTTTAGATATTCTCCAGGTTATACAGTGAGTAATATGTAATATTAGTTGCCATTTAAGGCTCTAGAATGGGGCAGTTGCACGGCTCCATAGGATAGCAAGGTTGCATTCTTCTTCATATGTATTTATACATTCTGCCAATTCCTTACTTTTTTTTTTTTTCTTTTAAAATCCTCCTCTTTCCTCTCTTGACCCTGTCAGGAAAGAGACAGGGAACAGAAAGCAAGAAAGGTTATTGAGAGCTCCATTACAACCAGTGCCTGTTGATGCTTACTGTTAAATGAAGTATGAAGCAAGTTGTTAATGAACTTTTTTTTTTTCTCCTGAAGCTTTTCACCTTTGTTGTAACAAAATAATTCACATACACATCACTGTTGAGATCCAGAAATACGCAGCTTTATATATTGTGTTTCTGATCTCAATTGGATGAGTTAGATTTATCTATTTACAAGCTAAGGGTTAGGAGGCTGCATAACAAATACACTTCCATAACTGATTTCATCTTTTACTGGCTTCAGGGTAGCTGATGGCTAAGGCCTTATGTTTATCTACATTACCTGAAGCACTGGCTAAGTAATGCTTTCACTGGTGCACTCAGGAAACAAGGGATCTTATTCATTTTGAAAAATAATAGGAATGGAACTACGTAATAGCCAAACATATTGTGTATTCAGTAACAGGTAAGTTCTTTGTGTCTGTGTTGTGGATGAGATGCTACAATACAATCCAGTTTGAGAATTTTTTTGAATTTAGGGCTATGCATAAATCAATTAAAAAGACATACAGCCTATGGCCTTTAAACTTTATATTTTATGCTTTAGCAAATATTAAATGAGATTGTTGTAGGTCAATTGTGCTAATCCAGCCAGGTATCGTCCATTTGTAAAAAGGTTGTTACCTTCAGACAATTTAATCTAACTCTAATTCAGTAAAGCATATGCTATGGTGCTGCCCAAAAAAAGGGGTTACTATTAAGACTAGAAAGTAAACCTGGTTGAAAAAGAACGTGATGCTAAGTTACCATTTAGAAAAATACTGAAGAAAGTTACGACTGAAGTTGCTAAAGGCCCAGTCTTAGAACCATTCTTACTTAATACTTTCATTGCTTATTTTTTTTGTGCTGAAGTCACGAATGCTTATTAAATATTGTTGAACACACAAAGTTGGTAGTCATCATCAAATCAGAAGTGGGCTAGGATATCTTTCAGGAAGAATTAGATCACTGGCACAAGAGAATTGAGATAACAGAAATGAGATAAAATATTAAAATACAGAAATAAGTCTATGTGCTGAAGAACGAAAAGGAATTCTGGTTCAGGGGTGATCAGTGCACTAGAGGGTGCATGTTACAATACCAAATTAAAAAATTTTGGTTTAGGGTCACAGAATGAAAGGTGAGAAGAGATATGATTGCTCTCTGCAAATGCTTCAGAATGGAATAAACAACAGGGAGGGAGAAGAACTAATTAATCTAAAGCACATTGTTGGCACAAAAACAAAGGGTCATCATAAAATTTAAGTTAGAAATTAGAGGAACTATCAGAGGAATTTCCTTCTAATAAAAGTAATGGAATAAACTTCATTAATTTTAAGGTAGAATGTACTTAGTTTCTAAAAGAAATTTTATGATATGGTTGTCTGCAATAGCAGACAGCTAGACTACATGAGTCAGAAGGCCTTTGAGAGTCTTGTGCCGAACCTCCTCTTCACCAAGTATTGAACTTTCTTTGTAGAAGTTCACAGGAGGGAGAACACAATAATTAGCCATCATCAGGCAATGACAAACCTTCACTAGACTTAACTTGTTTATAAAAAGAAATGATACTTTTTTTTCATTTGGTGTTGAATTTCATGTCATGGACTTCCTAAGAGTCAGGATGGGATCAAGGCAGAATACTACCTGAAATAAATGAAACAAACAAACAAAAAAAGGTCTGTATTTGAATTTGATGCAAAAAACCTTATGAAGTCTGTCAGTTATAGGCAGTAATATTAGAAAATAGACACAAATAGTATTAAAGGACATATAAAACTGTAAATAGATCTTTCAACTTGTATAATCAGTTTTTCCTATTCAGACAAAATGCATCTTGTATTGGATTCTGTCCATTCAGTTCCACTTGTCCTTCATCCTTTTTCTTTTCCACCCCCCAGCTCAACTTCCTTCCTCAACACCATTTTTAAATAGTTGGCTCTCGCCTTTTACGATGGGATGAGGACATTAAAAACAGGCATTTTTTTGATTCTTTGTGCATTGACAAGTCATCACAAATAGAAAATCACAAAAATAGTTATGATTTTTTGTGTCTTTGCCTAAGCTGTACCTGGACTGTTTATTGGTGTAAGAGGTTGTTTGCTTTTTAATAAGATAGAAAGTAATAAACTCTTTTTTTTCCTTGGATGAAGCAGTTCTTTTCTGTAGACACTAGAGATATCGTGCCATTTCGAGCGGCAGAAAAATCTGAACTAGTAAGTGTAATTGCTGCTGAACATCTATTCTGTGGCTAAATGAGGATTTTAGTTTTCAGTGTTGTCAATCTGACACTTTTTGCAAGTCATACATTGACCTTTACTGTAAAAGTTTAATCATTTATTTCCTCTATTAACTGTAAAAATGTCCAGCCTTCGTTCTCAGATTGATTCAGTGTTTAAAAAAGAAAAGCAATGAAAAAGTGTTGATCTGCTGGTCAGTGCACATGAACTGACCCTTGGGTCCTCTCTTGATCTTTATGAGCTGGCAAAATAACAAATCAGAGTTATGATACTACACAAACACTAGTAAATGCAAGGCTTTTAAAATAATTTTGTATCTTCACCGTTCTCCCTTTCCTTTTATTCCTAACCCCATTCATATACATTTGAGTGATGCTGTTTTAATGATTCCCATTACCTTATTTTTTCTAGTACAATGTTCATTGAAAGTGACATGCAAATCATCCCAATCATGCAAATGTTCCCAAACTTTCTATATTTCATTATAAACATACTAAAACTATCTGTGTACATCCAGTATTTTAAGATATATGTATGGAAGAGTCACAACTAAAAACAATTAAAGGGTTTAAAAATGTTTCAAGTTTTTCAGAGATCTTGGCTTGGGGATCCCAAAGAATCTTCTCGCCTCCCCAGACGTAAATGAGAAATGATGATTGCAGGAGAAAAATCTGAAACTATGGTTGTCATAAAGAGACAGCTTATAGTTAATAATATAACATTAACTGGGTTATGCATTTCATTTTTCACAGGATCTATGTTGGTATCTTCAAATGAAAAACCTGCATGAAAAAGTCATTGTTCTGCCTAGTTTTTTTCCTACTTACATTCCATATTTTGCCCACTCTGTACAGTAATATTCACAGAACAGAACATTCTGATCACAGAGGTTTCACTGTGAGTGAGAGATGCAGGCTTTATCTTCAAAGGATGTTAACATAGTATTTGAAAGGCTGTGAATTAAAAAAGACAAAGATCAGCTTTCTGGTGTTCTATTACTACAGCTGCTGGCTAGAGGATTACAAATACAAAAAGTTTGATTTTATCATGAGACCTCGATGGGAGGAAAAAAGTCCTAAAATATTTTTTAAGTCTTGATTTATGATCAATCACTTAAAATGAAGTCTTTTTTAAAAAAAAGATCATGCTTTTTCATGGGTGTTCTCAGTACCCTTGCAAAGAAGTTTTTGGAGCAAGCAGCCTGCAAGAAGGCTCAGTCCTAAACCTGGATGAAGATGTGCCCTCAGAGGACATGTGAATTCCTGAGCTCCTGGGCACATGTGATCTCCTCTTTGCAGACAAAAATAGTTGAAAATTCTCTGAGTTTATTTTCATTAACCTTTTAGAATAAAAAATTAAACTATTCTCAATTATACAAACTCACAGTCCACATTTCAGTAGGTTGTAATCTTGTCTGAAATATAAAAACCATATTACATGGTATATGAGATGTGATTCACTTCTGGTGACATCCAACCAATAGTGTAATTGAAATATGTTTGATAAATGAGGAATGAATACAGCATCTCTTATGAATTGAATGTGTTATGTATTATGGGACTTTTTAAGTAATTATGTTTGTAAAAAAAGTGAATGTAAAAATAAAGAAACTCAAGTTCCAGAGGAGATGCTCACTTCAATTTTTGTAGTGACACTCATGATCTGTACTCTTCAGCCAAGTAGTTATACTGGCAGAAACATTGCCCTTATATAAACGGGGAATAATTTTGGATTCAATCAAAATTAAGACTCTAGACAGAGTGCTTTTTGCTGGAATGTGGGAAAATTCAACAGCTCTAGGAAAGAATTTGGAACAACGCTAAGAAGCACTTAATGATCTGGTATATACATGAAAATAATTAGAGTACTGACATAATAGAGACGTGATACATAAATACCGAGAACACTCTGTTTTGGGGACACTTGAGAATGATGAGTGCTGATGATATAACATGAGAGAATCCTATTTCCAAACTGTGTGTTAATGCATCTGTTTAAGCTGAATGACTCAATATTAAAACCAAATAAGAATATGGGGGGAAAAGGCCTAGCAAAAGCTGAGGGTTTTTTGTTTTCATAGTTCCAGTGTATTTGGAATACAACAAAATTGTCTTTTGGAGGCAGATTTTGCAGTTGGGGTTTTGTTTTAGTATTTTGTTTTGTTTTGGTGGTGATTTCATTTACATAACAGAGATCTGACCTGTGGTAGGTTTCTAGACATTGACAATCTAGAAGGAATAAATAATATGACCATTTTGGACAGAATGGTATTTGGGATACCCCAGATTATTCTCACAAAGAGGAGAAAATATTCCTAGAGCTAGACATTTTTTAATGCTCTTTAATGTATTAAGTTAGATTGTCAAAAATCAAGTTACTTACACACAAGAAGACTCACTTCAAGAGATCAGTTTGAGCATTCCTTGTCATTTGTTCCTCACCCTCCAAAATTACTCAGTCTTCTTGCTCTTTCCTAGTGCCCTAGATATTACACTATGGTGTTATTTACTGCTATGGTCTCAAAACATGTGTATGGATGGATACAGTTCACTGAAGAATCCTCTAGGAAAGAGAAGGCTAGAACCTCATTCTTGTTTCAGTTAAGGAAAAAAACTTTAACAGTACAGAAGTAGTGCATAATTGGCCTTTATTAGACTTTGCATAATTTTCACACAAAACAATGACTCCCATTGACTTGACTGTTAGTCAAGAAATATAGAAATAATCAGCAGGTTTTATTTATGTCAAAAAACAGAGGTCACCTACTATAACCTGGGAAGGAGGTGTACTGGCGACAACAAGCCACGCTATTGCAGTTTACATCATCCACCGTTGCAGTGGAAGACTGGTCCTTGAGCACAGATGCTAGTTACATATATCCAAATCAAAAGGCGTGTTGCAGCAGTAGGAGCAGGAGACAGAGAGAGGAACTCTCTCTAAGGTTCTCTAAGAACTCTGTAAGGTTAATTCTGACCATCATGCTCTCTGCAATATTGCATGGAAAATAATTGTCTGGACAAAATGAAAAACCACTCTTGTCTGCTTCACAAAAGTAAAGGTTATTTTCACACAAGTAAAGATTATTAAGGAAAGTTTCTTCAGGCCTACAAAGATTTGTAAAAAGAGAATTTCCATGTGCTTTCTATTACTTCGATTCTTTATGTTTTGATTAAGTCAGTAATGTCTCTCATAAATGATAGGCTAAGGATTTAGAGCTTGATTTTGTGACTATTTAGCCATATGTACGCATGTTTAAAATGCAAATACAATTGCATGCCTAATTTGTACGTGTAGGCAAGTACCTTAACAGATATACAGACAGGATAATTATATCTGAAAATGGGCATAATTCACTGTATCTGTGTATACAGTTTTCTGATTTGTTCATGCAACCGCAATAATTGCGCATGTGCATACTTCTATGTCTACATTATCTAAAAGATTTAGCCTTATGTGTTTTTTGTGACTTCCTTAATTTTATTATCTAATTAAAACAAGCATTGTGTAAAACAATGAATATGATAAAAATATCTTACATTGTTAAATACTATCCTTTCCATATGATTATATTTTCCATATTTCAAACATAATGCTTAACTTGAGAGCATTATTAAAATGTTAGGTATAAACAATGGCAGGCTTTGCTCTTTCTTTAAACTGGACAGCAATCTATTGTCCTGGGCAGATGTTTGCTAAGGCACACCCAGACAATATTTAGGAACCTAAACATAATCTATGAAAACAATCTGAATTTCCTAAAGCTTATTTCCCTACTAAAGAAACTATAATTACAATTTTTGCCAATGTCTTTCTTACTGATTTTAATTTCAGCTAAATTAAAATGTGAGGAATAAAGCATAAAAAATTTTCAACTAATTTGTGGTATTATGACAAGTTAGGTGGAAGCTCTTTGGGGTCATTTCATGTTTTTTTGTTGTGTGCATCCTAAGTTATGATTGTAAATAAGAATCTGGTAAAACTTTTATTCTGGTAGGCAAGACATTTGAAATCATATACACAAAGCTCATGTTTGCTTTGCACATTTGCAGGGCATTCTCAGAATAACATCTTTGATAAAATTGCTACTTTTTTTTCGAGGCACTCTTCTCCTTTTAGCTAAACCTGAGGTACATCTTAAACATTGCAAACTCGTTCAGGTGTTGACTGGTTCAAGTGTATTTCTCTGTAAAACTTCATGCGTGTTTTAGATTGTTTAGAAAGTATGGCTAAAGGATTACTAGATATTTTACTAAAAAGTTTGATTGCTGTAGATTGCTTAGAATAATTTCCAAGGCCAGCTGTTAATATTGGGTGTCAGAAAGGAGTTGATAGACAGGTGCTGATACATTTATTTTAAATTCTTACCACACTCTCTCCTTGGTATTATTGGTAGTATGATGCACTAGGCATGAATAGAAATAACTTTCTAGAAAACAGCTTTTCATAAAGCCTCAGAACATTCTTAATGTGGGAAAACCCTAAAGTGTATGGAAAGCGAATACTAAAATTAGAGAAAACAAAACTGCATTTGATTCTGTTGGTATATTAAGATATGGGAGAAAGTAATTAATAGTTCTTTTCAGAGTCCATTTTCATCTATCATGCAGAACATAAAAATCTAACAGGCAGAGACTGATGAAAATACATTGGTGGGCTGTGACTGTCCATTTTTGTTGCTAAATATTTTTCTGTTTGTTCATTCCATTGAACACTAGAAGGGCAGTACAAAAATTCCTTGCATTCCATATCCTGGATGAGGTCCATGAAGTATTTAAGTCATATTAAAGCAGCTATTGTTAAACCTTTCCTTTATTGTCCTACTTAAAGCCACAAATTAAGACCACTAAGGAAGTTATCCAAAACATTTCTCAAATTATTAGCATTCCTCTGTTGCATAAATCTTTACTCACAGACAAAGAAATATGAGTTATATTATCACATCAATTAAGCATTTGAGCTTCTCAGCAGATTGATGTTAGAGGAAAAATTAAAAAGAAACTTGAAATAGTTTGTGCTCGCATATTTTTACTGCTAAAAAGTCTTTAGTTACATCTACTCTAACTGCTGGTCAGTAGACGTTTGATTACAGTTTTCTTCAAGATCTGGATTCAGTTCACAAGTTTTAATTTGTTTGCTATTCATCTCCCATCCTCATTTAATGTACAAAAAGTTTTACACCTATTTGGCAAAGACAAACGTGCATAAAACCTTTATTAATTTCCTATGTAAAGGTGCAAATTTGAAGGAAACTCAGTGTCTGCACCCACAGCTTTAATGCTCTTTAAGCAATCAGGAAATCTAATTTGTAGTGTCACCTCAGATAAGTTTGAAATATCCCCAAGGCAGGCATGTGTTAGATCTCAGTGTGTACATGCAACTGGGAATCTGAAGGGCTACATAATTTTGCACATCCACAGTATGAAGGTGGACCTGGCTGACAAAACAGTCCATGAATCATCACTATTTATCTACATACCTACTAAAAAGTGAATCAAAAACCGCAAAACTGGAATGGACGGTGTAAATGGCTTTAATCCAAGTAAAAGCTACTCTCCATTTATATCTATGCACATTTTACTTTGTAAATAGCTTTTCCTGTTTTCATCTTTGCCACTAACCCTCCAGAATTCAAAAATTAGCTACTGTTTCAGTAAGTATGCAATCTGTGCAGTCTGTTTTCAAATATTTTAAATATTCCAAGTGTCCATAAAAATGACTGAAGTTACAAGATAAGAAATTGGTTGCAAGTTTTTCAAAGCAAAATGGAAAACATAAAAATAAATGAAATAACATCCATAGTTGTTCTTCAGCTCAAGACTTGATGCATCTGTGAAAGATAAGTGTTAGGTAGAACAGAAATTGTTGAAAACCACAGAAGAGTAACGATTTGTAATTCAAAGATGTGTGTTATGCAAGACATCTAATGGGGCCTTTTGGCCTTGAAAATATGAATCCATGACTATAAATCTCTGAAACATAAAGTGAAATTTCTCAAGGTTTTGTCAAAGCAAAATGTTTTGTCACTTTTGCACAATGTCAGCTGCAGCATTTTTCTGGAATATAATTTTCAAGGAGATACCACTTTATTTGTGGAAAGAAGTTATCATTTTAGCTGTTTAATGAAGCATTGTGTTTTGAAGTGCTTCTTTTTGAGTAAGCTATCAATCTGCTTTGCTTAAAAGGTTATAAAAACATTTACCCAGTGTGTGAAGTCACGCTTCCAGGTATTTTCAAAATCTGTTTTCCTCATCACTATCTAGGAGAAAAAAGAGGGAGGAAAAGGAGGGCCTTGGGGACGTTGCAGACACTCTGTGGTATGCTTATTTGAAGTGTGAATGGACCTTGGTATGTCCTGGCCATTCTCATGTATCTCATTTGCCTTTTTGACAGTATGAGGCGGGCAAGAATGCCAGAAATCTTTTCCGTCAATACGCATTACCCAGGCAGACTGAATTCATACTGGAACAATGTGGAGAGGTGTAACTAGATTTTAGAAAGAGCTCAGATCCCAGACTTCAGCTGGAACTAAGCAATACACCTAAAAAAAGATATATGACCCTCTTGACCAAGTCCTTCCCCTTGCTGGTGGATTC
Organism: Tringa solitaria; assembly: GCA_026413425.1. Classification (NCBI taxonomy): domain Eukaryota; kingdom Metazoa; phylum Chordata; class Aves; order Charadriiformes; family Scolopacidae; genus Tringa; species Tringa solitaria. The sequence goes on along the minus strand of JAOXJM010000001.1, from coordinate 21,242,956 downwards.
TGCATTAGGAGGTGTCAGTCATCCTCTTTTGTGCCCCTGAATCCTATCTGAATTCTTGTATTTCTCTCTGCAGTGACAGAATTTCATCTGGAATGATGAGTGGCATCAAACCTTGCAGTTTGAGAGCCATGCAGTGCCACCTCCACCAGCTCCTCCTTGGACAGCTGCCAGAGAGAAAGGGGCTGGTCATCCCTGCCTGAGGAAAGGCTTGGACACATATGTTCAGAAACAGCAGTCAGATGGAAATCCCAGTCTTGCATGTACACAAAAGTCCAGGGGAAGGGCAGAATTTCATTGTTCATACTCTCTAATATTTCTTTCTGACCAACTTAGTCCTCTGCTCTGCTCCTTGTGCTGGTTGTTGTGTTCCTGTTCTCAGCTCATGTCCCACCCCAGCCTTCATGGCATGTGTTGTACAGCCTCTGTGGGGTGAATTCCAGGACCAGAGCCACGAACCCAAATCCAGCCACGGCAATACCCAAGGCCTTGAGGAATTTTGTGGTCCAAAGTCTTCCTGAGGCTAATATGAGCACTCGTTGACTGGTATTTTAAAGTCAGTTGGTGTCTAGAGCACAAATATTAAAGGCCTCAGCTTACAATATAGCTATTTAAAATGCACATCTGTGTATTCGTACAACTTAGAGCATATCGTATGCAAATTATCAAGTATGACACATACATTATTTTCTAGAAACACTATCTTTTCAGGAAACTATTATTCATTAGAAAAGATATTAAGATTGGGGGAGGGGAGTAGAGCTAAATATGCATGTGTCCAAAATCCTCCTCACTAAAGAAGGAAGAGTCTGTTCTAGAAAACTACGAGAAAATCATGCCAATGTTCAAAATCATAGAGTTTTATTAAAGACAAAAGGAGGTTATAATTTCATCATTGTTAAGAATAACATGCAGAGATTTTCTAAATCAGAGAAAATAATGCAAATACAAGCCTGAAAATGGACCAGTGCCTTTGTTTTGTCTACCAACAACCTCTGATCTCCAGTATAGGAAGGTGCAGATGTTTCCTCTTAGTGAGAAATTATTTAAGACCTGTACCTTCTTAAAAGTAACACCAAAAGCCCCCAGGATCTGAAAGCAGGCATTTTTACAGTTTAAAGCACAAAGGATACACTAGATCATGTATTTTACCTCAATATGACAGATAGAGAGATTCAACCCAGCAGGGTATGCTCTGGGCTGAATCAGGGGTGTTGCTGAACCATATCTTGTTTTTTGAGTCAAGCTTATCACCAAGAGACATCAACAGTTACAGAATGCACCTTTTCCCTTGGTAGTTTCCTTCATTGACTTATCACTGCCAGTGTTAGAAGAGTGCTCTTAATTTCTCATTTGAATTTGTCTGGTTTCAGTTTTTTGCCACTGGACTAGAAACTCTTCAGTATATTTCTCCACAAGAAGGTTTTATACAATACATTCAAATCCCCTTTCATTCTGCTTTTTTATAAAGTAAACAGATGGACTTGTTACAGTCTCTCACAGCAAGGCATTTCCTTCCACCCTTAAATATCTTTATGGCTTGTTTTCTGGATGATTTGTCAATGTCATTTTTAAAAAATAGCAATAAGAACATGTCGTGCCACATTTCATTACTAGCCTGAACTGACTATGCAGTCTTATAAATATACTTTTTTTTTTTGCCATCACAGAAGAATGTTATGCAAACCATTGAGAATGCATGTCAAATTGCTCATCCAGCACTACTCAGCAGAATCTCAAGCTTTCCAGGATTCAGTCCTTCATCCTGTAAGTACAGTCTCCCTCTTTCTAGACTTTTCACTTTGCATTTAGTGGTGTTTAAATGCATTCTGTGGATTTACCAAGCAATACAGGAATGCTTTATGTGATTGGCTCGATCCACTAATTATCCCTGTTCTTTCTGAATGACTTGCAAAATACATTAGAATCAATATTGTGTTTAATTCTTGATCAATGACAGAAGTGATGAATAACATAGAGTACTGATAATGATCATCATTAAACTGGTGTCCCATACTGAGATCTACCTATAACCAAGTCATAATCACTTCAACACTTTACCTCAAAATGAACAGCTGAGAAATCATGCTGGTTTGACAAGTTGTACTTTCCAAATAACCTTTCTGACTGGCCTTAAGTAACTCCTTATCTTTCAGGTATTTTTAGTTGATTCCCACACCAGATTTTCCAGTACTCTTTTGGAATATAGTAAAATACCTTAAATTAGGATTATGTACCTTAAATTGGGATTAAATGCCTGTTTACTTTCTGGAATGCATGGTACAGTTTCTGATGTCCATCAGTCATAAAAAAATACGGGATGATTGACACTTTCAATCATGGACTGCTGATTTGAAATAAAAGTTTTTAAAAGAAACACTGCAAAAAAATAGGATTTATATTAAATGTTTTATTTTCCTTGTAAGAAAAGCTCTGTAATGCATTTCAGTTAAGTTTTTTAAATTAGGGGTCTTTTTTGTTGTTGTTTTGCAGTTTATTACCAAATGTTTCCTCTGGGCAGTGCAAATCCAATTCCCATTGACTACAATGACCAAAAATGTTGTATTGTTGGAGATACAGAATCATTAATGGGGTACTATATTGATTTCATATGGGAAAATACCATGTGCTGCTCTCCTTAAGCTGCAGCTTCACAATATGTCAGCTTCAGTGACAATGACAGTTTAAAGCATTCCCAACCCCTTCATCCCCTCAGCTGTGCCAACACAAGCTTTCATGAGGTTGAGATCTTGACTGAAACAATGAACCAACCCAGGTCAAAAATACTACAAAGATAAAAAAAATCACCCTTATTTTCAAGCCAGATAAGTTCAGTGATCTTGGTGACAGTGCAGCCCTGCAAAGAGTTGTGGCTCAGCTCAGCTGTGCCTGGAGGTGGTGCGAGGGCACACACACGAGCAGCTGGGACAGGGATGCACATCGGGAACTTCTTGCTCTTCAACTCTGGGTACTGCAAAAGTGGAAACGTTAAATCAGTGTAAGTTTTAGTGAAAGTCATTTTAGTGAAAGTCAGTTATCAGCCAGCAATGTGGCAAATGCCAACTATGCACATTTCAGAGCAGGATTTGCCTCAATTTCTGGGAGGAGACTTTGTGTTTAAATGACTATGATAGATGAACTGCCATGCCTGGATGCTAAATGCAGAGGTTTGCTTTCAGCTGTGACACAGCAAAGAAGCAGCACAAGTCTTTCCATTCATCTGTGTTATTTAAATCATTCAGGCCATATAAAGCATCTCAGGCAACGTCCTCAGCCATTCTTCTCAGTTAGCAGTGTTATGTAGTGTAAATACTAAGTGCAGCGTGAATTTGGCAACACTGAATAAATGTAGCTTAAAATGCAAGTATAAAGAACTCAAGGTCTGATTCCATATTTTTTTAAATTTCTGTGTAGCTGTAAAAAGTCTAACTAAAGTAGTTTTTGTGTTTGTCTATAAACTACACCAAAATATATTTTGTATGTAGGCAAGTGAACATGCATCATGCAATACATTTCTGCCTGTTTTCTGTCTATTTTTGCTAGTTTGTAAGAAGATGGTGTAGGTTTCCAAATGTAAAAACCCAGGATCAGAATTCATTGGATCATATACGAGCTATCCATCCCTATTTCAAAGCATACACTTTTTATTTAATATTATTTTCCAGTTAGGCAGATTTTTGAATTCTTTTTCAGATTTCAACAATGTAAAATCTTTGTCCAAAAGATGCTGTAGTAATTCCACCTAATCAGATTACCTGCTAATGCACATTTAGCAAATGTGTGGTAAGATAGGTTTTTAATCCATCCTGTCATCTAATCAAAGAGATAAATGATCCATCTAGTAGGTGGCTTAACTTAAGAAGGCACTTTGTAGCCACCAGTTTACAATACTCATTGAATTGCTGTGTCAGATTTTTTTCTTTTCACTCTTTCAAACCACTTATATGTGAAATAACATAAATAAACATTTTCCTTTATTAAGCCAGGCTTCGTCATATAATTCTTCAGAGTGATGTTAACTACAGTGTCAGAATTATTTCTTTTAACTAATTTTCTGCTTCTCTGTCTTGACTTTTATGAAATATTATTATAATAGAATCATGGAATGGTTTGCGTTGGAAAAGACCTTAAAGATCATAGAGTTCCAACTCCCCTGCCATGGGCAGGGACACCTCCCACCAGACCAGGTTGCTCAAAGCCCCATCCGGCCTGGCCTTGAACACTTCCAGGGATGGGGCACCCACCACTTCTCTGGGCAACCTATTCCTGTGCCTCATCACCCTCATAGTAAAGAATATATTTCTCATATCTAATCTAAATCTCCCCTCTTTCAGTTTAAAACTGTTATCATTCATCCTATCACTGCACTCCCTGACAGAGTTCCTCCCCATCTTTCCTGAAGGACCCAGATGCCCTTTTCCATAATAAAATAGCTTTGTGTTACCTTATGTGAATTCTGCCATCTATCTTTCTTTCAATCATGCTGTAAATATTAAAAATATCATTGAAACAATTTTTAAACCATGCATGTTGCATTTATTTATGTGCAAAATAGATCAACTTCAGTGATAACTGGCAGAGACACGTGTAGCATTGGGCAAAGTTTAGCAATATAATTTTTTTCACTTTATTATGTGTTTGTTTTTTTCTTCAGTTGAGGTAATTCAATGGCCTTTTTCTCCCTGTTGTTTGCCAACTTGTTTGCTTCTGTGAAACATTGTAAATAACATCTCAGAATGTTGCCATAGCAATTGTTTGTTTTCATACAGGTAATAGAAGCATGATGAGATTATGAAATACTATATTAAGACCGTTTAGAGGACAAGTGTCTGAGATTCATCTTCAACATCTTTATTAATGATCTGGACAAGGGGATAGAATGCACCCTCAGCAAATTTGCAGACGACACCAAATTGGGTGGGAGTGTTGATCTGC
>JAOXJM010000001.1:21209007-21237924 GCA_026413425.1 Tringa solitaria | reverse complement strand
TTGGACTAGATGATCTTAAAAGGTCCCTTCCAACCTAGGTGATTCTGTGATCTATGATTGGAAACAAGTAAGGATTCATGCTCCTACACTTTATATACTGTTTTATTACACTACTGATCCTACTGACCCTAACAACTCCATTAAAATGCTGTCCATTAAAAGAAACAGGAAACAGGCTGAATTTCATTATGAGCCCTGATGACACACACATGTAACTGTTTGGTTTTCAGTCCCCACCCCTCTTGAAACCTCTGCCCAAGAGTATGGGATCTGTGGGTTCAAAAATGCAGCATGTAAATGACTGAATCCTGCAGAATTAGCTAGATGGGATGGTTGCTGTTTAAAGGTCTGACTGACACTGTGTATGTGACAGCTCCGGAGCCCTCAAGTCAATGGGAATTCTCACAGCGCATAAAGACAAAATGCAAATTCTTGGTCCATCACAAAGTAGTTTAACATGAAGAAAGGAATGTACTGTCAGACGGAAAACACACACACTGAAATGCTAGTGTCCTGGAGAGAGAGCAGTTGAAACCAGAAACTACTCACTCAGTGCAATTGATCGTTATTTTAATAATTTTTACAGGTGAAAAGGATCTCAGTCAATGGTCAGTATGGAAATCCTAAGCCGAAATATTAAACTGTATGCATATTTATCATGTGAAATATATGAATATATTTATTTTTGCACTTGCAGGCATTTCCCAGTTAGGTGTTTGTAGAAAGATTATTATACTCTTCCTAGACAAAGTGAGGCATTGGGACAATTTGGGCTGCTCTTCTAGGAAAGGTCTGCATCCACCTAGAGAAACAGTGCTGAGGGGTGTCACTGCACCTGAACTGAATTCAACAGGGCATCAGCATATTTTGAGACAATAGTACAGACGAAAACATAGCAACGCTACCACAAAATCTGAATGTTGAGACACTGCAGGTCCCATTTAGCTGTCACAATGAGTTTCATATGGAACTAACAATATCCTTTGTAGAAATTTTAGGCATAGTCAAGCCAGCAATGTTTCAGGTAGCAAATCCAGTGTATCTCTCTGACAACGGAGTTCCTTAAAACAATGTGTATATATATTTTATTCCTTTTTACATATACTTCATATATGGGCATATGTGGGCATGATCATACTTTTTTCTCATGTAAATGGAGAGGTGAAAGGAAGCACTAAATCTGAGCCCATTTAGTGTTTTACCTGTTTGAACATGAAGCATTGCTTACAAGTTGTCAGCGACAAGTAATACCTCTTCATTTTCCTCCCTGCTTTTGACATCTGATCCCTTCTAAATCGTTGTAGCAGAGGTTTCAGACTTTTTAATCATGCAAAGCTTCCCAGCACCATTAAGTAGCATTATGTCCATTTACAGCAATGAGTGAGCAATTCTACTTTCTCTCCTGTTCATTATACTGGTGGATAGCCAGCTAGAACAGGGGGATTTTGTGCGTTTGCTTGTATGTTTTTGAGGTTCCTCTCGAACCTAACATTTGGGTAAAGTGGTAAGGTTAAGAAGCCGACCGTGCAGCAAAGTGGAGACCTGACTGATAGCAGCAGGGACACAGCAGCTAAAGTGCTACGTGCTGGAGTCACTCACCTTCCAGGGAGGCTGGACACATGCCAGAGCTGATAGAGTTGCAAAATCGTCTCGAAGTTCCTTCTGAAACTCAGTAACGCAAGCCAGCAAACACTCAAAAGCACCTGTTTCACACAGTTCTTTTCTTTTCCTTGCAGGCATATCTAAAGTCAGCCATGGGAGGGACAAGTTACATTAATATACAGTATGTGGGTCAATGCATTGAAATGTGACAGCCGTGAAATTGAGAAATATGAAAAACAAGAGAAAACAGATAAACAGCAGCACAGATGCCCAATTATCTCCAGGCATTTTTGGTGATCATGTTCAGGACAAATTTCAGGAGTCTTTCCTCAGCATTAAAAGGAGAAGCCTTGAGGGAATAGTTCTCAAAAGATGGTTTCATAACAGTGAGGTATTGTACAGCAGGAAAGTTTTCTGAATATATGAACCTTGCTGAAAAACACCTCATTGTGGACTGAAAAAGGATGCTTAGGGTTTTTTATTGTTTTCGCTCACTAATGTGACATATCTATGTAAGACATTTACAGAGTAAAATATATTAAAAATCAGAAAACAGGAAATTAACCTCATTCTGCCATTACTTTGAAATGTTCTAAGCTTGGGAAATAAATCTGGGGAGGAAAAATGTATTCTGATTAAAACTGTTGAAGCTTTTTCCTTTTGCTTTTTAACTCTCTAAACTCACGTAGAGGTCAGCGTTTAAAAATCTGTAAGAAGGCAGATTTTTATACCTGTTTCATATAAAAATCAAATTGCTTTCAAGTTGATGTAATAATAGAGAGCTTTTAGCTGTTGCTGATCTCAGCTGTTTACAAAGTTATTGAAAGGGTTAAGTAGTATGCTATCAGTCATGCATACGAAATTTGGAGTGAGAGGAAGCAAGTGGATTTAAGGTTGTTCTCCTTCAGTTCATTCAAGGTTCACTGAACAGGAAAGTGAATTTTTATTATCACTTCCTGTGAAAAGAGCAGTTGACAGGACCCATCAGGGAACTGCCAGAAACCTCAAGAGTTTTGAGTACGAAGCCTGGAGTCCACTGCAAAGTTTCCATGACAACCCTCTCATTAAAATAAAAGGAAATTGTGCCTGATATTTACAGCTTTCAGTGTACAGTTGAAAGCCTTGCATCTCAGATTTCCAAAGTATTTACACCTGGGACCCAAGAATGCAGGCTGTCAAGAAATAAAGGGTAGTTGTAACATTTAGCCGTGAAAGTGGAAAGGTTGTTCACAGGTTAGATTTCAGCATCCTTAGATTTCTTGAACTGTAGTGAACATTTTTTCTGCCTCTGCCCGCGACGTGCTAAAGGGTGAAAGGAACTTAATATTAGGTTGGAAATAGTCTTAAGGGAGACTTTTAGTAAGAGCAGTTATACTGAAGACGGATATTCTTCCAAGAAAAGGGGCTTAGTTCTGAAAATAGTAGAATAAAATTAATTTAGTTACTAATATCTAAATTGCAAAAGATAAATCATAACCAGTACTTCCTCAGGCTTGGTAGTAATCACCTACATTGTGGTAAAGAACTGCAGGGATGAAGAGAGACAGTAACAACAGAGGTTGTTTACTTGAGGTACTGAAGTCCCTTTGAGATCTTTTCTTTAATATCCCCTGCTCTTTACACTGCCCTTTTCCACTCTCTCCCTTTGCAATCATGTTGGCTCCCTCTGGGTGGCTTCTATGCTGAGTTATTTTATTTTTATGTGGGAGGTGAGAAGGTTTGAAAAGGGTATAAAATAACTTAATGGAAAAGAACAGGGATGCCAGGGTAAGGTCAATAACAGAACTTGTATGTTTTGCCTGACCTGGGCCAAGAACAGCTCTTGTGGGCCCTGGTTCTTCCGTTTCTGCAATCATACAAGAATTCAGGCTATATAATTACTGGGGTTTATTTTGGCCTTAAAATAGGTGATTCTCATACTGTTCAATGAAAAATCTTCAGGTCATTGTGCTGTGGAGTAATCGAGTATCTTGCTCTTCATAGATATCATCACAGAGTTAAAAAAAAACCCCACAAACCAAAACACCTTACAAAAATACACAAGCACATGTAAATACACTGCAAATTAAATTATTGGCTAGCATATTCATTAATTATACATTAATGATACAATAATACATTAATAAAACAGGAAGTTTTCACCTTCCCTGATTTTAAAAGTATCTTTGGGCAGGCTACTTGCCCAAACAGGTATAAAATTGCACTGTGTGAGTAATGTCTTAGGTGAACAAAAGCATCAGAGAGGCACATGTGTCAGCTGCTTGTGAGGATATGTTTATGGATGTGATTATGTCTCGGAATTTGCCTGTTTGAAGGTTCTGATTTGGTAAATTGCCTGCGAGGTCAGACAGACTCCTCTCTTCCCCCTAGTCTCAGTGCTTGGGCCTTGACTTCCTTTAGGACTGATCTCCGTACAGCAGCTTTTGTTGTTTCCTTTTTGCAACTGGTTAGATGTATTAAGACAGAGCTCAGCAAACAATTGCTGTCCCTGCCTCTGAGGTGTCATTAGTTATGTGCCCTCAGGGAAAGGGAGACCTTTTGCTGTCTCCCCAGTTCATCTAATTTAGTAATTCCCACAAGCAATCCTTGAAGGAAACTTGCAGTTTCTCACTTCCATGCCCACAGTCTGTAGCCTTTTAATGTCTTCTACCTGTAACTGATTTTGTTCATGTTATAAGTGACTGCTTTCATTTCTGTGACTCTCATATTCAGGCTTCTTTCCCTTGCACACTATCACAGCCCTCTCTCCCCCCAGCCTCCCAGAAATCCTAGCTCTACTGCTTTGGTCACTGGGTTAGTCAAACTTTTGTAAAATCAGCGCAAGTTGTTGTAGTGTAGTCCAAGCACCATGTTGCTCATTGTAGGAGTCATTCAGCACACTGAATGAAATTACTCTGGCAGGACCTCCACGCAGGCAGAGACCCCAGTAACAAGCCCATGGACTCTTCAGCTCTCCTCGCCAAAGTGTGCTCCAGCACTCTATCAAGCTCCAAACTTTTAGCTTGCTACCTTTCTGCAGGAGGAAGCTAAACAGGATCAGTACTCTCTCTTTTCAGTGGGCACTTCATCAGCCTAAGAATATCAGTCCCTGGAGCTTGCACAGGGCTCCCTGCCTTGGTTTCCTCCGGAGAGGAGCATATTAGAGGTACCTGTAGGTTTCAGGTCTGGTTCCTTTCAGTTTCACTTCCTAGGCAAGTTTTTGCTTGTCCTTGGCAAATGGTAAACTCTACAGCATACCGTCTTATCAGTGTCCTGCAATCTTGGCTGATTGGGAAAAGTAAAAAATGTATAAATCTTACATCTACAGCCTATGCCTTCATTTCCTTATCTTGCCTAATGCTTGCTTTTATATTTTAAGCCCTTATTTGACCCATAAGTTCCTTGATTTTTACTTTGGCAATTTGCTTTACCCTCTGTCTATATACGTAAAGTTGGCCAAACTAATTTTCTTGGCTTCACCACCTTCTTACTGTTACACAAACCATAGCCATTGTATCAACCAGACAGATCTATCACGTATGTCACTCTTTCTTCCAGACATACAAGTGTGACCCTCTGGTTCTGCAGACAGGAAATATGTCTAAAAGCTGTTGAGACTCAGAAAAGAGCCAGGCAGTTCATAAAATCCAATTGCAATCCCAAAGTATTCCACAAGTCAGATCTCACAAATCAGCAAATAACCTTTTCTCAAAGCAGAAATTCTTGGCAATGTTCCTCCATTTCTAGGCCCCTTACACAACAGGTTGTATCACAGGACTTTCCACTTCAACTTGGCTGATCTCTACTAGAGCTTCTGACAATAATTCTTTTAGCAGATAAAAGCCCTGTAACCCTTTGCTTGATGCTGGGTTGGTTTTTTTTTTGCTGTATATGAAAAGCAGCATTAACCTCTCCATCCTTCAGTCATAAGAAATATATCCTTGTGATCTGCTAGAGAAGAATAGGAACTGAGCATGGAAAGAGTGAAAAAAAGGGATGAAAGGCAAAGCTGAAAATGAGCTAGTGGCCATCTGGAGAGCAAGAGGATCTTGATGGTTTGTATCCTTTTTATGATTCTGATTCTTAATAGAATCAGAAGGATATTTAGAAGAAATTAACTGAAATATTTGGTAGCCTGTTTCAAACATTAAAATAGTGTTGAAAAAAATCAGAAATACTGACAGTGTTTCTTTAAACATTCTTTAAATGCTTTTCAACACAGAAGTCACTGTCTGTGTTGAGGGGAGAAGAAAACATACAAGAGAATTGGACATTACTTAGCAAGAGAAAGAGACTTTGGTACATGCGGCCTTTTAATACAGTTCAGGATTTTAAAGACATTACTGTTGTCAATTGAAACCACTAGGCATCTCTTGGAAAATATTTTTGCAAGTAACATCCAGCAGAGCTAGTACTAAAATACCAATATTTCATTTTTACAGTGATTCCATTGTCTTGATAGTGTAACTCAGTGCAGATTGACTTTCTGTTTTCCCAGCATCGTATGTCAGTCTTGTGGAAGAACTTCACACACAGGAAAAAAAAATAATTAGAAAGCTTTAAAAGATGACAACATTGTGAAGGGATTCTCAGGCAGTAAAACTGTGAGCATTACAGATATTCATAGCTCCTTGAGCTCCAATATCATGCTTACTGTTTGCTGTGTACTCTTGCCAAGCATCACCCACTCCATGGTGCTGGGGTGAAATGCAGGAATGTGCACAGAGTGGTTTAATAGGTTTCTTGTGGTCCTGAAAGACTAAGAGGTCATAAAGACCCTGGATAAATTCTGTTCCAAGTGCTATCATGGTGCTGGGGAAAGTCAATAGTTCTTGTAAATATGAGCTAATTTGTGGCAATGGACCTACCATACTGGCTGCCAGCAGACTTACAGAATGAATGTAGTGGGTGTCTGCAAGGCCAGTCACCCCTTTGCCATCACCTTTGGAAGATTTCCTGTTTTGCCAACTAATACAGGCACCTGGCTCCTGCGATTTTCATCACAAGCATCGTGTGCCAACACCTAGACAGTCAGTAGCTTCTAATTAGCCCTTCACGTACTAGTGGCACCAAAATCTCAGACAGCAATCACAGGCCCCAGGTCCTGTTCTTGCCTTTGTGTATAGCAGGTTCCAACAAAAACCCTCTGCTCCGCTTATTCTTTTCTTCCCTCTCTAGCAGAAAGGTGTCCATAGGAGCCTGTGAAGTGATTTAAGTTTGAGATCTGGAATTTTTGGACCGCAGAGTGTATGGGTGGTGAAGATGAAAGGGGTCTCACCATGACTGAAGTGAGATAATACACAATTCATGCACAGAAATACATCCATGTTGTCCTTGGTTCTCTCCTAGGGTGTGAAAGATGGGTATCAGCATGTTTTCCTATGTTTTTATTTTGTAGAGTGATGATTAGGCTGATGGACAAATTGTCTTCTTCCTTGGCAAGATCTGCCCATTTTAAACTGTAAATGCATTAGGAACACCATTCAGATATGCATGTGAATAAGGCATGATTATAAGATATAACAAAATCCTGATGTTTCTGGGATATTAGTAAGGGAGACCTCGTTTAGAATTCCCAGTGTTATCAGCCCCATTCCAGGGCTGTGCATACAAGGAGTAGGAGGCTGTGAATGTAGGGAGCTGTATAAGTTCTAGAAATGCTGGGACATCTTCTCTTTGACGCCCTCTACCCATTGCTAAGGTGTGCTGCAGAAATCTTCCTGCTGCCCCCACAACTGCACTGCAGTAATTGCCATCTGATTCACTTTATTGGAGCAGGAGTGGGTGACCTATCTCCTACATTGCTAGGTCTGAAATGGAGATGATGGTTGCAGGAGGGAGCGTGCTTACCATCATCACCTCTGGAAGGAAATTTTTTAACATAAACTTTAAAAACTCTTTTTTTACATCAACTTATTTTCAAATATATAATATTCTGGGTGTGTTTTCAAAAGAAATTTTTCAAAGTTTTGATGAAAAAGTAACTGTGTAGAGGAACTTTGCAACCATCCAGTTCTGGCTCACACTGAACCTATGACAGTACAGCCTGGAAAGAGCACTTTTCAGACAAATCAAAGAGACCGAGAGCTGGTTATTAAATTCCCATACATTACTCCACAAGTTCCATCATTAATATTTTATGTTAAAAATACTAAAGCTACCAATATTGTCTCTTGTTTCTCTGTGTTTTTAAATAAACCCATAGAGATCCATCCTTTGTTTACTATTCTTTTTTTCTTTCTCTGTCTATTTAATTTTTTATTGCTCCTCGTGCATGAAGTTAAGATCTAACTAAACATTTATTCACAGATGGGGACTTGTGCATGTCATTTTCAACACATACCATTGTGCAGGCACTGTGAAGAAAAGTAGCCCCTCTCCTTACATTATTTATGGCTTTCTCATGCAGAGAGGTGAGACACATTAAAAGGTTCAACAACTGTCTTCTATTTAATTGTATCAGCAAGAAGAGTCTATTCTTTCTTGTACTTTCCATTCCCTGGTTCTCTGGTTTCTCTGGCTATCTTTGATCTGTGAAGACATAGTCCTCTCCTACTGAAATTGTACCTTCAGCAGGGATAGCAGGTGAATTGGATCAGATAAAATAAAACCTGATCAGCGCACAACCTTAAAACTCAAGCTGAATCAGAATACAATAGCTCCAACTGCCACCAGTGGCTCTTTGACCTTCAAGATCAATGCAGTGAAGAAGTTATTACGTACCTCAATTACATGGATGTCATTGTTACTTAAGCATATTTGAAAGTATAAACATACACAGCACAGTTTATTAAATTTCCTGCAGACCTGGAAGTTCAGAGTAAAACCAGCCATGAAAACATACTACAGATGAATCAGAATTCACATGGCTTGGGGGAAGGTCAACAAGCACAGAGAAAGCATTAAAAATTTCCCGTGGTAGTTTTGTTACTAGAGCCAAAATCCTTAAAAAGCATACCGGAAAAAAACATGTTTCTTTGATTTCTTCCTAATGAAAGAACCTGTTTCCTGGCCAGCATTAGACTACAGTAAGTAGCCTACTTAGCAGGATGGCACTGTAATAAGTAATTATTAATTTGAGACAAAATTATATTTTTCTATGAATAATTCCAGTGCTGTGTCTGCTGGAGAAACCAACTGTAAAGGGTGTGCAACTGCACACATTCTACTTTTTGTATTGTGAGGAGGCCCCTGGAGGTGGGTCTGGCAGGTGGTGTGGCCTTCTGTGCTGCCCCACCGATGGGCAATCATAGATGTCCTCACAGCGGGACAGAAGGAGGAAGCTGACAGTGACTCGGTCACTGGATCCACAGCAGCTGACATGTGATTGCAGAAGCTGCTCCAAGAAGCAGATGTGCTGGCAGCCACCTGCCTGGGGAGCCCTGGGGTGGCTGACTGACTGCCCAGACACCCTGGGGGCTCCTGTCCAAGGTCTGCCCGCTCCCTGGGTGCGCTCAGGCATGTGGTCCTGCGTGTCCCCAGGGCCTGCCCTGCCACGCTGCAGCCAGCCTTGCAGACACACCGGTTTGCAGCAGGAGAACCTGGTCTGCAGGCAGCCTGAAGGTGCCGATTTTGGCCAGAAGAGGAGAAGATGGGTATTTACCAAATGTTAAACCTCCAGTTTTGTGACAGATTTCTTGTTTGCTTTTCTTAGGCTGGAGCTTAACGGCTGGTGAAAGTCATTGTAGTGCCCTGCCATTCCGTAAATCTCCATTCTGCCTATTATACTCTATTTAATTATACATCCTAGTTTGTTTCACAAGAACAGACATATGTACTGCTAAATGTTTCTTTTTCCAGCAGCCAAAAGCCAAGGCTTTAGCTAAATAAGTTCCTCAGTCTGTAGGATGCTTTTTTTTTTTTGAAAGAGAATGAATAAGAGTATGAATAATGAATAAAACAGAAGAATAGTTTGAATAAAGTGTGATTTTATATTGCTTCATTTGTCAAATATTTTTAAAAAGACATGTTTGTGTTTATAGAACCTGTTAACCAATCTGACACTCATAACAATAATTACAGTAATGATAATAACTATAATCATTGTAGTATGAAATGAACAGCATGCAAAAAGGCTGTGCTAACTATAATCACCGGTATATACAACAACCAGAGTATGTAATCTAACAAATCACTGAAGAAATTACTGTATCACTATGCTTGGATCAATAATACAAATCGTTTTGTACTCGCATAGGTAAAAAGAATGAGAACAATTAATGCCATCGTTTCAAATAATTGATCAGCTACTTAAAAAGTGTAAAATAATTTTAAAACCTAAAATGTGCCTTTGTGTCATGGGTCCTTTGAACTTGTAATCAGTCATTAAAATTGGAGGTATATCTGCAGCTAGTTTAAATGAATATAACTCCATTGAAGTCAATGGTATCATGACACTTTAGATCTAGGTCTACCTTTAGTTTTGATGGTAAAGCCTAGAAGACACCACTAAGTGGGTGTTTCACTTCATCTTTGCTGGTAACAGCTGTCTGGGTATTTTTTGGCTTATTGGTTAACAGGGTGAGTTGGAAATCTGGGAAAAAATAAAAAAGTGACAAATGGTTTCAACAAAGTGAAAAAGAATAGAAAAAAAGTAGCGTAGCTGAGAAAGCGAATGAGAGGTGGGGACTGAGAAAGAACTCACCTAGGGCAAAACTTGCTAAGGCATCTTGGTATATCTACTCACCATACACAGCAGTGTGATTTTCAAAAAATGCACATCTTTTGGGGTGGGCACATTAGTAAGAACACCGAGGTGTCTGAATTCCATGCCTGTGTGGGGTGTGAGAGAGGTTAGCGCTGGATGGACTCTGACAAGTGACTGCAAACCCACTGGCAGGCCAGTTTGGAGAGACACTGGCTCTTCTCTCCTATATTTTCTAGGCTGGAGAAAGTTTGGAAGCACTTGGCCTGAGGGTGTCGCTGTGCCTGGGGCTCAGGCAGAATGGAAATGAGGCAACACCTGGCATTTAAACAGCTGTGAAAATTAAATGCCTCCCAAGCTGAAGCAGCATCTGAGCAGTGGCCTGTGGATTTCAAATCTGGGCTTATGTTCTGAAGTGATAGCAGGGTGCACAGACTCCCTTTGTGGATCGTGTCCCAAAGGTCTTTGAAACATCCTGTGAAGTGCCTAACTCACTTCAGCAATGTTGTACTTAGGCTAATGTGGAGCTGTGAGATGCAAATAATTAAACATAAATACCTTAGGGGAAGATAATTTTCTAACCAGTCCAATACTCTCATATACCTTCACTGTACAAGAGTGATATTCACCCAAAATAGGGAAGTGTTTTATTTTAAATGAACAAGTGTATTTAAATGTCTTACACAACTTCAGTAGTGTCAGCTACTGGCTGTTATATATCTTTAATACAATTATTTATCAGGCCAAACCAGTAAAAAGTTAAACTTAAATGGCAAGGGATTCAAGACTACTGATTGTGACAACTGATTTTTAACAAACTTTCACAATGAACAATGTTGCAAATTATAATCAGTTATACCAGCTACAAATCAGAACCTATGTGTTTCAGTAATTTCTATGATTTTTAGAGTTTCTTAGATCCTGGATAAGTATAATCATGCAATGTTCAGTCTTGAATAGCTTTGTCAAGAAGAGCTCCTATTAGCATGGTTCCCCTGCTATAAGTAATTTGTCTCAGTGGGAGGTGGATTAGATCTAAAATGAAAGATTCTTCCATCTGTAGAAGACACAAAACTCTGTCACTGTTTTCCTGTAATATGGAAGACAGAAGAGGTGGAAGTCAATCACAATTTTGCATCAGGGATGCAACCTATAGGGACTTACCTATACATACATTACCAAGGTAGCAAAATAAATTTGTAGGAAATTATTTACAGTAATTGCATTAGTTTTGTAATCATAGCAACAAAAATATCATTAACAGTACTAAAACAGAGCCGAAAGTCTTATTCTTTCAGGCATATTGGGTCCAAATGTTTAGCAGAAGATCGTTTATCTTTTTAACAGCTTTTATAAGCAAACAAGATTGACAATGAATAGAATGGGAAACAAAGGTAAAATGAGTTGTGCATGATTACAAAACAAATCAGTGGCACAAGCCAGGAATAAGACAGCCAGTCTTCTGGCTCACAGACTTCTTTTCATATTGTCCATCATAATAATATCCTAAAATTAACAAAATGAACCAGTAGAATGAAAATTAAGTTAGTATTTGTAGGATCACCATAAGAAAATTATGCATGCATTTTTGTCTAATATTAGCTACTTACTTTAAATTAAAAAAAAAACACTTTTCATTTGCTTAATGTTAGAATCTTGATTCTGTGTTGTTGGAAACACTGAAAATAAGACAACTATGCCAAGGGCAGTTCTCAGCTGCCCTTTCAGTCATAGAACTTTTGGTATTTATTAGGTAGGATTCTGAACTCTGATGTCCACCTCTCACTGTTTTATTAGCAGAATGCACCAGTAAATGAAGGAGAAAAGAAACAGCAGCAACAAAAGATTAAGTGATGCTGATTTAGGGAGAAACAAATTGTTCTGTAAGCGGTCAACCTGAAGAAGTGAGGTTTCCTATTGATATGTATCATTTGAAGTTTCTGTACTGGTACTGAACTACTTGAACTACTGAACTATTTGATACTGAAGTATCAAATCCCATTATGTTCCTCTATTATGCTCTCTTCTTCCTCTTCCCTCCAAGCTCATCTAAAGCTATGCATTAATTGATTAGGTAGCTGGTTGTTGACAAACAAAACGTATTATAAGCAAGTTTCCTTACCTTTCCTCAGTGAGAACTGAAATTGGGGGTTTATTTCCCATACTTAGTTAACAATTTTCACAAAACTTATTGAAGTGTGACATTATGACCTTTATGCTTCTGTTAAACTCAACTGAAATTGCCCAGAGGGTTCAAAAGCTATTTTAGACAGTTGGACAGATGTCTGCCCAAAAAACACAATTACTTTATTTCTTTACTAAAACATGGCAGAAAATAGATTAAACAGATCTTGGTTTATTTTGTCATTTTCACAATTTATTTCTTGGTTTGATTTTTCAAATATGAATCACAAATGTGTGGTGATTATTCTCATGGAAGAGTTTCGTTTCATCTTATTCATGCACTGAGAGATCAACGTGGTTTTGGGTTTGCAAACTAATATCCGGAGTGATTCAAATCCAGCTGTTATACAAAACACTGAAGTCTAATTAACTCATGATTAATGAAAAAATTGTGAAAGAACTAAATAATTTTGTTTTGTAGAGACAATGTATCATGTACAGTTAAATAACCAAGGATGAATAGAACAGTTTTTCAGCTCAGTTTTCTGCTCATTATTTAAAAATAAATGTGAATCTTTGCCCAAAATATGGATCAAATATTTTCTTCAGTTCTTTCATTTTCATTCTTTTTTTTTGAATGTTTTGAATTTATGTCAGGACCAAATGTGCTAAAATAATGAGGGGATGACTGGTATTCAAGCCTGAGCCTTTACAAGACCATTGCATGATGGTTCCAGCTCAAATTTGCCAAACCAACACTTACTGGTCTCAAGTTATAAAAAATATATAAAATGCTGTTGGTTTCCTGAGAAGGGAGGGGGCATATTTAGTGGAGGTGGCATTGTGAAATATGAGTGCTTTTGCAAAACATAGGGTTCCACAGAACACAGGAAAATGGGGACAGAGTACAATGTCATATTTACTTGCAATAGACCTATTTGGCAAAGAAATATTCCGTCAAGAAGAGTGGCAAAATTAGACTGAATGAAGCACTAAGGAAAGTATCAGAGGAAACATTACCGTATTAGCAGAAAGGACAAGATGATCTACTCAATAGACATTTCTAATTGTTACAATTCAAATCAGAATCTGCTGTAACTGAGAATGTCTTGAGTCATTGTGTGATTTTAAACAAGACAGAGATACTGCCAATTATGCCAATTATCCTTTTAAAGTACTATGTTCACTGAAAAACTGTAGGACTTTTTTTGATACTTTTGAAGAGTAATACAAGTTTCTCCTTGCAAGACTTTTTATTTTTCAGGGGAAAGGAAGGAAAGAAGCAGTGTGGCAGACAGACATTTCTATTCATGTTCGCTGTATCTCTCAAAGGTGTGGACAGGCTGGGGAGATCCAGGAGAACAAATTTAGAAATAAGGGGTGGAATCTGTAATGTAAGATCAGTAGTTGATCCTGAACCTGCTTTCATTATTTACAAAACTTTCTTTATCATTTAAATGCTTTCACCATTGAAGAACTGAGCTGGCCAGGCTCTTCAGTGGGAAGTTTTAGATAGTGATCTAAGAGCTCAATCCCATCTAAAGCCCTGTGCAACTGGCCTTTCTTTACCCTCATACTGCACTGCAACAAACCTGCTAGCATCCCCTGGCCCCCAGCTCCCTAAGGCTCCTGTCCTTAGGTTCTCACAGGTGGAGCAGGTCCTGGCAGGGGGCTGTGTAGGTTGCACAGCATGATGGGTTCACAGAAGCTGTTTTCTCACACAACAGCAGATTGACCCCGGTTTCCTTGCTCTATGATAGCTGCCCATGTGCAGGATCTTGTGATGAGGTACCTGTCACCTAACTTGCTCTGTCCATATGTCAGATATCTAAAGTGAGTCATTCTGGCTGACACTATAATGCCTAAAGATACAGGCATCAGCAGGGGACAACTTATCCTATTTGAAAGTAAGGGTTTAAATGGAGTGAACTAGCCTCAGGATGTAAACATCTCTGCTCCACTTCTGCTCTGTAGAAGAAATATCTGTATCTGTCTGTCTTACCTCCATCTCCATCTATCTCTCAATATCTATCTTTATTTCTCTCACTCTCTCTCTCCATCTCCATCCATCTCTATCACATCTCTAGGATACAAACACATTTTGGAAAGTTAAAGCTACCTGAAATAAATCCAATCCTTATTCCCATATCCTACCTTCCATGTAAAATAATTTGACATCCCTATAACAAAAGATGGGACAGAACGGGAATTCTGAAACCCTGATACATCAGTTTGGAAGCTTTGGTTTAACTGTTCTCTGTGCCATCTAGGAAAAGGATCCTATACTCTTCTGGGCATATTAATAGCACAGGGAGTGGCATCCTAGAGAAACTGGACCATTTGTACTGCTTCATGCAACACTCAGCTTCTAGGAACTGCATTGAAAAGACTTTCTAATGGGCAAAATGGTGGTAAAAATCAGATATGCTTTCTCATAATATTATATGGAAAAGAAAATAGGTACTAGCTCCTCTCCAGAAATGTCTGTGCAGGAGGACATAGAGCAGTCAACTGGGAAATGAAAAATGGGAGTACATAAATTAGATTAGCAGGGTGAAGATATTCTGATCACAAAGGGATCTTTTACTTATAAAGTAAGGGCACTGCTGAAGCCTGAATCAAGGCTAAAGTAAATTTGACCAGTCTCTTGGCCACAGACATGCTAATAAAAACCTTAAAGTCTCATGTTAGCAATCAAGAGACTGTAATTTGCAGTACAAAATAAATTCATGAAATCATTATGAAAGTTCAAAACAAGATCTCATTCAGAGTCTCCAAATTGCCTTCAGTAACTTTATTTCCTTTACAAGGGATAGAAAACTGTAAGGCATTGAAGCAGAATAAAAATGATGAAGGTTCTTCAATGGACTCATTGTAGGAATAAAGAAAATAAACTATCAAACTGGCCTTTATTGTCAAGGTAAAGAGCCATTTCTGTGCTAGACGTTTCTACACTGATTTGTGAGACACACTGTCTCCATGTAAAGTTTACATCTATATCCTATTCACATTTTGGTCCTGAATGCAGCAAGAAAAAATAGGTTAAAATAACTGGGAATTATTCTCCAAAAAATTATGTCACCATTACCTCAGAGTAAATGTGTCTTTAGGTTTTTGTTGCTCCTTAAATAGCTTTTTTGTGCTGCTAGAATTTAAGCACTGCTGGAACTCTGTCAATTCTTGACCTTATTTTTTTTTTCTTGCCTAAGTAAGGAAAACTCCCAGCTGATTGTAAGAGTGCTCTGTTGCCATCACAAAAGACCCTCTTCTTTGGGAGAAATGCTGAATTTCCGGTGTGAGATCATCAGGTTCAAGAAAAGGAGAAAAAAATGCTCTTAAAAAAATAACTGAAGCAGACAGCAGAACAGGAATTGGTGATTATCTGGCACGCAGTCAGATCGTCAGTCATGGCGAGGCACGAGGAACACTGGCTCTGCAGCTGCAGGCTGAAAAAAATCGGTGAGACTAAACAGTGAGCATTTATCAACAACTGGAAGCATTTAGACAAAGAAACTAATTTTTCATTGTCCTCCTTTATAATCAGGTTTTTGCTACATTTTTCTCCAGTCAGAAAGGCAATTAGCATACAGAGTTCTCATCAGTCCTACTGAGAGCTTTCTCTCCTTTCCTGGATTCACAAGGTAAAACTGATCATACACAAGCAGGTTTTGGCCTGATTAAAAGATCTGGGGGCCAAGCAGATAATCTGCATAATTTTTAATGTGATAAAGCAGACACTGTTCCAAAGAAGCTGGATCCTGGCAAGAAAGAGGGTATTCCTCCCCAGTTACACTCTGTACTCAAAGTAATCTGACTATAAAATACTTGAGGCTTCAGAATTTTAGGGACTTGGACAAATAATACTTGGTCCCTTTCAGCTGCTGTGGCTATATTCCTGTGACAGAGAGAAGCAGAGTTCACAGGCTGGTCTCTTTTCCATGGAAATTCAGTTTACTGTCATAAAAGACATCAAAAAGTTGAGAAAGGCAAAAGAAGGGACAGATGTGCTCCAAGCTTGCTCTCTCTCTTGCTGCTGTGGCTTCTCAGAAGGAGATGTACACTGGAGATGGTAAAAATTTGGTGTAGAAGATGTGAGTATTGGAAAGCAAGTTTTCCTTGGTGGAATGTTAATACTAATGACAAAATGTTTTGCTCTAATTGAGAGTATAAAGTTACAGAGAGGCTCACACTGTTATCATGGGATATCTTTAGGAAGGGCTAATGATTTCCTTTGGCATGTGGGCAGTGCAGGTACAATCCGTCCCTATCCTCAGCATGCAACAGAGAGCTTTTTCCTTTCTTTTGCTTATGAATTCAGAGACTTTACATGTAACATGGATGCAAAATGCTCCTCTGAAAAGTTGTGTACCCCTTGCTTGCAATACAGAAGGAAATCTCAGCATACATGTGAGTATAACTTAGGCAAGAGGGCATGTTGATTGGAGGGATAACCATCATCAGCAATATGTCTTCTGAGGCTTTTAAAGACTAGATAAGCACCAAAAAAATGTATGGCAGGAAGCAAGTTTTTCCTAAGGGAACATGGACTGGATGTCCTAATTATTTTTTATTGTCTCCTGTCAGGTACATCAACTGAGGACTTGGCCCTTCGTTTCTACCGGCTGTATATAACTCATTGCATGGAGAATGAACTAGGTGGCAGTAATCACTCAATGATCTCAGATGTACATCATAAACCTTACAAGTTTTCTTCACAGATCAAAACTGGGGGAGGGGAAGTACGGACAAGTTTCAGCTCTTAAAAGAATATTTTGTCTTAACTACACTTTGCAGCAGCTTATATAGCAGATCTATGGCTAGCACAAAGAAAGCATTCATGAATCCCTGTTCATCCCTCGTGTTGCATATGCACAGAGCCTTTAACTCTACATGCTATGAAAAGCTGCTGAATTTAGAGAACTTTATATTTAGTTCCCAAACTGTTAACAGAAAATGCATGCTGCACAGAACTTTATCCACTGTTACTTCGTCCTCACTGTTCAGCTATCTGTATGTTCAGTGTTCAGCTATTCTGTATGTTAAACAGTTGTCACACAGTAATGTATGGGGAGAGAGAAATAGGAAGAAAGTGGGGGAAAGTGGAACTGAGAAAGGATAGTTAAAAAAAGAATAAAAAGATATGGTGTAAACTGTCTATATGTCGAAACAAGCCCATGTCTCCTAAAAAGCATTTATTATGAAATCACTATAGACATGAAAATTTTGCTCCAATCTGTGTTAGTAAGAGCAACTAGGAGGATGTGAATAAAAATAAAATGTGATCTTATTCAGTGTGCAGCTCCCAAGAAGGAGGCCCAAGTAGAAATAAAACTGTGAAGATTTCACTTCAATAACTTTTAGTGGGAAGGTAGTTAGTATCTGACTAAAAACTCTAGGCTTTGTTTGTCCCTCAATCCTGAGTTTCCTCCTGAATTTTAGAAGTGACTGCAGTTACAGGCATGTTTGAGAAGGCCACTTGCTTTTAGTTGTATGATTTTTTTTTTAAGTTGTTCTTAATTTTGAACTAATGTGGTTCAGTCAATATCTGCCTAGTCTGGGACAAAATGTTTTCAAATGACATGTTCATGGTACAAAGTTCTTACTAGTTCTATGGTGATGCCTAAGAATGTATAACTTGGCAGGTATGAAAAAAAAAAAAAAGAAATACAGTTCACCAGACAGAAAGATGGGCAAACATTCACATTCCTCTGTGAAGGAAGGGCAATGCCTTATATTCATGACCACACACCATATGAATGGAAGGAAGCAAAAAATGCCAATCTCAGTAGGTCATTAACCATGAAAGCTCTCTCTTACATAAGTTACGATCATGTTTTGGAACTGACTATACTCTCTCTGTAATATGAACCCATGAAATTCATTATTGTTTTCTGAAATAACCGTACTTTTGCTCCAAGTTCAATGGTACAATTCATGATTGGTTATATCTGTACTAAAGAGTAGGAAGTTATGCCCAGTCTTACTGGTAGTGGATTTGACCAAGTTATCTGTGGAATGAACCTCCTCAGAGTTTTGTCTCAGAAACAGAGAAAGAAGATGAGTGAAAATATGGTGACTCTTTGAGCCGGGGAAAAAAAATCACTGGCATGCATTTATGTGGAAGAGATATGTGTTTCTACCACAGCCAGTGGTAGAAACAGAATACTCATACAGTTTGCAGCATGTAAGTGCTTTTGACTGCTGCTATTAAAGAATAAACTATGATATCTAAGTAAATACATATTAAAATAATTATTATTTCTGACTAAGGATCTATTGTGAAATTCATGATAAAACACTGGAGTCAAAAGGAAAAGAATCAGAAGTAAAGTAATTTATGAAAGTTCTAAAAACTGAAGGAAAAGGAAATGCTAGTGTTAATGTAGAAGATTCCTAAAATAGTGGGTGACTGGCTAGAAATACCTCGATACAAGCACTAATGTGTAACAGAGACACCCACATCCCTGTAATGCTGCTTTCCCCCCTCACTTTCTCCTTGGTTGCATTCATTATTTTTTTTTCTTTTTGTCATAACAAGATCATCAGGAGCTCTGTGCAAAGATTTTTTTTTTCTTCTTTATTCATACACGTTAGCCACCTATTTTCCCGATTATAAATGAAACACTGGTTGTGCTTCACCAATTCTACATGATAATTGAAAGAAGGATCTTTAGATTATTAGCAAGAAATAACAAACAAACAAACAAAAAGTCTTACTAAATAAATATAAATGTTGTATGCCAAGGGCTGATTCACCTGTTTATCCAAGGCCTCGAATTGCAACAGAATTTACAAGGATCAGTACAGCACCGTGGAAGTGAATCTCAGCCAGTGTTAAAGGGAAGGGGTAGCAGGATGCGAGGGAAAAGCAAACTGTGCCCCCTTCCCTTTTGCATTGCTCTCCACTTTATGCACACTGATTTATTTACTCCAGTGCATATCTGTAAGGTATCAAGTGAATTTGGTTTTACCCATAGTGGACATCAGCATAGTTTAGTGCACACTGTGTAAAGCAGTGGAGAAGTTTGCTACAGTCTTTTATTGTATCCCAAAACCTTACTGGTGGGCTATGATGTGTGACATCTCCCACTGTGGAGATGAAGCATATATTTGGAGGAACACACATAAACTTCTAGGTATGTATACAAATATATATTTGGAAGACTAGTGACTTTGCTTTTTTTGCAGGTGTGAAAATGTCTTGATTTGCTTCTTTTTTTTCTGTGGCTTTTGTGGTTTTCTCTTTACATCACTAGATTCAGCATATAGTTCAAAAGTTCTACTTTTTAAAAATGTTGAAGTTCAAGTAACATACTTACCCACCTGCGTGCTTTGTTTTCACCACACAGATCTTTTATGTGCTTAAAATGAAGCCTTTTCCAAAGTATGTTGCTGAACAAAAAGCTTACATATTACCTCCAACCTTGGAAAAAAATCAAATGGCCTTATATTATTAATCTTTGTCTGAATTTTGCTATGAATTTCATATATGACCTGCAGAATATACATTCTCATCTTCCCTTTTTCTTGAAATATCTCTTTAACAACCTTCCCTTACTTGTCTAGCAATTGACAAAGATAATAGAAATCAACCCAATATTTTCTTGCAGGATTTCTTCTTAATCAACCCATCTAATCTTTCTCATTTGTAAAACAGAGAGAATGATGTTTCTTTACTCATGGGATGCTATACTGCTTAATTATGTTTTAAGAGTTTCAAAATCCATAGATTGTCTATGCTGTAGAACTGTTAAGAATTTTAATTCTGATCAATGATTATCTAGTGGACAGTGGAGATTATTGCTATATTGCTAAAATCTTGAGAGCCTATTTTAAGTACTCCAAAATGAATTCTTGTTTATATAGGTGCAGGTATATAATGTGTATACATGTAATAATATGTATATGCATAATATTATGTATAATTTTATGTTAAGCTTGATGTGCTTAACATCAAGCTATGTTAAGCTTGATGTGCATTTGAGAAATCCAATAATGAGGTTTGTTAAAAGCATACTGGAACTATAAACTAGACCCTTACCAGAGAGGGAATTTGGGTAATCTAAGTGATCAGCATAACAGCTGAGTGAATAAAAAGCCAGAAAAGTACAAAGGTACCTTGTGATTTACTTTCTCTCTCTCTCTTTTTTTTTTTTAAAGTTTATGCTAAATAACTCTTATTCATTCAGTCTTCCATTGTGGATCATGGGTTCATTGACCTCTGATCATTTTTAGTTCCCTCAATTTGGTTCTCTCCAACTCGTTCTCATCTTTGTAAGAACAGCCAAGCAAATGCTGATATGGGAAAAATATCTCCTCTTGATAAAATTATAAAATATATTTCAATTGGCTAATTATTTCAGTCTCAAGTGGCCAGTGAATCAGTGAGATTGCTTCTGAACACATCTTTGCATTTCAATATGCATGTCGAGGACTCTTCAGATTGTATGGTGCCTTTATGAATAAAAGCAGTGTTATAACACAGATACAAGAAATAAAGGAAAGTAGCCACAAGACAGTGTTTCTGCAAGATATATTACTGCAAACAAAAACTTTAATAAAATGGTAGGATTAACATATTAATTTGATATGTTTTAAGTATTCCAAAATGTCTCTCAAGTTACTCTATTATAGTGACAACTCAAAGATACTACAGTAAAACCCTTAATTATAGTTCTTAAGAGCATTAGTCAGTTGTGTTTTTCTGTTTTTTTGTTTTTTTTTTTTTTTTGTTAATTTCTTAGGCTTCCTACAAGAAAGGAGAGAAAATTGGACTAGATTCTGGAGTCACCTCTATTAGACACTATTCTTTTCTGGATCTACTTTTTAGTATTTTGTTGCTAAAGCGTTCAGAAGTCCTTAGGTGATCATCCATTTAATAATAAGATCTCCATAATGTCTGAATGATTTTAAAGACAATTTTATTGTCAGGACATAGCAGGAGAAAGAGAGGCAACAAAAGCTAACTTTTCTTCTTGCTCTTTTCTTAATCTAAAATACACACTGTTCTGACTGAATGCTGAATACCTCTTATTCTGGAAAAATATTGCTGAGAGTCAAAGCTTCCCCTCTACACTCAATGGCTTACTGCAAGGGTGCAGTATTATGGGAGAAAGGGAATTTGCTGAATCTTGAAGTCCAGCGTGCAACTGGTGTTATGCCTACATTTTCCTTTTTAAGAGTTATTGCTTGCTCATAAGTAACTGATGTTTTGCACTCTTAAATGAATTTTCCAAGTAGAAACAGGTAAACTGGTGGAACCAAATCCAGAAATCACTCAAACCTTCCAACCTGAAACTGAAAGTCATCCATTTTATGTTTATAGCAGTTAGGTTGCTGGTTGCTTTATTTTTAATTCCTCACCACCTGGGGACCCTATTGTATGACCCTGTATCTTGGAATGGAAACATTGTTGCTGTAAAGTAGATTTACATCTTCAGGCCCTTATGGAATAAAATATAAATAAAATATATAAATAAAATAAAATATCCCAGGATATACTGCATTGTTTTCTTTGGTAATATTTCTAGATGAATGTTCCAGGCTGATAAAGACTATCACTAAAAAATTAGTAAAATATCTAATAAGAAATTAGAGATTAGGCTTAGCATGAATGGATCATAAAACACAGAACTGCTAAACTCAGCTTTCCAAGATCCAGCCAACAGATTAATACCCTGTTAAAATTTCACCTGAGTGAATAACAATTGCAGATATATTTGTATACCAAATTTTAATGCATTTATTGAATACATATCAGCATTTTTCAAGACAAGGAATAGTATGGTCATAAAACATTCATTCTATTAGTGGTCCAGAAGTTATTCTTTGAAAGAAATCATTGAATAAGTTAGCATTTATGATTTCTATGGGACAAGTGATATCTGAGGAGGGATTTGGAGGAAAAATGGATGAATGCCAGTAGCACTAGTTTGGAAATAATTTGCAGTTTATTATTCTGATCTCTCTGCACCAAGAGTATAAATTGATAAATTACTAAAATTCATATAAATTATATATAAAATCTCCAAAAAATCCTGCCACATTAAAAAACCATGAAAATTTTAAAAATGTAATTCTAGAAACAGAAGGATGTCACTACTTTAATTCTATCCCTGTGCACTTGTACATTTACAAAGAAGCCTTAAAATTACATGACTATTCACTACTATAGGCACAAGGCTTTTGGATTATTCAGTCCAATAGGGAAGGTTCCTAATTTATGCTCTTTATTTTCTCTGTGCTGTCTGATCCAGCTGTTGCTCCATCTAATTTACTTATCTGGCTTCATACCATGCTCATCTCCGGATTAACTTATTGCTCTCATGTCACCACCAGTTTGGTTTGACTTTCTTTTGTGTTTACTACTTTTCAGAGTTTAGAACTATCTGCAAAAGTAATAAAGAATTGTTCTACAACAGGTATGCATGCACAAGTCAGCTTTTGAGGTGGTGGGGGGCAAGGAGACAGGCTTATCTTAATGAGAGGGTTCAAAAAGCCTAATGATAGCCCTTCCTTTGAAAAATGCAAGCAGTAAAAATTCGTCTTTCTCATTATTGATAGATACTGCATCATTGTGAACAGAGCCAGTTTGGGAACCAGAAGAAACTACATGAATAAGGTATGAATAGAGAATCATTATCTGCAACTCTTTGGACCAAAAAACCACAATCCTCTGCTGAATTGTTTCTTTAATGAGGAAAAGTCAGAAGAGAGCAAACTCCTTTCCTTAAGCAGCAGGTCACTGTGTTCAGAAGAGCGCTTGGAAGGGTGATAGGTTATTGCAGACATCCATGCTCCACAGGTGCAAGTCGCTGCAGTCTGTCCTTGAGGAGTGGTTTGCTCTCCAGCTGGTTAGCATTTACGCAGCAATCAGCAGGACGAACTAAGTGGAGCTGCAAAGTGTTCCTGTGTAGCTCAGCAGAAAAATGTTCTCTGCACTGCATTCCTTTGGGCTGCTCAGATAAATTCTAATCGACAGGCTCCAGCAGCACTGGCCACTACATTTGCACTCACCATTGCACCAGTCAGGAAAAGATTGAGCTGTATGTTATGTTAACGATGAAAAAGACCAGAAGTATCTTGTAGAGGTGCAATAGTGAGATTCCTCTTTACAGTGAAGGATTATACCCTTTCACCTATTTCCATGAAGTATTTAAATGATTTGTTTGTCTGAATAACCAGGAATGATTATAATGGATTTTCTTTGGGGGGGGGGGGAAAAGTAGATGGTATGGAAGCAGCCCTATTAATTATTGAATGTCACATTACTGAACTCATAAAGGACAAGATAACATTGCTTTGCTTTTTTTTTTCTTGAAAATGACACCAATATGTGATACTGTATGAAGCCAGAAACAAAGCAACCAACAAGCAAAGTTGTCACTAGCATCAAGATGATAAAAAGGACAACTTCCTACATCCTCTGATAGGAAGTGTTTCTGGAAGTAACCTAAACACTTCTGAGAAACGACACTTTCTATATCCAAAGTTTGTGTAGCAGAACCATCTTTTTTAATGGATGACTGACAAGTTTAAATCAGCTGTCTGTAAATCAAAGGTCTCCAAGTACAGTCATGTACCTGATAGAAATTAAGTTGCATGAAATGGTGCTTATATCTGCATGTGGATCACAAAGGAAAAAATGGGAAACTACACACTTAGAAAATTAAATATGGAGGTTTTTCATGGTCCCTGGAATTATAATTGGAATAAATATAAGCTCAATGACAGGAAAGAATGGAAATGTGCACATCAAAGCAATAGCAGGATTTATAAAACATAAATTATTTGAAATATAAGCTACAAATGAGACATTTAGAAAGAACGAACTACAGTATGAAATAACATTGGAGAGAAGAAGCAATGAACAATATGAGGAATTCTCTCTTTGAAATAGAATTCTGCATTTAGGGTGTGTCCAAAATGAAGTTTTATAACTCAACAGAACACTGCTGGCAATTGCATTGATTCCTACTTCCACTGCTTGCAAGATCTTTGACAGAAAGAGGTAAACAAGGCTGGATCACTGACAGCAGCCTGCAGAAAGAGAATCCATTTCACATATTATAGAATAAATTTATCAGAAATGGGGAAAATGATGAGAAATTTTGTGCTGGATGTTCCGTGAATTAAGTCTTTTTTGTGCTGGGATTTGTCACATTTTTACAGTGTTTTCACAGCTTTGTTTCTTGCGAAGCAAAAAATATTTTTTTCTAGGTTAATGGAAGGAATTAATGTACAGACATTCTCTAATTCTTCTTAGATCTCACCTCTGCAATGTAAACATCTGATGCAATTCTCTTCCTACACTGTGCTTTTTGAATGGAATATCATATGCAGCATTCATTATTTGGTCTTCATACATTCGCAATCGCTAACTTCCTACTTTCTAGTGGAATTGCTATTCATTGGATTACCATGAAAGAATAGTTTTTAAGCCTTAACATTACATTGGCTCTCAAAATCAAAGCAGAAACTCACCATAAAAAGACACACCTGTTACAGCAGTAACATAGAAGACTTCCTTTTGACCACTATATCATATGAAATCCACATAAAAACTGCTGAGAAGGGGTAATAATGCCCAGTAGCATTGTGGGGTGGTGAAACATGTAAGGCAACAACATTTCATCCACCGCAATGGCATATGGAAGTGGGATGGAATTCATGCCCAGAGATGTGAACCTTGCTGCATCTGGCTTTCAAGAGAAGAGAACAAGTTTCTAACAGGAGTAAATTTCTACCCAAGAAGAATCCTTTGAGTGATCAGAACCATTGCATTGCCTTGTAACAGTTTCCATCCAAATGCACAGGGCTAACTTAAACTGGACATCATTTAGTTTTACGTAATCCCTTAATGATTTGAACCTAAATATTCTAGGGAGTGATTACAAGTGGTTTATCCAGAGTATCTGAGAGGGAAGTAACTGTAATAGAAGCCATGCACTTGACAGAATGAAACGCTTGTAAAATGCAGCGATTGTATCTGTTACACTTGAATACAAGAAAGATTTTATTTATTTCCTCTAAACGAAACAGGAATCTTAATGCAAAATCTTATCTTGGTATTAATTTGCTTTAGTTGCTAAAAGGCTGGTTCTCTACACTTCCCACTTAATATCTTCCATTCTGCCAAAATGTTGTTAACTCTGTAGAATTAACCAGTATCCTGGCACAATGGGCTATAAAATTCTTGCCTCCCAGTTCCATGTGGTGAAATTTTTTTATTTTTTTTTTTGCCTAAGCACCTAGACAATGACATATTTACTCTCAACTTCACCAATTTAATTCATGTTGACAATTTTGCTTTCTTTCACTTTTATATTGGTTTATTTTATTCTTACTGTCAATCTTTATTGACTACAGAAGAAGCACTTATTATTATTGGCATTTAAGCCATTACAGTTTGCTGGGTAAAATTTTATCACTTCTTTTTTTAGAATTTGCAAATCTTGAATGCTCTGTTCTCTGCAAGTATTTCATGTTCTCTGTCTCTCATAACATGTAATTATATATAAAATGGGTGCTGTGTGACACAAAGAAGCTTTGTGGATATACTTACCAACACCAGAAGACAGTTTCTTTATACCTTAACAATGGTAAAAGTGCACAGGAGTTCAGGGTTCATAGATCTAATGTCTTTAAGTGGCTTTCAGTTAGAAGTCTAAGTGCTAGCTACTCACATTTTTATAATGAGCCTGCAGCTTTGAAAAGGAAAGTAACTAATGATTAGCCGCACTGTATCAGAGAAGAAAGAGATTTCCCTCTGTGGGAAGAATATTATGGTTGCAGTGAAAAAAAATTAAAGGTTTAATAATATTCCTTGTTGAAAGACTATTTCTGGAAGCCTGCAGTCTGGCATGTAAAAGAAGGCTGCTATAAATATTACAATGTTTAATCTCTAATATGTATAGAAGGGAAATACTTTCATCCTGCTATCTGGGCAATTAGACACACCTCCTCAATGCACTCAGTATAAGAAATTGTTCTTATACTCCATTGATTTCTCTGCTAATTCTTATTGCTTTGTACCCTGATAAAGCTCTGGAGTTTTCCCCTTTATTCTTTCAAGAACATATAGAAATTCAGGTTTGCAAACAGCAAAACAAATAAGTCTCACAATCATTTCTATTATATGGAGATACTATACTGTATAGGTATTTTGCCTGAAAAGCAAAATTTTGCCAGATAGGCAAAATTCCCTCTATATGTAGGCAAGCAAAATCAGAAGGGATAGAGTAGGGGCTATTTTCCTGTCACTTACCATGATTTGTTTGTCTTTAGGTTTAATGTTACTTAAACAGAGACTGGTTTGCATTTAATTCCTGACACTGTTGCTGGCTGTAATTTTTATGATCATGACAATGTTCAGAGCCCCAAGCACATTATGACCCTGTGGTGCTTGTCAGTGCAGAAGCAGAACAGATAGATGGTCTCTGCAGCTCTTTCAGCATCCCTACCTTTACAGCCTATTGCTTAAAACAGAAAAAGAAAGGCAAATACAGGTTAACAGAGAAGCAGAGTGAACAGTGATCCAGTATTGTCCTTGGCATATTAGGAATTTAGCAACTATTTTATATGTATTACAGTTATAGAGAGATTTAAGAGGAAAGAAAAGGAAGAATATTCATGGAGGCTTACAGGAAGCATGGAAAAAAGCTCAAAATTTTACAAATAAGAGACAAAATTACATGATTGTAGGCTTCCACAAGATGAATGAATGGTAGCAATAGCAGCAGGAGACATCACGAAGAACTTTAAGAGCAGAAAAAAGTATCCCTTCTTCAATCCAGCAGAGATGTGGAGAATTGGCAATAGACTGACAGAAACAGAGAATCGTAGGGGTTGGAAGTGACCTCTGGGTATCATCTAGTCCAACCCCCTGACAAAGCAGGATAATGTAGAGCAGGTTGGACAGGAACACATTCAGGTGGGTTTTGAGTATCACCAGAGAAGGAGACTCCACAATGTCTCTGAGCAGCCTGTTCCAGTGTTCTGGAACCCACAAAGTAAATAAGTTCTTCCTCATATTGAGATGGAATTTCCTGTGTTCCAGTTTGTGCCCATTGTCTTTTGTTCTGTCACCAGACACCAGTGAAAAGAGTCTCGCCCCACCCTCTTGACACCCACTCTTTAGATATAAGCATTGATAAGATCCTCTTCTATAGAAAAATAGAGCTGAGGGCTTGAAGAATGCTTGATAGCTGCTTTATGGATGGCTGTGTGCATGGTAACGTTGCATATATCAGTGACAGAGTAATCAAGCTACAAAACAAGAAACAGAGTTTTACATGTTTAGTTCCATGAAAGGATAGGAAAGATCCTCCAATATTTAGCCATAATGAAGGGATGAGGACTAGAAAAAGAACTGAATGTAAATTTTTATTCTGCTTATGATCTTCATTGGCAGTCTGCAAAATAAAGTCCTCGCCAGTGATTAAGCAATGAGATAATTAAGTTTAGCCACACTGTAGCAAACTTTTTTCTATATTTAAATACATTTTTTAAAATAAAAATGCTGGAGGTTTATGCTGTTTTATTTTGACTGTATCAGCAAGCTAGTGAACACGACACTTCGAGAGGTAGTTATGGCTTCCAAAACTACTTTTAATTTCACTGCATGAACAAACTTTGTCATTAAAGGAATAGTTACTCAGATGGTATTACTGTGAGATATTAAAAAAGGTTGGTATGAAGTACATATGGCTCCCTCAAGGTTTTCTGTGGTATAATCTGTAATGGTAACAGAATCTCTGCCCCACTGTATATTTGGTGTCACAGCTAAAGCATTTTGAGCTCATAGCCAAGAAAAGATGAATGTCAAGGTTAGGCCGTGCCAGCCCAGTAGCAAGAAACAACCCAGTAAATATTAAAAATGAGAGTTATGTCATTTTTTCTGTTCTATATTGAGCTTCTCATACAAGGGAAAGAATCAGAGTGTGAACATTTCTTCTTCTGTTTATTCTGGGGTATCAGTGATAGAGATTAACAACTTTCTCATGCCTCTGATGTGCTCCCTGTGTCTGGGAGCTCCCTATTACCAGCGTCTGGGAATTTCTTTGTGTTGGAAGGTCTTACCTTCCCAGTTTCCACCCTGTTAGTCAGTTGTGCAACATACTTCTACTCAAACGCTATACAATATAACATATTATAATCCAACACAAGGGTATGCATACAGAAATTATACCTAGTCTACTAATGCTCTGCTAGTATACCTCTGTAGACTGGAAGAACTGAGCTGCTTGTACAGAAGTTGTATTTATGCATCTTATCTTTTCTTCATGAGAAGGTAATGGACTTAATTCTGTAAGGTAACAAGTGGTTTATTTCTGGCTGAACCCCAAATCAAAACAAGACATAAACGAAACACACTGAAGAAATTCTGTGAAAAGAATCTCCTGAGATAAACAGTCAATAGAATCATAGAATCATCTGGGCCGAAAGGGACCTTCAAAGGTCATCTAGTCCGACCCCCTCGGACTAGGGCCTCGTTGAGCCTCACCTTGAACACCTCCAGGGAAGGGGCCTCAACCACCTCCCTGGGCAACCTGTTCCAGTGCTCCACT
>JAOXJM010000001.1:21187500-21208907 GCA_026413425.1 Tringa solitaria | reverse complement strand
CAAGTCCCTTTCCTCAGGGCTGCTTTCTAATACCTCATCCCCTAGTCTGTATTCATACCGAGGATTGTTCCGGCCTAATAGGGAACTCTGAATAAGGTTTTAAGCAAGGCCAAAGATTTTAATACAAAACTTAGCACTTTGGAATAGGCCAAGAAGATTGTGAGTTCAGAAATCAATGTATGGATTACACTGATCTTTAGATGACAGTAATATTGATAACATTCTCTTTGCTACATAAACATTGCAGAATATTTTCATAAAGTCAGCAACTTGTTTTCTACTGCATTTCTTAATTGGTAAATCCTCTTTAACAAAATAAACAATTCATCTAAAATAGCATCATCTAGGAGCCCTCAGGAAGGACAACCATTAATTTTGATCAAAAAATTGCTAACAGCAATATTTATAAAAGTAGTAACGAAACAGAGTAGCTTAATGAATTACTCTGTGGAAACTTCAGCTGAACATACACAAACAAGTTATACCATAGGCAGTGGGGGAAAAAAGAGTGCGGGGCAACTTATCATTCTCACATGCAGCTGAATAAAGAACAATTATGAACCAGGTTCACTTTATTTATATTTGCACTCCTTCAGATCAGATTTTTCTCTTCAAAAGGTGAAAATGCATCTTTTCTGCTACAACTAGTCTATATGGAATTTCAAACATTTTCTATTCTATTTGTCACGATTAAAATGATGGTTCTCTACCATGGCTTGGGCCCTTTATACACATTATGTGCTCACATAGATCCTAAGTGAGGGACAGAATATTGGGATCATCTATCAGGAACTTCTGGGTGATATAGGTAATGGGAAAGTAGATTAATCTGTTCTAATTCAGGCATTTAAAGAACTCTGACTATGGTCCATGGGGAAAAATAAGAGTATACAGTGAATGATTTATTTCTTGCTAAGTCTAAAACAGATCAAACATATCA
Organism: Tringa solitaria; assembly: GCA_026413425.1. Lineage (NCBI taxonomy): Eukaryota > Metazoa > Chordata > Aves > Charadriiformes > Scolopacidae > Tringa > Tringa solitaria. Next base: position 21,207,967 of record JAOXJM010000001.1, on the reverse strand, counting down.
CCCTCTAGTGAAACCTATTTTGGTCCATTGACTATCCTGGGAGTCCAGGATGACTGGCTGTTTCTTAAAGACCAGCATGAGGTAAGAGAAATTCATGTCTTGGGACCATCCCCTACTCAAACAAATTACCTTATCAGTAAGGTTGTCTTTTCATTTCTGCCCATTATAGAAACCGAATTTCAACTCTGAAGTTGGAACCTGCTCTGATCCTTAAACCCAACATTCCTTAAAATGTTTCTCTACAAATCTCAAGAAATTACAAATAGCCAGTGTTGAACAAGAGAACTGGAATGAGATCTTGGAAAACAGAACCAAAAATCAAGTCAGAATGTTGTATCAAGTTAGGATGTTGGGCTCAGAGGACAGCGGTTAATGGGTCTTTGTCTACCTGGAGATTAGTCATGAGGGGAGTATCACACAAGTCTGTCTTGGGACCTTTCTTTTTATAGTATTTATCAGTGACCTGGAGGAGGCATCGGAGTGCACTCTCATCAGGTCTGTAGATGACACCAAACTGTGGAGGACGATTCGAGATACTCGACTCGTGGCATGGCAGGGCCACCATCCAGAAGGTCCTAGATAGGCTGGAGAAATGGAATAACAGGAAATTCATAGAGGACACATGCAAATTCCTGTACCTGAGGAGGAAGAAACCTTTGAAATGATACAGGTTGGGGACTGAGAGCTGACAAGCTCTGTGGAAAGGGACCTTGATGTATACTGGACAGCAATCTGAGCATGAGCCAGCAGTGTCCTGGCAGCAAAGACACACAAAAGCCTCTTGGGCTGCATTAACAAGATCAAAACCAGTACATTGAAGGAAGGAATTATCCCCTCTACTTGGCTCTCATTAGACCACATCTAGACTACTGTATCCAGTTTTAGTGCCCCTGGTACAATACAATAATCAGTATTTGGAGTAAGTTCAGCAGGTGGCCACCATGATGGCTCTGGGCTGGAGTACTGCAGGGGGAACTGAACTGCAGCACTCAGTGCCTATCGGGAGCCTATTAAGAAGGTGGAGACAGGCTTTTCTAGTAGTGTATAGTGAGAGAATGACACGAAAAGAGCATAAATTGAACCAGAGAGATCCAGATGGATGCAAAGAGAAACTTTTTTTCCCATGAGGACAGCCAAACACTGGAAGAAGTTACTCAGAGAGGTGATGATATCTCTCTTCATCCTTCAAGACCCAACTGGAGTTTGGACTTCCTGAGGTTCTTTATAACCTGAATAAATCATAGAATAGTTTGGGTTGGAAGGAAACCTAAAGTTAATTGAGTTCCAACCCCCCTGCCATGGGCAGGGACACCTCTCATTAGACCAGGTTGCTCAAAGCCCCATCCAGCCTGGCCTTGAACACTTCCAGGGATGGGGCACCCACAGCTTCTCTGGGCAACCTGTTCCAGTGTCTCACCACCTCCACAGTAAAGAATTTCTTCCTAATATCTAATATAAATCTTCCCTCTTTCAGTTTAAAATCCTTACCCCTCATCCTATCTCTCCACTCCCTTATAAAGAGTCCCTCCCCATCTTTCCTGTAGGCCCCCTTCAGGTACTGGAAGGCCATTACAAGGTCTCCCTGGAGCCTTCTCCTCTCCAGGCTGAACAATCCCAACTCTCTCAGCCTGTCATCATAGGAGAGGTACTCCAGCCCTCAATCTAGAAGCAGTATCCTTTTCTGAATATATATGGTCAGAAAAACAGCTATAGCCGCTGGGTCAAATTTTTGGCTAGTTTATTACTACTCATGCACACCATGAATTTATCAAGCTCTATAAGCTTATGAGGTTATACCTGAAAATGTGCTAATGCTGCTTTTAAAAGGCTGTTCCGGAACATCCCTGCTTTAATAGTTAGAAATCTCTTTCTAATTTGTAGTCTAAATTTATTATCGGTTTTTTGCTCTAGTTTTGTGCCAAATTAGGGTTTAAACTTAAATGACTCTTGTCCCTTCCTGGTATTTACCTTAGTGTATTTACAGGCAGCAGTCATGTAACTTTCAGCTTTCATTTTGTTAGGCTAGAGAAAACCAGCTCTTACATACACTTCTCAGAAGAAATGTTCTTCATTCCCTTCTTTATAGAGCTGCTTATTTCAGTACCTGCCCCATTCAATCTTCCGGAATAAGTGGCCAAGTCTGGATGCTGCTCTGTGTGTTCCTGGGAAGTTTTCAGCGGTACAAGATGACACATACTGCCTTCTCAGACGGCCAGTCTCATCCTGCTTGAACAGTGACTTTCAGTTTCATACAGATATTGCACAATACTAGGTGAAACTAATCAGACTTTGGCTCCCCAGCCTTCCCTCATCAATTAGCCTTGTGTGCTGCCTTAACAAGGAAGTGCTTGAATCTGTATGTGAGGCCTTAGGGCCTGTCTCACATCATGAATTTGGACGCACCAATATTTATGTGTTCAGCATATGAGCTCACAAAAGAAATAAACCATCTTCTAAATGTGTCATCTCGCAACAGAGGAGCAGTCGATATTTGGAACATTTTCATCTGTATTGGAAATGTCAGGCTCTCTCCAAGCCAACAGTAGCTGGGAAAGAATATTACTGATGGCACTCACAAATCAGCAGGCATCCAGGTTTTCTGACCTCCTCAGTAAGTTTTGACAGTCTGGCATACCTTTGAATAATGAAACACCTATTGTGCAAGCATGACAAGCCCAGTGACCAATACACTTCTGACACAAGTCCCAGTTAGCAATGCTTTTTATTGCACTGGCAAAACTCTAACATATAGAGTCCCTTCTCCTCTTAAAAATGTGTAAGAACAAGATAAATTATTCATGTAGAACTTATCTGAATTGCTTCTGATTCAGTTCTTTAAAGTCTGAAAAGCACATCTGGACACGCATCACTAAATAAACAGGCAAGGCTTTTCTGGAAACAACTTGTACTTTGGAAATAACCACATAATTTGAGATCAGGATGACCCTGGTATTTAGCTCAATAACATTAAAGCATCACATCAACAGGAATTAAAAGATCCAAGCTGAGATCAATTTGCTGACCTGGTGAAAACTGGGATTTGCAATGCCGATTTATTATAATGGCAACAGCCCTATCCAATTAATTACATAAATGAATTAATTGGTTATCCCCTTTAGTATTTCTGTTGGATTTAAAACTTCTCAAAATTGTGGCATTTAAAAGCCATTCTGGAAAAAGTAATAGCTTGCAGTATTCAAGCATGTCAGCATACCTAGATGTGTATTGGTATGTCCAGCAACCTAGGATACAAAAGGAAACTGTAATCATTATAATCCCACAGCACTCAGGTATGTTTTGTATATGTAAAGTTTAGATTGTTTGCACAATTTTATATTTTATTAAGATAAAATAGAATGCAGGTTTGAATAAGGCAAAAAAAGAAACTAAGTTGACACTAAAAATAACAAGAACTTGCATGTATTTTGACACATAATTTGAAAATTTCAACATTAATTTACCTATATTCTTATTTATATGCAAAAGGAGGAAATTAGGAAGTCATATTAATTTTTTCAGGAAGAAATATTAACATATCTTTTAAGAAATTGAATGATTTTTCTGCATGCCTTGAGGTTTTTTCCCCAAATGCTGTACTTTAAGACTATTTTAATTTTAAATAAAGCTTAAATATAGTTTAGTTAATACTAACGGTAAGGTGCATTGAAGGCCAGTAGAGCCCTACAGTGATGCAGAAAATATGCATGGGTTGCTAAAACCAAAATCATGATTCTAAAAGTTCTTGCTCCATTCTCCTTTTGCTGTGATGATCCTCATTCTTTAATTTCTTCAGCACTTATTATTACATTTTCATAGAGGCACAAGAGAGCCTAAATCTTGCAGTACTAGTTCATACCTGGGCCTTGGTGGAAAGGATAGACTAGATTCATCCTCACATAATTCTAAAGTCAGTGTTTAGTTGCTGGCTCATATCTGTTTCTTGTCATCTGACGTGTCCTGGGGTATCCCAGGTATCCATACAGTACTGGGGGTATACTTGTGCTGTTCTGGAACTATATAGGGAAACCAAGAAGGATGTTGTAGGACATACGAAATAGCACTACACAATTCTGTGTAGAATAATGTGTAGACACTAGATCTTGTTCAGTTTTATGGGTAATTTGCATTCTCTGTAGCAGCAGACAGAAGCCAGTGAGGAGACCTCACTTTATCTACCAAGAATCATATGTTTAAACAACTGAATACTCCCCTAATTTCCTAAAGATGGGCATCTAGTGCTATTTACTGTGCCATGGGGTGTGCTACCTGGCCTCTACCCACTACCTGAGAAGGACAAGGACTTTTCCTGAGTCCTGTATCACAGTGTCTGCTGGATACAGCAAAGTTCTTAGCCAAGTTTGCCCTGAGACAATTTGCACCCAGAGCTCCTACACCATAAGCAGGTACCTACCCTAGCTGTTGAGACACAAGCAATGTAGTCTGGCATGCAGGACTCCTACATCCAGCAAAAAAAACATATCAACACCACAAATTGTTTTATTTATTTATTTTTTTGCATAAAACCAGATACAGTAGTCAATAAATTGAGGTTATTTCTGTTTGATAGAATGAACTGATGTATTCATAACACTATTTTCATACATTCTCTTTCAAACCAGTGACACTAAGACACATTCTCAAAACACATACATCATGAGCAAGGCAAATTATTTCAACACTGATTTAGAATCATTAAGCTGTGTTTGTGCAAGCTAAAGTGCAATTTGCTTTCTTGTCTGTATTCAGCAATTTATGAGGCTGCTTCAAGATACTAATCAATAGTGGAATAGGCACTCTTTGGGACCAGTAGTTTAGTTTAGCTCATTGTACTGTGGTCCACCATGTATGTTATACACATATAGCAATATATATATGTTGTTTAGAAATGAGGGAAGAAATTTCAAGAAGGCTGTAAAATATACAAGATTAGTCAAGTGTTTGATAGCCAAATGAATCAACGTTTGCAACTGCTCTACGTTTAGTATATTTCCATCAAATCTTTTATTCTCTGAATAATTGCCAGCTAAGGGCAATGCAAGCTTTTGCCTCATAAAATGCACATTTTTGTAGTATAGTACTACGATTTTGTGAGTATGCTGCTCTCACTCTTCTGCAATATTGTAGCTATGGGCTGTTGGAAGACATGTAGTAAACTAGCTTACCTATTGGAGAGGGGAGTGACATTTTTTTCTATCCACTCATATAGTTTTCTTTGGTTGTTGCTAGACATAAATAGGAACTACAGTGTTTAAATTTACATTTTTGAAATGCTGAGAGTTTGTGAGCATTTGTAACCAGATGTAATAGAGTGAGGGATTTACTAACTGGTAGAGTAGCATTAAGATACATGTTCCTGTGATATGACATTGCTAGCCTGACAGAATAATTTTCCTTTTAAATCTGTTTGCATTTCCTCTTCTTTTCTAAAACAAAGAGTGAGTCTCAACAAGTAGAAGGTAACAGAGTAGAATACAGCTCTTGCAAGTTAAACAGGCAGACTTACCTCAGCTTTTAAGATTTGTCCTCATCATCTCTTTACCTGTCAGGATTAGACAGACTGTCACTGAGCATAACGATTGTCAATGTCTGTCATTCGTATGCTGTTTGCTGGAATCCACCCTTAACATTATGTTGCTATAACTAAACAATGTTTACTTTCTAGTTAAGAGCCTGAATTATGTTAGAAATATTGGGAAGGCATTTGCAAGCTGTAGGACTTTAAATTGAACGTTCATGATTCAACATATGCTGCGGTGGGTAGACCTTGACCAAGTGCCCACCCAGCCGCTCGCTCACTCTGCCTCCTCGACAGGGCAGGGGGAGAAATCACAATGAGAAAGCTCATGGGTTGACACTAACACAGGGAGATCACTTACGAATTAGTATCATGAGCAAAGGAGATTCAACTTGGGGAAAATTAATTTAATTGATTGCCAATTAAAATAGATTTGGATAATACGACATGAAAACACCTCCCCCTGTCCTTCTCCCCAGGTTCAACTTCACTCCTCCCTCTCCTTCTTCTCTCACCTTGATGTCTGCAGGACTGTTTCTCACACTGTTTTCCTCACTCCTCTGTCTCACAACCCTTTCTTAAATGCACTGCCCCACACGTGCTGCCATCTTGGCTAGAGGGCTCAGCTGTGTCCTGCAGTAGATCTGTGTGGAACTGGCCAGAATCAGCTGGGACTGGATGTGACTGGCATGGGGCAGCCCCGGCTTTCCCTCACAGAGGCCACCCCGCAGCCCCCGCTGCCAGCCCCTGGCCAGAGACACCCAGATAAAATGTAAGAAGAAATACCAATTAAAAAGCTGCTGAAAAAAAAAGGCGTCAGATGCAGCTTCACCATAGCTTGCAGCAGCCAAAGGTTGATCTGCTTTATGCCAGTTTAGTTGATCCTCAAAAGATTAATAGAACCTGTTTTTCTCTAGGAACCTTTTTTTTTTTTTTGATGGCTGTGCAAGGCCTTTGAAGGATAGTATCTCTTGGCTCTTTACTTTGTGGATTTCTAGACCGGATAAGTTCTCAGCAAGGTTTTAGAGATGTTTGCACTGTCCACCCCAGCTGCTTCAGTGCTTCCAGAGAGTCACACAGAGATTCTGAAACCTCTTTCCAAAACAAAGCAAGCAGAAATGAGTAATAAACATTTGAATGGATTCTGTTTCCTGCAGAGAGGAAATCAGGGGTGTTGTGTTCAACATACATTTTAAAAAAATTTCTTAAAAAACCCCCACATATTTTCAGCTCTAATTATAAGTGAGGATTGATACTTTGGTTTGATTTGCATATCTTACCCTATTATCTCCCAAGTTTTATCTTAATAGTCAAAGGGTTATAAAACCATTAAGAGGTGCTCAGACAGAAATTAGAATTACCAGCTTTCTGGCAAATCTAAATATTCAAACCCTTCAGTTCATAAGGGTCAAAATATAGGATAGTTTATTCAAAATTAATGAATAGTATACATTGGGAAAGCAAAAACTGTGCCGTATAAAACAAGAGAGTGTCCAAACATTAAATTTTGTGTTGATGTTGCAATATGTTCATACATGTTTTTAGTAAATTGGGTGTCCAGACGCTTGAAAAATGTTCTAATTAACTGTTGGATGACAAAAAAAAGAAAAAAGTTTGAGTTATATGCAATTTCTCATTACTTTAATATGTCATTAAGACTTCTACATACATTTAGAACAGTAATGTCTGTGTTTTAAAATAACTGGAAATCTATGCCATTCATAATACAATAATGATTCTCATTTCATAAGAGCATTTAATTTGATGAGCAAATGTAGTGTAGCACAAATGCAAGTTTTGGGGTTGGATCAAACAGCAGCTATAAACCTTTCCAAGTAGCTGCGGCTCCATTCAGAGCTTAATGGAACATGAGTCACAGCCTGCCATTTGAGCCTCTCCCACAGCAGAGAAGCAAAAGAGCAGCCTGTCGGCACTGGAGTCTGAGATAAAAGAGACATTAGGATAGAGATAGAGAGCAATTACACATCAATGAAATTAGCATTGGTGCTTCCAATACTTGGGTTCAAAGGTTACAGACAAAATCACCTCATTCTTCCAAACCTCTGCTGAATCTGTGTATAATTATCATATTTTTTCTATATGCAATAGTGTACACATCTGCCTAAAACAGGCTGAGGTTTGATCCAGTGTCCCACATAAAGGCACTGGCGAGCTTTTGTCAACACTGATATGGTTCAAGGCTAAGATGTACTGGAAGCATTTCTCAGCATGCTCATGAACTGCACCTAATTCCTTCACTTTCAGAGTTTTTTTGTGTTTTACATGCATTGTTGCTTGTGACTTTTCAGCAAAACATAAAAAGTACACAAAATTCTATCAAATGTGGAAGTTTCTTCAAAAATTAGCAAAGTCTAGTCACAGAAACTCATTGTAGTCATCTCCTAGGCCAGATCTACTCTTCCCAAATCCCACAAAATCTTATAATCCACAAAGTATCAGACAACAGTACAGACTGACTTGTTTTCAGGTTTGCCTAACCCTCTAAAACTTTCCAACAGTTTTCCTAAATGTTTAAATTTAGGTTCCCGCAGATGCTCAGAAGCACTCTGTTGCAGGAAGACAGCTTTCTATCTCCCATATGCTCTTGCAATGATACAGTTTGAGGTACAACACTGCCTGAAGTCTGTTTAATTACCTTGAGAAGAACGTTGTATTATGTACCTACCTTTTCTAGAATGTCATTAATTAGGGCACACACTGAGTGTGGAAAAGAACTATATTATACACTCTCTGCAGTTTCTTTATCCCTGTGGCATATTCTAGGTCAAGGCAGTTTTCATTCCTTTTGAAACTTTCTTAATGCTTTTGTTAAAACCCTTTAAAGACTCCTCTGCATCTACTAACATGATATGGGACCATTTGGAGAAGCAGAAAGGAGAAACCATGGCCAGACTGCAGTCAGATTATTCATTCTTAGAAGCCTGGCTAATTTGTAGACCTTGGGGACCTTGTGCAGAGGTCTGAAACGGACACTGTCTTTCTGGGAGTGTTTCATGGATGGATACATGTACAATCCAGTATATGAGCTGTGTTGTCATCTGGATTCCCATCTTTGGCCCCTTGTAGGTAAGTGCCTGTTCATCTGGCACTTTGGTACTGGCTCAGAGTTCTTCAGTACTGGCTACAGGAGACCAGCTTCAGTAGTGGGTATGGAGAATCTCTCCTCTCCTGGAAATCATTACATGCCTTTTATAGAAACGAGCGGTTAGGCTAGTATGCAGAAGGTATATTGCTTCTACATAAAGTCACTGGGAACAGGCTATATGTAGGTTATATCTGCTTCAGCAAATAGTACAACTCAAAGCAATTGTATCTGTAAAATGAAATAGGTGATGCTGATGTCCCAACATCCACCTGTTTCAGGATTTCTTACTTGGGCTTAGCTCTACACTGGCTCCACAGACTGGATGCTCATTAGCAGTTGGGTTGCAGTAGATGCCCTCCAGGAATGTGTCATTTGTCTTGGTTTCCTCTACACAGAATCCAGGTGGCACTCTTGAAGTCTGCTCTGCCATGGAACCAGTGCAGAGTAAATGGGGATGACTGGGAGATTTTCTCCAAACACATACTCCTGGTCTAACTAAATTTCTAGCTAATGTAACATCTTAATCACTCATGATGAACTAAGATAGGTGGCTTGCATTATCTTGGAAGGGCTTCAGACTATGTGTGTGATTCTGGCTTCAGCCTGGTGTGACTCTGTTGCCTAGGGAGGGACATCTAATGCCATTTAATTTGCCCTAGGATATCCTTTCTCTTCTCCAAATGCCTGTCCACTATGGCACAGACCGCCTATAGGTCTGTGAAACACCCACCTGGGTGTTGCAAATACCACACAGTGTTCCAAATGCCAATAGATACCTGTCTTTAGGCAACTGAATCAAGTCCTTAAACGCTTACTTTAAGGTGGCTTGATTTCCCTTCCCCTCTTGTTTTGCAGGCTTGGGAGACACAGTTATAGGCGCAACTGTATGTGTTAGTCATGCTGTATCTCAGACATTAGTTATAAAGATACTTACCTAAGTGCTGGAGGCTAAGTTCAGCATCTTCCTCTGACTGATTTAGAATGTGGACAGGGACCTGGAGTTTGCTTTCTTCTGAAGGAGTTTCCTAACAAATAAGAAATAGAGTCTGCTGTAGTCAGATTGAAGATGCACACATAAGATTAAAAAAATTCATAGGAATGTTCAAAAATTTTTCAATCAGCACAAGGAAAGACTAAGTCTTTTAGTCAGAAACAGCAATTGCCTATGCCTCTCCCCACCCCCCAGGAACTCCAATTAGTGAGATTTTGATTCCTCTGTGGATGAGCAGTAAATATTTTGAAACTTTGCTTTTACCTTGTATAACATTAAAAAAAAAAAAAAAGGCTTAATCCATACAGCTGTTTTTAATGATGTTGATGACAGCCCTCTTCATGGAAAGGAAAGTTTCACACAGCAAAATTAACGCAGTTAATTTCTGTTACAAAGAAAAAAAAGAAAAGAAAAAAAAAAGTGTGTGTCAATGGCTGTGCCTGTATTTAAAAGAAGGGGATAAACCTTCAATATTTCTTTTCCCCTTAGATACCCAAATCATGTAGGTTTGCAATGATAGACAGTCACTCCCATTCTTTGGGTCACAAAAATGAAAGGTAAGAACTACTTACACAGAAATTAGAGCCATAAAATGTGAACATTTGTCATTTTGTCTGACAGTAGTCATGTGCCTTTGTGCTTGCAGCTGTGTTATGGAATTTACATTCTTTTCAGAGATAATTCTGCTGGTGCCAGACTACAGCTATGGAGGGACAGATGGATTAGCAGAGTATATGCATAAAATATAAAAGCAGCATGGGAGCACACCATGCATTACAAAATCATAAATGTATGACTTTTCCTTTCATTGTTAGATTAGAGCAAAGGTTTGAATTCTTAGGTCATATTATTTCAAACCACTAAGAGTTAGCAATGTATTCCTTTAGAATTATTTGGAAAACACTACTGCTGTGTATTAGGGCAGAAGGAGTTGTTGGTTTTTTTTTTTAACAGAATGTGTAATAGTGATTCTCATCACACAGTAAAATAACTCTCTGAAAAAAAGGATTTTTAAAAAACATACTCAGATTTGGCTGAAGTTTTTATTTGTTGGATGATTATTACTCCTTGGAGATTTATCTTTGAGGAGAAGTGTGGGATCTGCGTGCACATAATATATTAGATCTATGATACATATGTTTCATCCATAATGCACCAGCTTCCTTAGTACCTTGTGATTTTTACTTTGTGTTGAACAGCCACGTTCAGTTTACCATAGCAAGCACAAAGGGATGCATTTCCTAGTTCTGAGCTATGGCGTCACAGGGTGTAGCACACCCTTCTCGGTTAAGATGGGCAGAGCTGTACAGAATCATGCTCTTTAAACACATATATTGAAAGTTCATCTTTATGAATTAATTCAGTGAGGATTGAGAGAATATAACAAAATTGCTGAACGCTCTGCAACCCCCATAATTTTTGTCATTAATCTGTTTTAGAGTGACTGTTCTGTCTGTCAAAATGCCACTAAATACCAATTTTAATTAAAACATTTTTTCTCAGATGTTTCAGAGATTATAAAACATATTTACTGGTGTTAAATTTCAAGTATGAAATTTTTATGATCCTCTAGGAAGTAAGTACAGATATTCATAATATTAAAGTTTCCTCTCTTTTGTAAAACCTCACCCAAAACCAGATAAAAGGTGGAAAAGTCAGGACCTCAATTCTCTTTAAAATTTGGACATTGCCAGTAGCAAAATGTGGTGTAGTTAAGGCTTAGAAATTCTTGCAAAAAATCCAAACCAAGCCAGAAAAACCCATCCCATTTAGTGACCTCAGACTACTTACAAACACATTTGCTGTGTTATTTGGAAATACTTAGCCCCTGTGTTATAGATTGTTACGGGAAGTTACAGAGCTGAAAGGAATAGGCTAAAAACCTTCATGATCATTCCTATTTTTCATTGTAGGAGTGTCTGGTTGGCTTTCATGAAGGCCCATAAATTAACTCTATAGCTAAAATAAAAATATAATTTCTATCTTTGTGGTGTGTTTGCTTTTTTTAATCACTTGATTATTGTTATTTTATTTATATAGGCCATAATTATCTCCTCAGAGTTTAATAAGAACATTAAAGAGGTTTTTTTTCACAGTCTGAACAATAAAACTCTTTGTTAAAATAATGTGTTATTTTAAATTTAAAAGGTCCATTGTTTGTGGTTTTTTATTGCCTGTTACTTTTAATGGATGGATAATTGTTTCCAGTAGCCTGATTTGGGACCAGAGAGCCTTTTGCAGCCTCACACTTCTTTTGAATCCTTCTACAAACAATATATTGAAAGCACAAAATTATGTTAACTAGATGCTTTGGAAAGATGAATTTTTATTAATGGTGTTGTGGAATAGAGCAGTAAGACATTTTGTTTGGTTTTTTGATTTTTGGAGAGAGTTAGTACGTGATCAGATTATTTGTCCAGTTTTTCAAGAAATGAATGGAGTATGGAAAGAAATATTTTTTCCGTTCTCTAAAAATAGTATGACTTAGAAACTTTTGTATTAAATAGCTAAATGTTCAGTCAAGGTATCATGGAAATTTTCACTTCTATTCACTAGCTTTTGGAACTGGGGTAATAATTGATCATTAGAATCACCAATATGAAATAAAGCAACAAAGGAGGAAATTCTTCTAAATTAACAGCTTGGCTACACAGTACTTCTTGAAGGCTAGGAATGTTAAGACCTCTATTTTTTTTTTTTTTTGAGGAGACCAAGGGTTCTCCTTAACACTAATGGTGCTTAGGCACAATGCCTCTGTCAAGGGCTGGGGTGCATATATGGGTAATCTGTAGTCTCCAACATACTAAGAGGAAAATCAAAAACTGTACAAGTAATTAGGAATGTTTCCTTACTTCTGCAAAAAATAGCACAACTCTAAAAGTGAGAAAGAAAGAACAGAGAAACGGGTGATCAACGAACCCAACAATATTCAGCCATAAATGCTGCATACATTAAACTATAAGAGAGGCCCCTCTTTGCTGTCACTCAAATGCAGACTCATCGGAGTCTGCAGCTGGTCATCTAAGCATGTCAATCAACCTCTGATACGAGTTAGTCCTCCTCTGTGACAAACACAGAATCCTATATCCAGAAGATTCAATGACTGGGAGAACTTCCAGCGACATACAAGTTTAAATAACCTTTCCAAGATCACCCTTTTAGTTAAAAATTCCCACAGTCTGTGACTTGTTCAGCTACAGTTGAGGAAGGCAATTTAATTTTGGATTCCCCAGCGCTGCCTCCAGCAGGTGCTTTTTTGGGAGTGAGGATATACTTGGATTTAGAACACAAGAGTAAATAACAGACCTCCTAGAAGGCACCCCACTTACATTATGGAATAACCTACCATTTAAAATATAACCCTCTTCAAAAACAGTTAAACAAAGAGTATGTTTGTGTTTGTTATTTACATTTTCCTAGATTTTGCCTGTCAAAAACATAAGCGAATTTTCTACTAAAATTTGCATAATGTATAAGGGTGGATAAATTGCACGTATGCCTCAGTGACAGACATGTTGGAGAACTGTAGTCACAAAGCTCTCAGGAACCATTGTTAATGACAATAGACTCAACAAAAAAAGAATGGAGTATTACCAATATCTTGGTTTATACCACACACAAATGTAAGAAAATTCAGCATTTGCAAATGCTATGCTATTTACCCTAAACAGAAACAGTGAAATAGCAGGTGTGATCCATATTCTGAATGAATCAACTGTTGAATGTGCTTAGTTTGCCAAATACTTTTCTTCCCTAATGCTACTTTCCTGATAACAGACATTCTGCAGGGTAGACCAAACCTTTGCACTCCTATCATGCTCAGATTATTCCTCAAGGAAAAAATCCATTAACCAGCAAGATGTTCCAGACGTAATTCAGATTGTCCTGTACTGGTGACATCCATGTGTTGGAGAAAACATAGATGTTCTGTCAGCGCTTGTGCTGAACCTGTGGGGTTTGCAGTTAAGGGAAGCTGAAGTATGGTGAAATTGCATTTTAAGAGGTTGGCTATATTCTGTTTCTGCTATATATATAAAAGACGCACAGAAACTTAAACAAAAGGGAAGAAAGGAGGGCATGTTTCCCCATAAGGTAGAGAAGCACTCTTTCAGTGTAGTACAGATGTAAAGGCATTGCAAAACATCAAAATAATTTGCAATAAAATGGCTGTATTCATGTTTTGTTTTTAAATTGAAAGGTTTCTTTCTCACTGCCTATGCATTTTAATATAGCCAGTTCCATAGTAACTCTTACATTACACTGAGTTCTCAGTGACATTACCCGAAGAATATTTGTTTTAAAAATGTCATAAAATAGAATTATGACAGCCAGTAGTCTCTAAATAGTCTTTAAGATTTTTGTATCATGTATAGTATCTGGAGATTCAGTCTATAACTTCAGCAGTTGCTTGAAGAATAGAAGTTTCTACAGGGTGCTGGACCAGTGATTGATTTTGGTATATTACCTGATCTTTTCCAGTGGCTTTTGCTATAGGCCCCGGGGGAAGACATAAGAAACTACCAAATACACATTTGAAAGATAATTTGCCACAGTAAAAATCCCTTTTTCTTTTATTTGCAGTACTTAAGACATAAGAGAGATGCTCTTAATCAGAAGAAAGAATGTCCTATATATTTTTTATCTTATTTAGATGTTCTTGGGACTCAATAAAACTGTCAAACTGCTTTTGAGTTGTATTAACCTCTTGATCTCAATGATTGCTTGTGCAGGAGAATTGTACAGGCAAATTATGGAACCTGCAATGCAGAGAAAAAATGTAAAGGTCTTTTTTTTTCTTTCATTTTTTTTTTGTAAAGGCAAGTAAGAAACTACTCTTCAAATTTCAAGTCTGATTTGACATCCTGCTTCAGTAGATATTGCAGCAGTTACTCATCAAAGTGAGTTCCACCATATTATTTTTAATGTGTTCTAAATTGGTTGTTAAGACCCTGATGTTGCTATAATTTTGAACTGAATAAGGAGAGTGTGATTTTACCTAATTGTTGTAAATTAGAAAAAAAATTGAGCTTTATACCAAGAAAAAATGGAGATGGGAACAGTGGAGAAATTATCTTTTTTTAATATTTCAGATAATTGGAATTTATAATTAAGAAGATTTAATGATCTAGAAGACAGAAATTTTTATGAAGTACAGCTGTAATTTTGTACAGAAATAAAGACATTAGCTACAATGTGAATGCCTGACAGCCTCTTGTAATATAAGGAATATCTTTGAAGCATACCCTTGATTCGTATAAAGACATATAGGTCTGACATATAGGGATATGAGTTGGACAACATAAAAACCTGCATTAAATGTATGTCTTTGAAAGTCTCAGTAACCTAGCAACTCAATAAAATTTGTAACTCTCATTTTTGTTTAAGACAGACAATATCAAGTAATGATAAAGTCTTTGTGATTGAAACTAGCAGATTAGACAACCTTTTATACAGCTCAAATTCAAGGCTTTGTAAAAAAAACCAACCAGGGTTAGAGATGGTCAGCAAAATGAGGTTCAAAGCTGAGACCTGGTGCAGGAGACCTATCTCAGCCTTAGTGATTTGACAGAACAACCCAGGTTGCTCGTGCAATAATGGTGTGCCGTGCTGGACATTTTGATGCCTTCAATATATAACTTTCTGTGAAAAAAATGGCACAATAGCATTTGTAAGTGAGCAAAAGCAAACAATTTGTAATAGCTGAATGATTTTATGAACTAAATCCTATTATACAGTCAATTCAGAATAGCATGATTGGGAAAAAAAATCTATAAATGTACTGGGTGAGTCAATAAAATCAAAATAATTGAGCCGTCAATAGATTTCTTCATCAGAGCAACAGGCCTGCTAAAACGATAACTCCAAGAGGCCCACAAAAACTATATTAGACTGGTGCTTCCACTTAGAGGTTTCCAAAAAAACAAGGCAAAGCTGAAGTGTGATTCACAGAACTTCAGGCTCCGTGAATGAATCACTCCTGGCAGCTCCAGAGCTTTCCTACCTCCTGCCTCCCTCTCGATGCACCATTGCTACTCCTTGCTAATCCTGCAGCCGTGTCTACAGCCATCTCTCTTCTGTCATGTATCAGTATCACAGTCAGGCTTGCCCAATTGTGGGTTTGCCTGCAGTAATCCACACGTTCTATTCTCCAGTTGTTAAAGGCCACACTGTCAAAGAAACAGTTCAATAAGACTATGATGGAAGAACTCCTTTTCAAAGTACTTAAGAGCTTTAATGCTACAAAGTCTATTTCTCACCAGTAATTTATGTCTTGTGACAATCTTGAAGTTGGTGTTTGCAGTACTGTCATGAAACAGAGAAAAGACAAAATCACTGTGTCTGGAGGAAAAACTATTAAGGACATGCTTGCTTTGCCTGCAGTAAAGAGTAAAACTGTTAATTAAACACCAAAATTGTAATTGACAGATAAAGAAGTATTTTTTTCCTGGACACAAAGATCATTCTTTCACTTGAGTAGGTATGTGTACATCCACATATGCACGAGCCAGTTTGTAAGTCTGACCTCAATATTTAAAGTACACGTCCTGTTGCCAAATGTCCCTTAGGATGACAGAGATTTTGCAAAAAAGATCTACATCTTTTTTAGTACATGTCCTATTGCCAAATGACCCTAAGGATGATGGAGTTATTGCAAAAAAAGATCTACATTTTGCCTCAGTTCTCCAGTGAGACTACATATTTACAACTCTAATAACAGAAAGCTATAGAAATTCCAGGAAACTGGCATGGTGTCCTAATGGTAAGGCCACGAGAATTAAGTTTCAATGTCCAGTTTAAAATCAAATTTTCTCTGTGCCTTTTCTAGTTATGTCAAGGAAAGTGATTTTGATTCTTCTGCGACTCCTGGCAAGTAAAGTGTGAATGACACATGTCTCTTCAGTGTTTTATTACCAAAAAGACAGTGTTCTTTGTTTGGGATTTTTTTATTGTTCATGAACAAGTAAAGATGGTAAGGAAGGAGTGCCATTCAGGAAATAACACTTTAAAAAAACCTGAGGCTGTCTTCAGTGGGAGAAAGTATTTCATAGACAGGAAGGCACAAAACAAAACTAGGAAAAGAAACATTTTCTATCATATACTTTGTCTACTTACACTGTAGAATTCATTGTTCTCAATGCTTGCACTTTGGGAAGAAATAAGCAAGCAGAAAGATATTTGTATGGAAAACAGAACTATCTAGAAAGCCAGAACTATTAACAATGAAATATTTTGGAGGGTTTTAAAAAAAACAAGTCAACTAGTAGCAACAACTGTTGGGATTACAGCAGAAATAATTATTTTCTGTTATGAAATTATTCATCTTTTTCTTAAACATGCAACTGTTTTGTTTCCTATAAAGTAAAAATCTTAAACCACAAACTTGTCTTGTTATATTTTTTTTATAACTTGAAAATATAAGATTTAAAGGACATGTAATGAAGAAAAATTTCTTCCTACTGTAGACAGACCTAGGATACCAAGTTTCATCCCATAGACAATTTTTATGACAGAGCTAGGAAACAGTGAACATACAGGTTTATACTGGAATAACTGACAAACCCTTAACTCCAGTGAAGTGACAAAATAATACTCTGAGAAAAGCTAGCAGAGTAGCAACACCACAAAAAGAATCAACTTATGCACCACAGTGGACAAAATGAAAATATTAGGTTTATTATGATTGAAACTTGTTTGCTTTTTATGTTAAATTTTAAAAGTTTCTATTTTCAGAAATACTACATATATATTAATCCATTATCTATGTTTCATATAATTAATATGTTTTTATATATCATCAATCACCCAGGCAACAAAGGAAATTTTTACCTACAGCATCAGTCAGAAAAGTTTTGCAACACTAAAGTGAATGTTTTTGTTGCTGAATGGGTGAGAAATAAAAGGAGAGGGTATAATTCTGGTTGCTAAAATAAATTTACTCTTTATTGTTCAATACCACAAGCCAAACAGCAGAAAACATCGTTTCTGTTTGCATTATGTTCATAGAAATATTAAGGACTTAGCAAGCTTCCTCAAAAGCCTAATTTAGCTCCCCTTTTCTTAATAACATGGAATGTATTAATGTTGAAAGGCCACCAAGTATTCAGAAATAATGAGCTCTGAAGCTTCCAAAGTCATCTAACTGATACTCAGCTGAGTTTTAAAGATGACTAACTAGGCCAATCTTTTTTTGGTAACATAGAGCTAGGCATAAAACTTGGCCAAGCCAGAAGGAAAATGAAAGAGAAGCTTTGTGAGCCCGTTTACACTCACTCCCTCTGCACACCATCCACGGGATTGCTGTCCTGCTTCCAAGTCTACTGAGCCAGGTAGACATCCCTCCCTCCCTGTTCTGTGCCCATCCAATACATTTCCTGGCCTCAGGTTGTCTATTTACGATTTCTTCCCAGAAATAAGACATCACAGTCCAGCTGCTCTGGACTTCAGAATTAAGACTGTCTGTTCCCTTTTCCTGCCACCTTAAACGTGCCTTTTCCCAAAACCTTACAAGGGCTTGAGTTTAATGCAAGATGCACCCATCTCACTGAGCACATCAGTCCATACGAAAGGAATAAAAACAGCCATATAAAATGCTGAACAGAGCTTCATGTGGTTTGTGTTCTTCAGATAACCTCCCTGTTCTGAAGCTCTTTGTACCTAGAGAAAGGTTGCTTTCACATGTTCAGAAACTCTCCTCATTTTCCCCTCCTTTTTTGGTAGCTTTCAGCAGTAATATCTAGATGTGTAAACCTTTGCTTTTTCCAAAATGCTTTTTCATCATGGATATGAATTTATGGAAGTGCTCTTCACAGAGTTGTGTCGGTACCTGTGTTGCACTGTACCAGGGCTTGCTGTGTGATGGCAACTGCCATTGCCAGAATGTTTTTCTCTGTGCAGGAGTGCTTCTATATGTTTTAAGGTCTCCAAAACCCATCAAAAGCCCAGTTTGACAGATAATAAACAAAGGGAGTAGGGAGTCTCTTGGGAAATGGATAGATTAGGTGTTGTAAACCCCTCCTTTGCTACCTCAAGTTAGTATAATGTATGCTGGCGCATTTCTATATATAGATAAACAGTTGTGGTAGTCCCGTTTCAACATACTGGTAACATTGGTTGCAGTTCAAACAACAGCCAATAAACTCCTTCCTGCTACCCACTGAAAAGACGTAATTTGATTTTCTTACAGTTATTTCAGGTTTCCTCACCCCAACTGTGAAAAAAATAATAGAAAGAGTACTCATATGTTCCTCGGAAAATTCTAGGAGGTTTAAATGATGTTTATTATTACACCTAGTATCCATCATTATCAAATCATTGTATAAGCTTCCTCAAGCTAAAAGGGATATATATTTAAAAAACAACATATGGGTTTAGCTACTTTAGCCCTGTTTAAGTCAGTGGGAGTAAAAGATTTAAATCCTCACATACCTATTTGAAAATATAACTGGTTTTGCTGGAACAGAGACGTAGCTTGATTGTTTCAATGCCTTAAAAGGGAGAATTATATGAATAGAAAATTACCGAGAGTGTGGTTTGGTTTTGATTAACTTGATGTTTACAAAGGCTATCTGGAGACAGAAATACCTGTCCTTTAAGCATTTTGACTAGGGACAAATCAAAATATATGCCTGCTATTAATGTAATATGTAAAGATAAAGTCAGAAAACCATACAAGTACATCAGTTTAACTTTTAACTAATCTGTTTGAGTTCAAATTGAATTAATTTTAACTAAAAAATCTGGATGCCTGTGAAGGTGTATCCCAGCCTCTAGGTTGTAATAGTACAACTGTGAGCTGGAAAGGAAATTTGGCAGCTTCTAACAGGCATGGAGTTAGCAATTTAACTTAGTTTGCTTTGTACTGAAGTGGAAAAGAATGGCCTGTGCAATCAGAGATAGCTGTGCATTGGGTTGGAAGGTAACTCATAGTGAAATCCCACCGTGATATAAAAACAAACACTGTAATGCCTTGGACACTACCACAGGAGATGAAAATGGTTCAAGTCCTGCCGAAACATTCGATGTGACTGTGCTCAGAGTTTTTTTCTGGCCACTACTGAAACATAGATATGTTGGTCACTCATAGTCTAGATTTTAGGTAGATCTTCAGTGACATTAAAGGAGATACTCAGGATTTATTCTGTTGCACCATAAGTCACATAAACGGTATTACATACAATTTCCCAGACAGATTTTTTTTCCAGCTGGAGGGATTCAGCTCATCCTTTTCCACAGTGAACACTAATTCCACTCTTTCAGTGTGGCTCACTGAGTGCATTGTGGTTTGCCTTGGAAATCTGTACAGTGATCCACAGTTTTAAAAGCAATAAAGTCTGTCTCACTTTATAAAAATACAAATAACATTGTGAAGGTATATTTTCCATGACATGGTCATTCTCAGAGATATGTTTTACTGAGTCTCAAAGCATGATTTCCTGACATAAACACAGAAGTTTGTTTAAGAATCAGTTTTAGACTTGTCTTATTGAGCAATATGTCCAGTATAAGGAGGACAGATGTTATGACCTCAGATTTGGAATGCCAGCACATAATAAGTTTGTCTAGACCTGTATCACTGTGTCAGACATAGAGTTGATAGCCAAGTGTGACTTATAGAGGACTTTCATTTAAGCTGCCAAGTAATTTCCAGGTTCTTCTACTGGTCCTCACAGACTGTCTTTCTCTGCTGAGGTGAGTCAGCACAAGTAAATGCCAAAACGAAAAGCAAATTCTCAGGAATTATATGTTTTTTGGACAACTGACCCAGGAAGAACAGAATAACAAACACAAGTTCCAGTGGGGAGATGGATTTGAATTAAAGCAAAACAAAACCAAAACCCCAAAGACCCAAACAACC
>JAOXJM010000001.1:21168499-21178681 GCA_026413425.1 Tringa solitaria | reverse complement strand
TGAGTTAGGCAACAAAAAAAAAAAAAAAAAAAAAAAAAAAGGAAAAAAATGGGGGAACATTTAAAAAACCTGCTTAAGTGCAAATTTATTAAGTAGTTTCATTTTTTTTAAAAGTGCAGATATTACTGATAGAAATAAGGACGCATTTCCCAGGGTCACACCACTCATCACACCGTTCCACTTAGCTCATATATAAATAAATGAACTAGATTTATTCATTCTATAATTTATAATTTAATAGCAGATTTTAGGTTTTAGCTCAACAGGTTTTAGGTAAAGGTCTGATCACATGCATGAATTGAAAATTCCCAAAGTTCTTCATAGTTGCACTCCACTAGAAACATCAGATTTTTCTCTATGTTTCAGTTAGGAGAGGGTTGTCAGTCAGTAGATCCTATATAAAAAGTAAAACCCAAGTCTTTCCCCATGTGGAAGTCAGGCTACAAGTATAAGGACAATGCTGTCCTTTGCAAACACATAGGTTAAATCCAGTCAAGGGTATTCTATTCTATTGGAACACCTCTCCTATGAAGAAAGGTCAAGAGGTTGGGATTGTTCAGTCTGGAGAAGAGAAAGTGGCTCCCAAGAGACCTTATTGCAACCTTTCAATATATAAAGGAGGTTTATAAGAAAGATGGAGAGAAACTTTTTACCAAGGCACATAGTGACAGGGTGAGGGTCAATGGTTTTAAACTGAAAGAGGATAGATATAGATGGGACATAAGGCAGAAATTTTTTATGATGAGGGGGGTGAGATGCTGGAAGAGGTTACCCAGAGAAGTTGTGGATGGCTCATCCCTGGAAGTGTTCAAAGTCAGATTTGATGGGGCTTTGAGCAACCTGATCAAGTGCAAGATACCTGTGCCCATGGCGAAGGTCTTGGACTAGATGACCTTTAAATGTTCCTTCCAACTCAAACCACTCTGTGATTCTTTGATTCTATGATTCTATATTTCAAAACCTTTCTTTTATTTGTGAGGCAGTGTTGTCCTGGTAAAGTAGGTGCATTCAGTTTATGAAAGTTTTTTATGTCCTGATATTGCAATAAACATTAATTAATATTTTCCAGAATCCAGATCACAGCTGCTAACAAACTTTTCACAGTATCTAAATCAGCTTTCTCTTCCACATGTGCACACACACACAAAAAAAAACCCCAAGCCTAAAGTAACTGCCTCTGCCCAAGAAGTCCAAAATAAGTCTTTTACAACAAGCTATGTATAATGTAGTAGTTGTGTAATTTTTGTATATGTGTCTGTATTTAAACTCCCTTATTATGTACTGGAATACCTCTTCTTAGCAAGTCTGATCTTTCATGTAGCTATGCAATTAAGATGTCCTCTATACATAGACAAAAATATTTACAACATTTCTAGAAAAAAAAAAAAGAAAATAGAGCTTATGTTTAGAGCAGTTCCCAGAACTGCTTGGCTGTGGTTTTCAGTATCATTCAAATGGCTCATAAGAGAACTTTTTAACTCAAGAAAGAGACAGGCAAAGGAGCCACCATAATTATAGAAGGCACCAAGATACACGAATGCTGAGATCATCTCAATGGGCCTTTCTTTTAGTTTCTTCTAACACTCAGGAATGTTACTCTTTAGGCTGAAAATATTAAAGCTTAGTTTAAGGCCAAAGACCTCTTATTGAAATGTTAAAGAGAATTCCTGTTTTTAAAAGTCATAGAGAAGAAGCAGAGGAATAATATCTTAATTCACCTCGGGCTCCCTCTCTGTGTTTAAATACTTCCATGTATACTTTTCCTGTTCATCTGCAAACAACTGTTTATGCGTTCAATGCAATCTGTGTGAATTATTCCACTGTGGCTCCACAGAAATATAAACTTTAGTATAAAACATGCAAATAGAGAAAACAAAGGGAAAGAAGACATGTCACCCTGATCCTGCTCAAAGGCAGAATCAAGTGTACTTGAGCATCCTTTACATGCCTATTTATCATATTCTGAAAAACCTCTGATGAAGTACATCATAAGAATTTCAGTAATTTGTGTTACTTTTTCCAACATTCAAGACGCTGTTACACAATTTTATTTGTTATTTACACATCCCTTCATCAGAGTGTTCATATTTGAACATCACGAGGCCCTCTCAAATCAGATGAAGACTTAAATGCACTTGAGCATCAATGTCTGCTACGAAATTTATTTTTTTTCTTAAGAAATTATAGTATTTTTATTTATATCCTTGCCTGTTGCAGATCAGGAGCAAGCTTAGAGAATCTTGCTAAATTTATGTATTTTGGCTATATTCTCAAATACATTGTTACTAGTATAGTCTCTTAAAATTACTGTTATTTTATGGAAAACTTTCAGGTGCTAGCTGCCTGTCTTAGAAAGAAACATAGCAGAACCATGTTTTAATCCAAATATAAATAAAGTTAAACATTGCTTTCTCTTCTGTATTCCTGAAACTTTATATGGGAATCTTGAAAATAGATCCATGAAAGATAACTTGGGGACACAAATAAGCAAACAAACAAATAAAAACCCAAACAAAAGCTGTTTAGAAGTTCAAATTTGCTATAAAAAGGTCTGCATCTCTGGTGAAGTTTGAGGTACTTTAGTTTACATCTCCAAATATGGGATGCAATCCAAAAGTTTTCAAATTTGGGAGCTATTAAAATATACTTAATTTTATGGAAATTTCTCCCAAAATTATGTATAAAAATGGTGGTCACTCCAAGAGAGTTTCTGAATGCATGCACAGGACAAAATGATCTCTGTTTTTAGGGATGCTACCACTACCTGTGTGGACACAAAATTACTGTTGCAAAGAAACCTGAGCCACAAAAGTAAAATACTACATTCAGCATCTGTTTGTGTATGTAAACCATAAGCAACTGTCTGGAGTCTTATTTGCTTCAAGTATTCTAGTAGAACACCTTACAGGATGAAGACTTAAAATATTAGGAATGTCTTGTGTCAGAGGAGAAAATGAACGCAGTGAACTAAATCTATATGCTTGTATATTTATTTATATTTTAAAAAAAAAACCACAAAACAACAACACAGAAAACAACAAAACCACTTCCTCCCATATTGCATAATGCCCTTGTTTGGGCCCAACACAAAAAATTAGATGCTGACTCAGGCTTTTCCTGAGACAGGTCTCACAAATATTTGTTTGTTTCAATTAATTCAGCAGCTTTCCCTTTCTCTTCTTATTGCTAAAATCCTCATACATATTAATTAGGTTTGCCTTGAGTTAGATATCTTGTCTGCCTTGGAAGGAGTGAGGGATGAGTTTGCTTGCCACAGAGTTTCTTAAGCTCTTACCACTCTAAATATTTCTCAGAAATGTTTACCAAAGGGAGAAAAATTAAAAAAAAAAAAAATCACACAGATGGTAAATAAGTGGAAGAATGTTTCTAAAAATAGTGTGTGAAATTGGTTACAAATTGTCTCTTGTTAATCATTACACAGAAAATCAGATAAATATGCGTGTTGGCATTTTCTCTGGTTAATTCAGTATTTTTTTTGTTAACAGATACCTATGAATCCTTATGCAAATTCCACGTATGAATAACCTCAATCCACCAAGGTAGTAATAATAAACATTTTATTGAAGATGAAAGACAGCTAAGCTGTAGCATGGTAAGAAATTAAGTGTAAATCTATTCCAGAATCCTTCATCATTACCTCTTAATTTCTAAGTTAATTTAACAATCTATTTTTACTTGAAAGATACTGAATCTTACCTTCCCTCTCTCTTTTCTTTCTCCTTTTCACCTTCTCGCTCATAATACTACAGATAAAGTCAATTTTAGGGCCACTGCAAAAGGCTACAAGTCTCATTAAGCCAATGAAACACAGCCATGATAATATCAAGACAACAAATGTCTCACCCATGTCAGTGAAACAAATGGTTGAAAATGTCATCATAAACACCATACCTCAGTAGACTAAGCAAGAGTTTCGAGTGAACATTACAAATCATCTGCTGTAAATCAGCATAATTCTATTTCTTAAACCAAGTTATGTAATTTAAAAAAAAAAAAAAAACAAATAAAAAAAAAAGTTCTGAGATTAAATGAATGCCATACATTTCTTATTTGATATTTTCATGCCCATAGATAACTTGACATAGACTGTTCCCCATAGGAAAAACTATCTGATAGATGAGAGAAGGTGCAATTTTGCTGCTATTGGAACCTGATGAGTGCTAACCCAGGTGATCTTCTCAGGAAGAGGTTTGTTCAACTACTCAGATTTCTACCTTGACTCCCTGACAGATGCTCAAGGTGGGGCTATAACTTCAGAGGTATTCAGAGGTCACTGACTTTCCAGACACATATCAATTAATACTAAACTAGGTAGTGTCATTAAAGAATTTCTTTAATTCATTGACATCCTTGTACTAAATAGCTGAGAGAATGTTTTTACTTGCCTTCCATTTCTTTTCCATTACATGCACCAGTAGAGTAGGAAAGTTGAATAGATGCTTTAGAAAGATTTCTAGATTAGAGATGTGCCAAACTATGTACAAAGCAGTAGCAAAGCCAGCAAATTGACACACCTATTGTTTTATGAAACTACTTCTACTGTGTTATTTCTAAAGAGCCAGGATATCTCTACAGAGATCATGCAGTTGAAAGAAAAGGACTTCAGTCCTTGTGCAATTTATGTCACTCCTTGTGCATTTGTCAACCTAATTTGCAACTGAGGCTGAAAAAAGAGAAAAAAAGATACTGCATCTGAATTTTTTTAAAACTTCAGTGAGTTTTGCACATGCTCATGGGTGTATATTCTGACTGAGGCCTTTGAAAGCAAATCTGTTACACTCCCATGGAAGAGTTACCTCAGAAGTGAGTTAATCTTACCTGATTTTCTGTTTCCAAAAATTAGACATCTACGTTGAAATGAATCAACTGGTAAACTCATCTAGCCTATCTCACCTTAAACACCTACATTAAGACCGGGATGCTTGTTCTTTACACACATCTTTCTCCTTCACTGGTAATAAGGAGTCTAGAATGGCTAGCTCAGGATGTAGATGGTTTTACTATCTAAATTGGAGAAACTGGATGCAACCCTGAAACTCCTTCAGTTTATTTCATAGATCACTGCATCAGGTGTAGCTTTTAATTTTCAACAGAACACAGGTAATAACATTGTTTACATGTTCATGTAACTTTACACGTATGTTGATGCATAGCTTCTGTTACTTTAGATAACATATATACATGTATAAGATCTCAGTCTTAAAAAGTTATCATCTTCTCCAGTTTTAATCATATTCTTATGCGGTATAAAATCAATGAACCTTAAAGAAGTTCTTCTATAGATTTAAGTGTTTACTCCATTACCACAGACCTCACAATTTTCAGTATAGGTATTGTAACAGCAAGGGGCAAAGAAGAGTGGTCTTATCCTTATTTATGGATGAGGAACTGAATATGTTTATGAAGCAGGGATAATAACACTGATTGCAGACACACTAAAAAACTTGCTTAAGGTCACACAGCAAGTCTGTGGTGGATCTACAGAAAAACCCAGTCTCAGTCTTCCTCTGAGGTCCATGTCCTGAATTCCGGACACTGGAAAAATTCCTACTGAGATGAGTAGATGATTTGTCTGAATAAGGACACAGGGTTTACTTCCTAAGGGGGAGGAAAAAATAGCTTTTTAAATGCAGTTTACTGTGATTAACCAACTGAGATTAGAAGTCTGGATATAGGCTCATGTTACTTACTGCATATAAAAAACAATATTCCTTAAAGTAACACTATCACCACACAGATTTATGGGGCTTATTACACACCACAGATCAGCAGAAACATCTGAATAAATGTGGTTCAAATTTAGCTGTTTTTGTCTTTCCAATGTGTGGCATTTGCTGTAGATGTAATTTTTAAAACTTGCTATCCACAAATGTTTTAGATCACAACTGGAAACTTTTAGGGTAATTACTGGGTCACATTACAGACATGAAATGAGTGGTTCTGCTAACCAAAGGCAGAAGCATAAAATGCTTATTTCTTTCATTATGAAACTACTAAATGTTTCCATATTTCTGAGATTATCACCATTCAAGGAGAGTCTGCCAATTTCTTTTGTTTTTCACCAGTTATCTTTGCCATTGATTTCGAAAACAACAAACTCAGCTCTCATATTTGTACTGTCTGGGTATATGTCTTTGAGTATCTGTAGAATATGGGTAAAGACCATACTACAGGGAGGACTTCCTACAAACAAATTCCATATGCAATTATATTAAAAAAGCCGCCAAACCCTTTAAAGAAAAAAGGGCCAACCAACAGATGTAAGTCTAGTAATAGGTATCACTATTAACACGTAGCACCTGTCTCTGATAAAGACTAAAACTGGAATGTAACCAGATATACCTTTGAACATTTTCCTAACACTGTGCAAAATTGCTTTCTTCTTGCATTGGTATTGTATTTAGGATTCTTCAGGTGATAGAAAATGCCTATTATGATGTTCTGATACTGCAGCTCAAGCACCATCTGATAAAATTTCTCACCTCATTGATTTTTTTTTTAAGGTTATGCTGTGAAACCACTATATTTTTTTTTTCATTCACAAAATTGATAATATACCTTGAAAGTTCAAGCTGAGAATGCTTTTCTTTAAACCAGCTTTCTCCAGTGTCAGTAACAAACAATCTGTGGAAACATAGAGCTGGGCGGCCTGGAAAACTTGGCCCGGAAGTCAAAAACAAATTTAGAAGCTAGCCTTTGCTGGAATACATTCTTCTACGACTACCTTGCATGCCATATCCAATCACAACGATATAAAGTTTGCTTAGATAAGCCCAGGCAAGGTGCAGTCATGCTTTTGGGAGGGGAGTAGCTGTATTTCTGTGAAACACAGTCACAGTGCAACATAAAACATTAATGAATCAGGGAGTGGCACAATTGATTTTTTGAACTTGTCTCTTGAATGTCTACTGCAGGCATTTCTACACTTCAGTGCAATGTAGAACTGCTCAGGGAACTACCTAGATAAAGTTCAAGCACCCTAGTCAAGGTTAAAAAGGAGCTCAGTTTGGGTTTTTCAGCACAGCAAAGTAACCAGCATTGAACCAAGCATCCTCCTGGAAATCTTGTACCTGCGTGAGTGAGTTCCAGGCTACCCGGAACATATCTATGCTCCATATGTGTTGTCAGTGTCAATATGGTTGTGTTTTGTTTTCCCCACAAGTTGTCTGCTTCATGACTACATGCATTTGTTCATGCAGAGCAAGGAATACAGTACTGTGGAGAAAAGGTTGTGGTAGAACTGATAGATCTGGTAGGAGAAGAGAGGTGTTAGTTTTCTGGCCTTTTCAGTGTTCATTTTGCATTGTTAGTATTTCTTTAAAACACTGAATATCCTAATATTTTTTTCTCAAAGAAAATTAATAAAACACATGCCTTGATACAATCCAGATGCCGTGCTGAAACAGAAGGCTGGCTCCATGTAGGAGCTAAATTGCATTCATCCAGCAACATGGTAGCCAAGAAATGCACAGTACCTAAAGGATGCCTGGATTGCTTTGTCTCAGCACCACCAGTTGCTCCAATTGACTGTAAAATGCATGCACATGTCAATGACTCTGTATTATTTGTAATTAAGTCTTTGCAAATAAAAGTCTGTCCAAAGCTACTTTGGAGTATTAAGTCTTCTTACATAAAGGTTTATTTGGTATTTAATTTCAGGTTATCTTGCTATATTAGGTTAAGATACATTTAAAAAAAATCTAATTCTTACACCTGGTAGTGAAAACCAGATCCATTTTCTTTTTCCGCAATATTCTCTTCAACTTAGTATCTGTAAACCTTGTAAAGGAGCCTTGGCTGCCCTGTGACACAGCTAAACCATAGGCAATATCGCATGTATTACCAATCCAGTTTCAGGCAGCATGTGTCTGTATAAACAACAAAAAATGTTGTATTTAAACTCAGTTAAATCTTGAAATAATTTTGAGAAGCAAGAGCCTTGGTTTCATGCCACCCTCTTTTCCACTCTAGTAATGCAATTGTTCTGCAAGATTTGAGTAAGTAATGTTTTGGGTTGTTATGAAGAAAAAAAAAATTAAATAGTAATTAAATCCATGCAGTTTGATGATTTTTAGATATTCAGACTGGCCAGCAAATGGATAGAGAAACCATTTAAAGAAGTTCTCTGAGGCTTAAGGGAGAAATTATAGTCTTTCAGTGAAGCTTCCAATAAATAGACTAAATGACTGGCATGCCCAGGGAAATAGAACCTCTTTGAGCTTGGTAAGTGCCTCTTTTAACATGCAACTTTTTTAGATTCTCCATGGTTTAGCAAGCAAGGCACAGAGACATTCCTTATGTTCCACTCTTTACATAGACTCCTCTTTTTTTTTTTTTTGAGGGGGAAAAAGCCTATGACATGTTTACTTATCTTTAAGTAAACTGTAATAATCCTTTTGGAAAAGATTTTAATTATAACAGCACTAATCTTAGTTATACATGATTTTTCTCAAAGCCTCTAGGTTCCCCTCTGCATATAAATTACTGCTCCTGCCTATCCATAGCAATTTAAAGTTGAAGTTTATTATATTTTTTAAGGTAACTTGAATTGGATTTCTGTGAGATGTTTGTGTACTGTTTTGGAAAGGTCTTCACTCAGACAGTGTCTAAGTCAATGCATATTTAATGGCACTTCACATCATTTACTTAGTACTACAAGTCTCATTTTGTATGTGATCAGCTGTCAAAGTGAATTGGTCCTGAATTAGTAAAAAGAATGAATAAACTGAACATCAAATCCAAGCAACGCCCTTTTCTCCTTTTTCTAGCTTCAAGGCCACACAGTTTTAATGAAAAAGCTGAGCCACTGAAGAAG
Organism: Tringa solitaria; assembly: GCA_026413425.1. Lineage (NCBI taxonomy): Eukaryota > Metazoa > Chordata > Aves > Charadriiformes > Scolopacidae > Tringa > Tringa solitaria. Next base: position 21,169,845 of record JAOXJM010000001.1, on the reverse strand, counting down.
GACAATTATTATAACAATTATTCTAACATACCCTGACTAAATTCTAATTAAATATATTAATAAAATCATTTTGTTCCATTAGAAACTCAATGACATAGTTGTTTTGGATGGAAAACCGATAATTTGTTCCCCCATTTAATTATTCATTAAAAAATCACTGAGTCAGGGAGCACTGCATATGGGAAAAGAAGTTTTAACAAATTATTTTCCCCAAAATACGAAATATGAAATACATATAATACCATCTCATCTCACCCAAACTCACAATGTTCTCCAAAATTTCCTTCCTCCTTTATATTCCATATTTGTCCAAATAAACCCCAAACCTCCAGGTTTTCTCTAGAACATTTCCAAAAGAAAACTTTAATGTGGGAAATTAATGAGAATAAAACCTAATAATACTGGTTACATAAATTTCTATAACCACCTTATTTGTGTTCTAAAACATGAGAGAGACACTTTGAATTTCAAAGATGAGTTCACATAAGGTGCAATTTTAATCCTACAGCTAATGCCTTTTAGACAGTAACTCTTCATAGTAGGTGCTGCTCTGATGAAGCAAGAGGGAATTTTTAGACACCTGAAATCCTGCTGTGTGCTTGCGGTTGCCTGTAACGTATTCCATCCTTAACGGATGTCAGTCAAAACACTTTCGCAATCATGCATGATCCTACTTATATTCTTAACAGCTGCAGACTAAACATCTCAATTGACTTCAGAAGGCGTGCCAAATCATATAAGTGCTACTAATGTGTGTGAACAGACATTTGTTTGCAGAGGTGGGTTTTTTTTTGCAAAATCTTTGTCTCTTCCCTTCAAAGAATTCATTTGCTCCTCCTATGAGCCTGATGCTTGATATGTAGACGTCACCCCTGCCTTGCAGGAATACCCTCATTCAAGGAAACAAGGGCATTTACAGTAGCCAGACTTTTCAAGTTTCCTCTTCAGTAAATAGATTAAATAACAGATTTCCAGGGGTTGATTCCATCTTCTGAGCCACTCTGAGGAGAAATCTCCCCTCCTTAACAGTGATTGACCCTTTAGTGATGAGTTTGTGTCAAGTGGTCTTAGCTGACAAACCTGGGGGCACAGAATCTAGTTACAAGTCCATAACAAGTAGTGTTTCCCAGAGGTCAGTACTGGGTCCAGTCCTCTTCAATATATTCATCAGTGACCCAGATGATTGGATAGCCTCAGCAAGTTTGCTGATGATACAAAACTGGGAGGGGTGGCTGACGCCCCAGAAGGCTTTGCCGCCATACAGTGAGACCTGGACAGACTGGAGAGTTGGGCAGAGAGAAACCTAATGAAATTCAACAAGGGCAAGTGTAGGGTGCTGCACCTGG
>JAOXJM010000001.1:21125170-21147004 GCA_026413425.1 Tringa solitaria | reverse complement strand
TAGGCTGCCCAGGGAGGTGGTTGAGTCACCATCCCTGGATGTGTTTAAGAGCCGTATTTGCTTTCTGCAGAGCTCTTATTATTGAGCTTTAACTGTCTCAAAATGCCACACTCAATTCTCATAAAAACAGACTTTCTTTTGGATTTTCTGGCTTATCATGCCTATGTTGTAAGGACAGCAGAGTTTTAATGCAGGAGCACCTTCTCTCTTCCCACTCTAGAGCAGAGTGCAGCCGAGGGAGGGGGTACCTGATAGGAAGACCTGGAGAAGATAAATAAGAGAGGGATTTTTATTACAGAGCTTTTAAAAATGATAAGTCTTGTAACAATATATAGAAATCTTGGCTAATTAACTGAAAGAATATTCCTAGGGTTAATGTTTGCTTTAAACATTGGCAATTCCTTCCAACGTCGGGATGCGAAAGCTAGCACCCAGAAGAAGAGAAAAAAAACCAAACCAGAAAACAAACAAAACAGGACAGCAAGAGACTTTATGTAAATGCCTTTCATGGTGTGAGAGATGCCAAAAACTGCTGAACGATTTCCTGTGAGCTGAGAGACTCTTCCCTGTTAACAAGGTTGCGCACATTTTTTCTAGGAGCAGAAGCAGAAGTGTTAGCAAAGCGGTGGGTGTTAGATGGAGAGGTAGGGAACAAGGAGCAGCATGAGGCAGAGCTGGTGGGATGAGATGTGGGGTGAGGCAGAGCCGGGGAGGGTGCAGAAGCCACGGCAGAAGCAGCTTGCAGCATGCTGAGAGTCAAGTGAGCCACAGGTAGCAGCTACAGCAGTGAGGCAGTCAGCAGGAGCAACATGAACAACAAGTCGGATCAGCTTAAATTAAACCTTGATGCCTAATGAGAGTTAAAAATGTTAATAAGTGAATCAAGACTTCTTCAGGGGAGGAAAACCATCAGTCTCACAGTATTCAGAGGAAAAGACTCTGAGGTTTTATGCTTTGAGCACTGTTTTTACTGTACTTGTTGGAATTTTCCTCCTTTGTTGGAGTTTTCTTCCTTTAATAAAAATATTGCTTGTAAACAATTCCAATATAAGTATAGTGGAACTATTGTTCCATTTATTGTAGAAGTGGAACAAATAGTCACCTGAGTACTGAAACTTTCACTGTATTTTTTGCCAGTTTTTTTTTATATAGGCCTGACCCGGTGTTTTTGCAAATTCCTCTTTACAATTTCTTTTCATTTTCATTATTTATTTCATGTGTTTTATACTGGCTTTATAATCTTTTCATCATTGACAATTTACTTTTAAATGGATTGTGTTTTCTCTTCTTTATATGAGAGGACAGTCCCTGAGAAGAGATCTCCCTTTGAAATAAGCTCAGAGATTCAATCCTTGTTCTCTCTTTAACTCTTCCTGACTTCTGGAATGAGTTCTAACTCATTTGAAATCTGTCAGTAAAATTATTTAAGGTACATTTAGTTACATTTCATATGACTGAGTTTTAACTGAGGTTATTTAAAATTCATTATTTAGCAGCACTCTGAAGTTGTGTAAATAGTCTATTGTAATGCATGACTGATTGATTTATTGATAAATACGGCTTCTTCAAGGAGGAATAGGGGTCAGTATATATCATCCAAAAGCTATTAGGTTGAACTTCACTGCCTCCTTAGGGTGCAGTTTGACAAAATAGGTTCCAGTGAGTTGATAGGTTGTGTAGTAGTGTATCTGTATCTAGAGGCAGGGAACATTAGCATCAGTGGAGTCTTTGAAAGCAACATTGGAATGAGTGTAATAAAACCTGAAAATAACAGTCAGCCATGCAATGCTGGCAGATTACAAAATCTTCTACCATTTTAAATGTCTGTGCTGCAGTCCTCTGAAGAGAAAGAGTGCACCAAGTCATGACAAGAATTTATTCTTTTATGGGCTTGGATAGCGACAGTGTCCTGCATGCTAATCCAGGAAGGAAAGTGTTAAACACTTACTGTGTGTGTTACATTGCTTAGCAGTGAACCTTTACATCCAGTACAATTAATACCCCTTTGTGTTTCTTTGATCCTAGTCCTTTTGATTTTAACTCCTCTGATACAGATGTCTAGGCGAAACCAAATACATTTACAATAAATGTAATCTGCTTTGAAGGACATATGGTTCAGCTCTAAGAAGTACTAACAAGAACTGGTTTTCGTAATATAGTCTATCCATCACTTCTAAGTTGAAAAATGCAAAAAATGGCCAATCCTCTGAAAATAAAGTCTCTAAGGATATTTTTTCTCTACATCTGTAAATACATAAAGCAGGTAGATACAAAGCTACTGAGGGATGATTTATACTTTTAATCTAGAGTTCATACTGACATATGTTCACATGACATAAAACTACTCAGGCTTACAGCAGTGACACTTCCCAGGACCTTTAAACAGCTCTGGAGAACCTTGCTTGATCCTCAGGAGTTCGTGGGAGCCTAGAGATCACCTGGGTTGCACAAGCAGTAATCCTTTTTGAAGAAAATATATACTGCTTGACACATGATAGAGTCTTTGAAACAGAAAAAATCGATGTGGGAAAATTTTAAGAAGTGAAAAGGAACGGCAGAAAGATATTATTTGGACCAAAACCCTGGGATTACACTGAAGGACTAAATTGTTCTGGGTTACTGGGAATCATAAAACCAAGCCAGGATGCCCCCCCACCAAAAAAACCTGGGTGTGAACACATGCTGTTAGCAAGTTGGAGTGGTTAAACAGCCAAGTTTACCTCATAAAAAGAAATCTCCAAGTATAGGTTTGGTCATCCCTATTTTTACAGTCAAATTCTTGTTATGGGCAAAATGTAAATACACTCCTATGCAAAGCCAAGAGATGTCTTACTGCAAATGAAATTTAAACAATGTAATCAAAGAAATACTATTCAGAGCTATTCATTGCAGAAAAAGAAAGAAGAAAGAAAAAAGAAAAAAAAAGAAACAAAAGAAGAAAAAAAAAGAAAAAAGAAAAAAGATAATTTGGAAGAAGAAAGAAGGAAGAAGGAAGGAAGAAAGAAGAAGGAAGAAAGGAGAGGAGGAAGGTGAAAAATCTGGCTAAATACCATTTAAATTTACAGTGTCTCACCAGCATCTATCCCTTTCTGTCTGTTGTTATGCTCACTCTTCCACTATCATACACAGAGTAACTAATTGGTACTGTTCTCCATATAAGAATTATGTTAAAACATGCAGTGCCCATAAAACTCAGTAGGCTGAAATGACCTCTTGGTCATTGGTAAAAATGCTGTTACACCTAAACAAAGCAAAAGAGACCAGGCCAAAAGAAGGTCATACATAGGAAGCTGAATAGTCTTCAGTGTTTAGATCTTGCTCAATTGGTTCAAAGATTCTGACTGCTGACTAGCAACAGCAATAGTGTACACACTGAAGTACAGGTCTTCATTATCTTCTTCATTTTCGTGTCCTTTTACACTGAAAACACTCAGTCTTTCTTATTCTTCTAGTCTATCTCTACAAAGGTGTCATGCTAATTCTTAACAGTTTCTTTACTCATAATTCTCTTTGTGCGATTTCCATATTCTCCTGGCCTCTACCTTGGCAGAAAGACAAGAATCTGTTTATTTTCCTGTTGTTGGACATAGTAGGAAAAGTACTTCGTAATATTAATCTCTTCTTGAGGTGGTTTAATTTAAAACTATAGACACTAAAGACCTGTGGTGGACATCTTTTTGAGGTTAGCCAGTGATTTTGGTCTCATTACACCAGTAACAATGACGATTTTGGGTGGGGATGAAATTATTTTCTGCTGAAAAGATGAAATTGGAAATTACAGAGAAATCATGCAAAAAGCCAGTCTTCAGCTGGAGCAAAAAGCTACATCAGACTTATCCTTGCCACATTTACTACATTGCCTGTAGTTTATCACCCCTGTTTTCTAGAGGTTTTATCTCCAAACTCTCACCCTGCCTTTACCACCATTGCATCTAGCTGGAAAACAGGAACAGAACCCTGGTCCTGACTTTATAATCAGTCCTGACTAAAGCAATTGCCTAAATACTTCCAGCAATGATGCCTGCATAATGACTGAGAAGAACGTCAAGTATTAACATACTGCTTCTCATGCTGCAAGGTCATCCCGGGCTGTGATGCTTTTCTCAGCACTACTTCCAAGAATAGCATTTGAACTTGATTGCAGCCTTGCTTTTCTGAAGTGTCTCCTGGCAACAAAATATGCACCCAGTGATTAGTTTTTTTCAACTTAAGCATGTTTTGGTGCTGAATTTCCCCAAACTTCTTAGACTTGAACATTTTCTACTTGATTAAAAGGACAGCAAAAGCTTAGTCACAGTAAACTATTTTAAAAGGTACTGAGCTTCAAAATGACTGTAATAAAGCACTGCTTTTGATGCATTCCTGTCATACATTTATATTTGGATAATTTAAAATGAAGATTTATATGGACAGAGGTTTTATTTTTTATTCTTTTTCTCTAAAACTTTTGCACATGGGGTGCCTGTGTTTGATCTTTCTGGCAGAAGGAGGGAAGCTTTAAGGTGCACATTTGAATAGAGGCATATGGCTGAATATTGAGCACACAGTTATAGGCAAGCCTCAAAAAAAAAGTTGCAGAGCAGGCATACAAGGGGTCTTCAGTGAGTTAGCACCTTATCTACTCCTGTTGACGTATGCTTTTGGGTGGTTTTGGCAGTGTTAGGTTGATGCTTGGACTCAACGATCTAAAAGTCCCTTCTAACTTAGGCGATTCTAAGATTCTATATATATACAGAGTGAAAAGGAAAGTTCAGCAGGTGCCAGTGTTATTAAGCTTCATCTTCTTATCCTGTCTTTTATATCTTCGGTACCTGTGGCAATAATGTTCATGCCACTCTTGTATTTATAGCCAGTCATGATATGTAAGGGACAGTTTAGCTAAAGTCTTCTACAATTCATACCACTGTGGCACTGGAGTTTTTCTTTTTATATACATCAGTGAAAAAAAAAATCTAAGTACTTATGATTCAAATGAAGAGAGAACTTCTGGAATCAATACTTAGAACGTGCCTGAAATGAGTGGATCTGCTAGCAGAAGCTGTGGGAATGGGTGCTGGGATCAAGTTTGATTCTGCCCTAACAGGCAGGATGGAATGGGATCTGTACCAGGGGAAATATGCCTGCCTCTGAAACATTTGCTGCAGCCAAGCAGAGAATGCTTATGCAAGTAGCAGTATGAAATCGTTTTCTTCCTTTCTCTGTATTTCCAAGCATGGTTTTCAAGATCACTGCCTCAGCTGCTCCACCTGCTTAACCCAAACGGTGAGCCAAGTACCCATTTAGCCACCCCAAGCATCTAAACTACTTTCCTGAGGAGCAGTACATGCAGATGGGTAGACAACTTGGAATCAGAGTCATTTAGGTTGGGAAAGACCTTTAAGATCATCAAGTCCAACTGTTAACCTAGCATGGCCAAGTCCACCACTAAACCATGTCTCTAAGCACCATATATACCCATCTCTTAAATACCTCCAGGGACAGTGACTCTACCACTTTCCTGGGCAGCCTGTTCCAATCTTTGATAACTCTTTCAGCAAAGAAATTTTTCCTAATATCCAATCTAAACCTCCCCTGGCACAACGTGAGGCTATTTCCTCTCATCCTAACTTAATAAGCTTTTAAAGAAAAGGACAAAACTATACGTAAGTATCTCTGTCTGGTGCAACTAAAAATATGTGATAGAACAGGCAACTGATACTAGCGACAGTAGTCATGACGAAGAAATAGGCATGGATGTCAACAGCTTGGGAAGGACACAGCCTCAGCTTTCAGCAAGTGAGGAATAAACGCCACATTTGACTGAATCTTTCCCGTCTCTTGCAGGCTTTCCCTCTGCTTTTATCATGTGTGAGCAGAATTTGGCAGAGTAAAAATGGCATCCTCCTCCTGTCAAGTGGGTTTGCTCCTACAGTGCCTGTGAATAGGCACCTTCCAAGATGATTCAGAGAGTGGAGCCTCCTCCAGATAGGCATCAATTGTGCTGCCTTGAATCAGATATGGTATGATATTTACTTACTGCTGTAAATTGGCTTTGTTTGCATATCTATGTGTCAGTTTTGCCTACATACCAAAATGTTATCTGCCTCCAGTTTCTTCAGAAAGGGAAGATGCATGTCTCTACACATAAGGACTATTTATCCAGAGAGCACGCAGATCAGGGCACCTCTCTCTACTGGGACTGTTGTAAATCTGTATCCTTCAAAAGGGTATTGTATGGAGGTTGATGACTTCAGAGTGACACAGCTACTTACACAATAGTGAAAGAAAGTTTGTAGAGATCTTTTAGATGTTTCAAGTTTGAGAATGTGGTGGTAGGAGAGACAGGACACAAGAAGAAATACCCCTTCTGGTGTGGTCAATCACAGGTGGAAGATTTGTGGTTTCCTAGTCTTATATCTTTTTCATCCATCCCACAACCCTCCGAATGGTCCAGTTACAATTTGACCCATGATCTCCACCAGTATGGAAAAATGTATTTTTGAGATTTTTTCTAATATTTTTTTCTAAGCATTTAGAAAAGAGGAAAATATTTCCTTATGTATGTTGTGCATTTGTGCACATCTGTCGGTCAGTCTGTTTGGGTGCTCAGGGCAGCCAGTAAATGCCCAGCACTCAGTCTGAAGCTCTCTTCTTGTATTGTCACACTTAAAAATCAGAATGGGAATGCTCTTCAGGCTGGCTGTATTATAGCTTGGCAAAGTGTAAAGAGGAGATGAAATGTCAAGGGCAACCGCATGCTGCATTTCTGTAATTATTTTATTATCATTTCCGATTTATAGCAGATGGCTGTGAAGCAATTATTAGAAATAAAATTATGTATGTATGTTTGTGAGTGAGAGAAAGAAGGAAAGAGATTACTTATTAGTAACACAGTGTTGCCTTCTGCTTTTAAGTATAAGACATACTGAAGTGATTGGCATGCCTGGCAACACCTTCCTTAACCCATGTTTTCTTAAAAGAAGCTGTAGAAGTTACTATAAGCGGGGTGTTAGGAGCATCATAAAACAAAATCAAGTCAGTCTTTAGAATACATAGGATACATTTAGAGGGAGCCATAGAGGAAAATGATTTATCAGAAAACATCACTGGGAATACAAGAACATTTGTTAAAGATCACAATGTATGTGAACATTATCTCTTTATGGACCTGAGAGGGCTCAAGGGATTGATAATGCATAAATTCAAGCTAGGAAAAATGATAAACTTTTAGTATGAAGGGGAAAAAAATCTACATTTTTGCTGGTTTCATAAAAAATTTGAAGACAGGAACCTCCACAACAAGCTAGGGATCACAGTAATTTTTTTTATTCTTTAGTCACCTTTATTCATGGAAGGGAGATACAGTGTATCCTGATGTCACAGTATTTATGTTATAAAGTATCAGTGTGATTTTATAACAAAAACATTTCAGTAGAGCAGGACCTTGATCCTGTTCCCTAGAGCTGTTTCCCAGTCTTAAACTCACCTCTCCCTTAAACTCTGTTTTCTGTGTCTTCACTCCTTCATCTCACCTAGTCCTTTCCTGCTACTCCATACTATTCCCAGCTACCCTCCAAAGATCAACTTCTACCAAAACATGATTCTGTTGGTTTCTGGCTCTAGTTCAAGGCTCAATCAACCCACTGTAACACAATCTCCCTCTCTCCATCCGCTATTCCTTCTTTCCATCATTGTTGCCTCTGTGAATATATTCCTTGTCCTGTTTTTCGTTATCTCCTGTACAGATATTAGATGCTTTCCACAGCATTAGTCTTGAGCGTGGCTCAGTCCTGGACTTCAGTCTCCTGCATCACCTCTTGTGGAGCTAGGATGCTCCAAGCATCGAACTAAGAACTGAAGAGAAACACTGCGGCTAGAGTTAATTTTTTTTACTGTTAGAAAAAATACATTACCTGTTATTTTCCAGGGTTTGCACTTTGGCTGGATTAAGTGGCTTTTCATAGGGACCACAAAAGGTACCTTCTTCAAGTATGGTCCACTCTAATACAGCAAGAACTTGATTCAAAGCACTAAGGTGCTAAAGGACCTAGATTTTCTCGGGGAGGAGGGGAAAGCAATCAGAAAATTTTAGTCATACATTACATTTTCCCTTTACTTTGCTTTTGGAAGTGTTAGAAACATTCCAGCTGATATTTAGAAAGTAATGCTTAGCATGAGACAGATTGCCTGGATGCAAAAATTGTGGTCCAGAACATAGATGTTTGGTTAAGTTCTAAACTCAGAAAAAGATCTTTCACTGGAAAATGCCAATTTTAGCAGCCCAGTTTACAATCTAAACACTTTTAATGGGTCCTCTTAAACTTAAAGCAGAATTTGAATACCTTTGTATGGGGTTCAAGTGGTAAGATTTTTGGAGCCAGGGGAAGCGGCAGGGGACTGTAGGGTTGGCTTCTGTGAGAAGAGATGAGGAACAACAGCAGTGTTGGAGAGAGCCAGTTCCAGCCAGCTCCAAAATAGACTCACTGCTGCCAAAAACTGAGCTCATCAGTAACACTGGTGACACCTCTGTGACAACATGTTTAAGAAAGGGTAAAAAATACTGTGTCAAACCCACCACAATATTTTATGAATTCAGTGTTGTTGGTATTGATTCATTCATGAAATTGATTTCCTAAGTTATGTTTCTCTTACTCAGGCTGGGTGAGCACTAGGTGAGAATATTTCTGGCTATTTAGTTATCGGGTACCAAATTGGATCTGAACTGCATGCATACAAGTTAGGAATATTGAGAAAGACTTTTTTTTTCTGCAAATAAAAAAAGAAAAAGTGAAGTAAATTAAAAAGCATTCTTTTTTCAGCTCTGTTTTCCCTCAGTCTTCAAGTATAAGCAAAAATCAATAGCTTTAACCTAGCAGTGGTAATAATCTCTTCCTCTTCTCTGATTACTTTCTCTTGATTATTATTTTTACTTGTATGTTTCTCTATATATAATATATATGTTCATCAGAAATATTTTTTTAACATAAACTCTAAACATTTTGAATGGCACAAATCAAGTGCAGACTTACTTACACATGTAAACACTATGGCATATACCTGTATGCAATCTTTGATGCTGATAATTTTCAATACCAGCATGGGAGGAGCATACACATTTGTAGAATGATGATGATAATGTGAAGCAGCTCAGTAAATCGCACTAACAATATTTGTGCTTTTGTAGAATAGAACATTATCTGAAGCTCGATTTTTAGATCACTGCTCTTCATTTTAAGGACAAATTTTTTCTACTGAGAGTGTGATTAAGCTCCTGCTGATGCCAGTAGAAGAAGGACTTGGCTTCAAATAAGAATGTAAGTCACACTATCATTATGGTATAGTAATTACATGCATCACCAAAAGCAGAATGTGCCCCTACGTACGTTCTAATGTAAACTCTAGTATGTACTGTACACACATTCTGTAGCTCCTTTTAAAACCTGAGGATAATATTTTTAATGGGAAAATTTCAGATTTGGGAATGCATTGTATATCAGGAATGATTATTACCTGTTATAAGTGTGAACTTCATTGTAATGCAAAAACCTGTGAATGTCCCACTATACCTTTATACCACAGAGTAGAATTGCTGGTAAAAGGCCAAAGCGAGCTCAGTTATTCAGCTGAATGCCAGGTATGTGGAATCTGTGGATACCACTTGAACTCAAAGGTTTGGGTGATACCCTGAGTGTATCTAGCATTCAAGTTGACTTTTGTATCCATCAATCTGCATAGCTTCTGATTAACCAGATGTTTTATACTGAGGCAATTAAGTTTTCCTTAACAAGATATTTTAAATCTCCATTCAGTGTTGAGTTAATGCTTGGATATGATGTTAGTTTTTTACATATGCCACTGATGTGGGTTTCTTTTCACAACAATGGATAACCTCTCCCATGTTCTTGTCATGTATAACATAAACCCTTTGGTCTCCTGTACCAGAGTCAGAGATGGTATCACTTGAGTATTTCAGATAATTATCTATCTGGTTTATGTGATGATGTACTCTCCTTACTAGAATTTTGTGCCTGCAAAATTCCCTTCATTAGTTTTACTGGTCTGTTTTTTTTGGAAGGTGAGAGAAAAAAAAATACTGTATTTTGTGTGACTAATTGTGTAACCACATATCTGCAAAAATTCAAAATGAGTAGAGTCTATTGAACAGCTAACTAAATGAAATGTCCTGAATTTAATTTAATTTAAATAAGTAAAGATTTCATTTTAATAAACTAATCTATGGGTGGAATTTTTCTCATTTAACTTGTAGCCATCTAAAATTAGGTACCTAGTCTAAATCAGTTGTCTAAGCTCCTATTTTATTCCATAAAGAATTAGACACCTCCAGAGACAGTGAAGATAAATCTGCCTTTGGAAACAGTTATCTTCCTTCACTTACTATGTGGAAGGAGCCTAAATTTAGACTAGACATCCACCTTTTATATTATTAAAACTAGATTAACTGAGTCCCATTAACTGCTGTCAAAGGGGGCTACTCATAGACTGAGGTAAGAGTCACTGTAGGGAGGTAATTACAGGCCCCCTTCCTGTTAAACCTTTCACATTTGATGGACAGTTAAATGGATAAATATCTTGCATTGCAAGATCAGAATTGTTGATTAGCAATAATGTAATTCATGGAAACCATAGTTCTTTCATGAGTGAATTCTATAAGAACTTTAGATAACAATTATTAATAGCGATAAAATGATCAGGCCTGGGAGCTTGTTATGTAAAACGCAGTGTGTATGAAAAAAAAAAGAGTGAAATGGGCATTTGTTGTGAAATCCATCAAAACATCTTGCAGCAAAATAAACAAAAGACAGTCACAAAGCCTATTATAAAATTAATAAAAACAAAGTGCAGAAAATAGCAACCAGAACTTTCTTTCTCATTTTCTTTCTCTTATGCTGAAAAAAGTTTTGAAGATACAATTGAAGAGTCTGACACTAAAGCAAATACGTGAGTACAAAAATGACATCAAGGAATTGTGGAGGTGGAGAGTAGGAACACAGCAGAGGTAGAACAATATAATAAGCAGGTAAAATATTAGTAGAGAAGGAAGAAAAACAACAAAGTAATTCTTTAAAAAGACAAGGTTAATTCAAGTGTATTGAGAATTATCTTAAGAATTATAAGTTAAATTTTCATGGATATTGCATCAGTAAATATATGCCTACAGAGAACAGGGACGGCAGCTGAATCTCTGACCTATTGCATGTTTTGTGGGCTTATTGAAATTGTACTTTTCATTAATTTAATGAAGGTAGAGTATGAGAAAGAGTTTCTTGAATATGCTCATGGAATAACTTTCATCTTTTCAAGAAAATCTGAACAACAGATACCATGTGGCAAAAAGGAAAACTTTGAAAAAGTAAAAATTTAGTTTGTATTTCTGTATTTTGTAGAAGTATCCTGTTCGTTTCCTTTAGAACTTCAGAAAATAATTACAGAAAAGTTTGCTTTAGCCAATTTGCAAAACAAATGAATTTCAGTTTGTACACTATTATGTTTTCATAATAAGTGTTATTTTAAAAAAACAAGTTTTAAAACATACAACAATTCAGTATAGTTAGAGCTAAACAGAACTTGATGTGCTTCAGATTTAGAAATGGAACATATTCCATTATACAATGCAATATCACATTAATTTCACCTCTCTACTGGCATGCCCTTCTCTTTTATCAAGAACAAAAACTGTTTTCCCTGTCAAGGACATGTGTGACTGATGAGATCTCTGCACACTAGATCTTGATTTGCAGATTTGACTAATCAATAATGTCAGATTTCATCTCTTAGTTATTGAATTCTGAAAGAACTTTCATGCTTGCTTCCATGCAACCTCACATGGGGATGTGCTAATATATTACAGAGCTCCAAAATATCTGTTTCGTTTATGACTAAAAAAGAGTCTTTAGAGTAATTAAGCTGTTGTAGCACTAAAACCACTGCACATTGGCCTTTCTGCCATTTCCTTTATTTTTGTACATGCCTCCATTCTTTGGGTGAAATTGTCTGCTTTACCCCATGTAAACTCTTTGGGAAGAGGATTGACTTTATTTCTCTTTGTAGAGAATCTAAAAGAGCAGGTGTTAGTAGGTGTTATCCATCTGATTGATCCTAGGCAGCATGGTAATAGCAATGCATGAGGAAATAACTATTCAGCTGCTTCTTAGTATGGATTGAATTTCTTAACACTAGTATTGCTATAGCAATATTACAGTATCTCACATTAGATGAGACACAGAAGGTGTAGTTGTACTAGGGCAAACTAAAGCTTCACCTGGAGCAGCTTTCAACAATAAGCAGAAGCAGACACTTAAGGGAAGGGTAGAATAAAAGTTTTATAAACTACAGACATTTTGAGCACTCTCCCAGAGACTCTCATTATTAGAGGCTCAGGAAGACCCTGAATGAGCTCTTGTTTCTATGTATCTAAGAATCCTCCAAAGATTTCTATTCAATGAACTTGATCAGTCTCCACTTGAGAGCATGTAAACTTTTAGTGTCACAAACCCTTTGGCAAGGCATTCCACAGCTTAGCTAAGTGAAACTATTGCAATTAGTGTGATATCAGTCCTAGGTAATGTAACTTATTGGTAGAATTAAAATTAGATGTTTTTCATTGTAATGCACAGTTGCCAAAGTGTTGGACGATGCAGTTATTCACATACTGGTAGCTTGGCACATATTTCTGTTCCTTTTGAAATGCCATCCTTTACACAACATATCACATCAAGATTCACTCTCTGTCCTTGTCACTTGCATTGCTACTTTCAAAAAAAAAATAAACAATACAAATGACAGCATTCCACGCTATAATGGAAAGTGCCTTGTCGTACCTAGAATATGAAAGAAACAACAAAAAAGGTTTGTTTCATTCCCAGAACAGTGCCTAACAGGTTCTCATAAGATCTATCATTTTGATGGAGATGCTAATTATGGTATATTATAATGGCAGCTGAATGCAGTCTCTGAGGTCCTCTATTGACATCTTCCCACAATTCTTTCATGTTCTCATGACATCATAACAATGATATTAAAGGATTTATTCTCTTCTTGATACAGCTGTTTTGGCATTGTTAAACACAATGGAAGTTTTGGATGCATAAAAGTGGAAGATATACCCACTGTGTCACAGAGAATCCACAAAAATACGTAATTAGCCAAAAAACATGGTGCCAGTGGTTCATGTTCAAAATGTCATCGAGGTTCCAAGTATTTCTTCTTAAGGAAAATTTCATGAGAATAGGGAATGTGACTTTCCCATGTTCAAATTCCCCCTTGTTTTTCTGAAAGGCACAATTTGCCCCTTGCTTTTAAAACTGACCTAGGATTCAGCCCACAGACACCCAACAAAACCATACAAAGGCTCACAAAGAATGTTCAGCTTTGCCAGAGCTCTTGACAAAAGAATTGCTTTGCAGTCAAGGTGGTCCTTGTTTCTACAGCCTTCAATTAGGATGGATCAGCTTTGAGGAAAATATGTTTCTTCTGCCAAATTACTATGAAACTAGTGGATGATCATAACGTATCCCAAATGACATCACACCTAATGGCTGCCTTTACCAGAGAGGTTCTGCTTTCATTGTGGCATTTGGATTGAGAAAATGGGCTCTGAAATTTAGGAAATGGGGGGAGTTGTGGCAGCAGAGGTGGATGACTCCTTCTTTCTCTATGTAGATGTGGATGTGGGTAGATGTGAAAGGCATGAGTAGGTCCTCAGTCTGTAGGTGTCCAGATTATTATCTTCTCTTTCGTATTGCTAAATCTATTTAAATAGGCTGAAAAATGCGTGTCAGTGGGAGTTTTTCCTTCACTCCTCTCACTCTTGAAGCAAGAAGAATTCCTGATGTAACCAAGTGCTCTCCCACGCACACTGACAGCCACCCACTCACGGCAGATATTTAACTGCAAAGAAGAAGGGAACAAGCATAATAAAAAATAGAAAGCAGTCCTCCACAAAGAAGAGAAATTTAGCACCCCTGAAAAGAGGGCCCACAAGTACTATGACTGAAATACCTTCTGATATTCAGTAAGCCCCAGTATGTCTTTTTTCAGTTAGGACTGAATCTCATCCATGCACCAGCATTTTCCTTTAAAACACAGCAATTAAATTCTGGTCATACACCCATATCCAGTCTGTTTACACCTCTCCTATCTCCATCCTACCTTTCTTGTTGTCAGCTTATGCTCCATTTGCACTTGCCACCACTATGAACAATTTTTAACAAAGGTACAGTTCTTTGTTGCTGGAACAGAAAATGCAGACCTTTATAGGATTCTGAGGCCAAAAGACAAGGTATTCTCAAATAGAAAATAGTCTGTTATGCAACTGTTTATTATTGTTCTATGTGTAAGATTGTCTGCTAGGCATAGATATCTAACGTTTTTTAACTAAAGGAATTAAAATTTGAAATGAAGAGCAAATGAATGAAAGAGCCAACAAATATACAGAGACTTGTCTTTATTAAAATAACTCTTATGTATTCCTAAACAAGACTTCTTTCTTTTTTTTTCTCCTTTATTTACATCTCAAGGTATTATTTAGAGTATGCAAATGTGATATGTTCCACAAATCAGACCTGGCAACTCATAATCACATCCTGCTCTATGTGATTTGATATTCATACACAATCATTGTCACTGACAAAAGTATGTGTGTGGGAGAAATGTCTACCATTCTGCTATACAAATTAATCAATAAAGTAGTGTGCATGAGGGTGTCATGAATAGAAGTGGATATCAGTAGATTTTCCCTAAGGATGACAATAATTCCTTTTTCTAAACCAGTATATTTAAATATGAAAATACATAATAAATGCAAACTACAAAATTTTGGAATATCTGCATTGTTTCCCAACTGAGTTTCTAAAAGCATGTTGCTCAAATTAACTAAAAGACCTAAAAAGATTTTCCTATAATATCTTTTCTTTTTCTGATAAGGTTTCCATTTGAAGATATTGGAATAGATAGATTTTACTTCTTGAAAGCTGTCGTGAGTTGGAAAAACTTTCTTACACATGTTATCCAAAGCGTATGTCAACATGGATATATGACATACTCACCCATAAATCACATGAAGCATATCGAAAACCACATGAAAGCCTGTATAAAACATGTAGAGTTAAAGAATTGTGTGATAAGTAGCTCTCTCAAATATATGAAAGGTAAGAAAATAATTTCTTTAATTCATTGCATCTTGAGATCACTGAGCAAATCTGAAAAGTAGTCCACTGTTAACTTCCCTGCTTGGGAAACAAATACCTTCCTACGATTTATAAAACACATAGTTCAATCTGGGAAAAAGAAATGCTCCCCATTTAGGCTGACTCTTGGAGATACAATGACGCAATAACAGCAGAAAATCATGACAGCTTTCAAGAAGTAAGGCTCCGTAGAAGAGTGACCTGAGGGTGGAGGAAGAGAGGACGGGAAGCATAGGAAAGCTTTCATGGCAGTAATACTTTTAAGAAAATCAATTATTCACAATAAGCTGCGGAGAACTATATCCTTTTCCTTGCCAGAACCTACCTTGTTCTTTCTATCCAACACTCTCATCTAAAACCTGTGCCCGCCATTTTGACTTCAAGGCTAAAGAGTGATGATGCTGAGGGCATTCACTCATATGCTCTAAGGTCATTGTGTAGGTGGAAGAAAAAGTGATCACCTTACAGTCATAGAGATTCCTTTTCTTATAGAGGAGACATGTATTACATTTTATTTATTCAAAGGTTTTCTTCTGCTGACAAAGTAAGCAGAGTGCTTACTTTTATAAACTTGGTTATGGATACTATTATGCAGGCCTGTCCTGGTAGCCAGTAGCTTGTATATTCTAGCCTATTCCATCCATCAATATTAACAGCCTTCAGCATTTTTTTTGTGAAATAAGACTAGACTATAAACTGTTCCTCTATAGCCTCTGTCCTTTGTAAGTATTACAGCATTGTTTCCTTCAAAAAGAAATGGTTAATTCCCCTTTGCATGATTAATTTAGAAAAAGAATAGTACAGAAATTAAAATACCTGCTGCTGTACTATGTTCAGATTTGAATGTGAACACAAAAAATATTTGAACTTCCCTTCCTCTGATGGGTTTAACAGTCACGTGTTTCTAATGAGGCTAAAGTAGTGTTTTGCAAAAATTTAAAATTTCTTGCTTTTGAGCTTTTCTGTGGTAGATAGACTTCTATTAGATAGGCATAAACATCTGTTAACAATTCAGAAATGTAGTTCTTTTTTATGCCTAATTAACAAGGTCATTATATTAGTTTTTTCTTAACCTTTCTAGCTAGGAGCCTGCTGACTGTATTATATAAAAAAAAACCAAAACCAAAACCAAAGAAAATACATAATTCTGCGTGTTTCTTAATGTTTTAATTCCAGCACTGGAAGGACTTTGCACTAATCCACCTCAGGGTTTTTGATTTTTGTGGATTTTTTATTGGGGGTGGTTTGGTTTTTTGCAACAATTGGACGATTTTTGCGCTCATCTTTGAAAGGTACTCATAAATGTTTCCCACCTGCACGGTGTTCACATTTTCTCCTTAATTTCCTTGATATTATTTCATATTTCTTTAATCCTCTGAGGATCATATGTTAGAACTGTCCTATATTTATTTATTTTACCTACAGGTTTTTTATTACAGGTATTTTAATAACATATGCACATTACTAACCAATCAGAGCAAGTCAGCATTCTCCTGGATGCTGAAGAAATCTAATTTATTAAGGTGATGGAATTATGGAAAACATATCAACCTTAAAATATAAAAAAGCATCACAGAATATGGCAAATATGGGAAAAGCATTTCAGTGCATTTCATGTGTGTATTGGGTCTGGCAAAGATGGAGTTAATTTTCCCTGTAGCCACCCTCATAGTGCTGTGCTTTGTATTGGTAGCTAGAAAGTTGTTGATAACACACCAGTGTTTTGGCTGCTGCTGAGCATTCCTTGCACAGCATCAAGGCTGTCTCGGTAACATTCCCACTTCACCATTAGGTTGGGGGTGGGCAAGATCTTGGGAAGGGACATAGCCAGGACAGCTGACTCAAACTGACCACAGGGATATTCCATACCATGTGACATCTGCTCAGCAATAAAAGCTGAGAGAAAGGAGGCGGGGGGGGGTGGTGGTGGAATTCATTATTACATTTGTCTTCCAGAGCAACTGCTGTGTGCTGAAGTCCTGCTTCCCAGAAAGTGGCCAGACATCGCCTGCTGATGGGAAGTGGGAAGTAAAAACAAATCTTTTGTTTTCCTTTGCTTCCGCGCATGGCCTTTGCTTTTGCTTTATTAAACTGCCTTTGTCTTGACCTAGAGTTTTTTCCATCTTATTCTCTCCCCTGTCCTTCTGAGGAGGTGAGTAACAGAGCTTGATGGGCACCTGGTGTCCAGCCAAGGTCACTCCAACATAATGTGTTGTACGTTCCAATGGTCTTGTTGTGAAAGATTTGTCAGTGGTTTAGATATCTTTTCTATATAACTCTCAAGTATTCTGGCGTCTAAAAACAAGTCTACCGCATGACACACCTTGTTTTCCCTACAAATACATAAAGAAACCTAGAAAACTGCTATAACAGACTTGGTCTTGGTTGGGATCAACTCAGATAGTCTGCTGACTTCTTAGATGTCTGTTTTCAAGTTTTTAAGATGCAGTTGGACAGGGTGCTAGATAATCTCATCTAGGCTCCCTTTCCCATGAATGGACCAGATGATCTTTCGAGGTCCTTTCCAAATCTGGGCTGTTCTATGGTTCTATGAAATTTCCCCACCTTTTACAACAGAAGATGAAATTAATATCCAGAAATACTTTTAATCTTCATGATGTATCTGTTATATTTTTTTAAATTTCCTCTTACATACATTAGACTTTTCTTTACTACTGTTTTCATTCTTAGTGTATTCTCTTCTTGCTCCTAGGTTGCTTAACCTTAGAACCTACCTTGGGCCTTTTGCAGTCCTTCTAGAAGTACAGACTATCCGTTATATTATGGATTTTTTCTTTCTTTTATTTCTCCAAAATATGGAACGACCAACCCCTTAAATTTGGAATGGGTTTTTAATTTTCTACATCAGAAAAACCTCTCCCTTTCTGGAAAGCTCTTTCTGCTGTCCCAGTGCCATAGCACAAAACTACTCAGAGCAGGACAAGTTAATCAGTGGCATATTCTAAGCCTCTTTACTTCCTATGTTACACCATATTTATTCCCTTCATTTTTCCCCTAATATTTCTACAGGGACTTTTTAGCTGTAGAATATGCCTATGCACATAATTTTCGTTATGAATAGATTTCCTGGAGAGAGTCTGGAGTGTCCAGCATGGTAGAAAATACTTTGTCAGGAATGGTAGGGATATAATTGATTCTATCTTGGTCAGAGAAATAAAGAATACGACATTTTGAGGTCTTTCTGTTCAACCTTGGATTCTATTTCACTCCCTAATTACTAATTATACTCTTCCCTCTCCCCATGAAGCTCTTCTCCCTTTCTTTTTTTCATCTTTTGCGAATTATTTTATTCATTCTACATCAAGTCCTGCTGTGGACCTGTGAATCAGACAGTCTTTTTTCAGCATACCTTTCTTCTCATACAGATTATTTTTCCTTCCAAGGTTAACCATTCCATTCTCTGTCATTCTGCTCATTCTTCACCACTACATCAAACCAAGTCTGGGTTTTAGGCTTCTTTTCCACAATAGTCTATGTATCTTTTGCAAAATTATCTTTAATTTCCTGAAGATTTTATCCCTTACTTTAATTTTAATTTTATGATGTGATGATGTCTTTGCTATATATTACTTTAAAATGAAAAGCAACCTCTGACTTTGTTTTTTATTTTTGCCTTGGAAAGTTTCCACTTCATTTTACAACTTCCTTTTCTGTATAATAGTCTGTACTACTAAGAGGTACCTGAAACATCTGAAACCTTATGTCCTCTCCAAGTAAAATCAGAAAACCCTTTTATTTTCTTGAGAATCAGCTCCTTTCATATTTTTTATTATTTATTTCATGATTAGCAGCTTTTAGATCCATGTTTCCATGCTTAGAGTGTAGATCCATATTTTTTTTATCCTGATTGAATCTATTCAAAACCAAGAATTTTTCGATTTCTTACTATTTTTTGACAGTTAATATTTGAGAATTCTGGTTGAAAGCCCTAATTTACTAATAAGTTTTCTATTATGTTTTATTTCCCACTACAGTTTTCCTGTATGTTAAGATTTTCCCAGGCTTTTTTTCTCTCAGGAAAAAGATTGTCAAAAAGCCTCCTTCCCTAAGGCATTCAATCCATAGACAAGGTGTAAACTAGAAAATTAAGGGAATCATCAGTGTTTACAGAACACACCATCTTGCCCTTGTAACTCCAGATTCAGACATCTGCTTACTGTGACAACCTCATGCATGGTCTCCATTCTCTTTTGTCTAGGCTATAAGACTGTTAAACATCACACAAAGATAGAAATACATAAATTATGGGGCTTATTTTGCATTTGGCCAGTTCATTTCCCCGTCAACAGCAGAGCCTAATAACTGGTCTCAGTGTCTTCTGCGTTTGGCTTTTGAGACAAAGCTTTATTTTTCAAGGCTCTAAGTGTTTTAGACTGATTAAGGTCTTTGTTGAACCACACTCTTGAACCTAGTCACCTTTGGCTGAAAGTGATTGACAGTGAGGATTGGTTTATTGGTGACAAGTGTGTGTGTGTATTACAGCAGGTAATACACAGGTCAGAGCTCTGTTGCTTTGGCCAGAACCTTGTGCTTGGATAACTTGAAGACCAGTCACTGCCCAGTGTCTCATCTCATTGCAATTTTGCTAATCTCAACTGATTTTTTATCCCAGAAGAATACTCCCACCAAACATATTCTACTCAGAGGAAATATCTGTAGACTATTTCATGGAGGTACATAAGTTTTACCAGGAAAAATAAAGAGAGAAAGTAATGGTGAGGAAAGGATCTCAATATTCAAGATTGCTAGAAAAGAGGCAAAAGAAACATCACTGAGTAGAATTTTAGATTTAGAGAGAACTAAAACATAATTACTAATTGGATTAGCTTGAGTATTAATGATTAATGAATAACATTGATAAACAATGTAGGATTTGGCATTTAAAATCAATATACTGATTTTTTTTGCTTGTTTGTTTAAAGCACTTTTAGGAATTTTTGAATCATATTTCTTTTGCAAAGCTGTAACTAAAGCCACTCCTCAGTAGTCCTTCTGTGCTTATTTACTTCTTGTATAGTTCATCAACAGAAAATGTTGGGGCATTTTTCCTATATAATGAAAGTTCCGCTTTAAACTGGAAATGTCTCCCACCATCTATTTTGTACATCTTTTTTGTACATCAGCTTGTTAAGGAAAAAATAAAGAGATTGGAGTTAAAAAAGGAATAAAAGATGATGACTTTACACATTTCTTTGAATTCTGTGTGCCCTCAAAAATAAAGCTTGAAGATGCGAGCACTGGAAGAAAGATGTTGAGAAATTAGACATATTTACATTGCATTGTGTCTCAGCTGATTAAATTAATCTGTCTTTTCACCCATTCAGTTACTAAATACAGAAAATTAGAGAAACCAGATATTGGTTGAAGTAACGTAACGAAAGTTTCATCTTACTGTTTATAAGTTTATAAAATAAAGTTTTTATTGTTTATAACAATATTTATATTGTTATATTATGTTAAAATATTTATAACAAGTTTAACTTGTCATTTTTTACAGATTGGTAAAAACCAGAAAAGTGCATGAAAATGACAGGATTGACAAAATATACTTACAGTTCAGACGTTGTTTTAAAAAAGAAATAGGGTTGGGCCAGCTTAGTTTATTTGTAGATTGAAACATCATAGGAAATGCAATTTTCCTTGCCAATATTTCTTCCTAAGATTTTGTAAGTTTTACTTAAAAGCTTGACTAAATAGCTTTTGTGCTCTATCAGGGAATTTTTCTTAGAAGCTCTGATGAACCATTTCAGACAAACTCTTCCTGGACCTCTGTCTTACAAATCTCCCCAAGGAACTCTAAATTCCTTGCATTAAATCTAGCTACTGGTCCTTAATTTACCCTAAGTATAATATTTCAGGGAGAAAAAAAGGTGATACAGCTAGCCATTGTTTAAAAGTTAGATGGAATTCTTTTATTTTAGTATTATTGCTATAATCACTATAACAGCTTCATTTACATTTGAATTCAGGAAAGTGTCTATCTTCAAGAAAATTCCTCATCAATAGTACCTAAACACACAGATAATTCTATTCTAATTTAATTACTAAACTGACCATTCTGTTCAATGGGACAATTTATGTGAGCAGAGACTGGAATACACTACAAAGAACATAATAAAGCTACTCTCCTATTTTTTCTGTTCTAAAAATGTGGAGAGTAATGTAGGTTGCACTGTTTTAACATTAGAAGAGAGTTATAAGTGGCTGTTATCGCAATAATCACTCTAGGGCCACCTGCTATAAATCTAGTAATTTATAAACTATGAAATATGAGGCAATCCCTCATCAAAAAAGAAGAACACATTTAGCATAAAGAAGAGATAAGAGACATAAAATCATAACTATTTCGTGGCTGGATGCCATATTCATTGTCTAAAAGTAGAGTTTCTTGTACTATAAAAATTAATTCTGTTGGCTCAGAGACATGTAACATATGCAGAAAATCCAGGCCTTTCCTGGTAAATTAAACAAATTCTGAATTTCACACATCACAGTGCAGCAATACTTGTTAACAGTTAATAGGTTCTAAATTTGGAACATGTAAATGTGTAAAGACAAAAAGTGGCTTAATGAGGATGAAGATCCTTACTGTCATTCTTTTTAGATAAGTATTGATGAAACACTGAGA
>JAOXJM010000001.1:21098981-21125070 GCA_026413425.1 Tringa solitaria | reverse complement strand
AAACACTGAGAACATCAGTGTTTTAATTTAGTTTCTCTACTAAGTCCCAACTCATATTAATGATTGATTGCTTTTATAAGAATGAAAATCTGTGTCCCTGAATAGTCGGTGTACTGCTCAAGCAAAATGAGTCCTGTTAGTTAGTGATTGTAAAGCAATGACTCCTTCAAAAACAAATGTAATAGAGAGAGCAATGTGCATAGTACACAGAAAACTCAAGAAAAAGTAACAGTTCTTGCAGTATATTATAAGTAATAACATTGAAATGAGTGACAGGTTTTAGGTTTTTGGTTTTTTTTGATGGAGCACTGTTGTAATACTGAGAAATATCAATTAGTTGGAGCAGTGCTAAATATGGAGTAATTTCAGTAATACTCCAGTGCTGGTATAAGCTGCAGAGTAGAGAGTGGTTACTGAATTACAATTAAGAAAATTTGACTTTTGCAAAAATTATTTTAATAGGTGTCAAAATAGCTTTTCTGCTAAATTCTGGTTCTTGCACCACACCCTTCATCTAATTATTGATTCAATCTATCAAAATGTTAGTGCTGACCACTAGATAGTCCTTTGCAATCTAAATAACTAAAATTTCACCAAAAGGATCCATTTATTCAGGGACTCCAATATGGATGCTACATTTTTTTGTGGATGTGAATAAATGGCATGGAAAGAATTAAATGCCATGCAAACTGGAAAGTACTGGCATGAGTTTTGGCAAGGGAAACAGATTGTGGAATTTAAAAACAACAGCATATAGGGATTGTTTTCTGTCTAGGCAAAACATTAATTGGCTGAGATAACATTTCCTAGTAGAATTTCCTCCTAGTGGTGCTGTTGAGAGAGATAGGGACAAGAATAAGCACCTTTTGAAATCTGTTACATGTGATTTTTTTCCACTTTAGAAGATATGTTCTATCTTACATATAAACAAGAAATGTTTTAAATTGTGGATATCAGAAAGCCTGAACCATAGCATTTCTCTTCAGTAAACTCAAGGCTTAAATTGTCTTGTGGGTCTACTACTATGAAAAAAGCAGCTCAAGGTGTTTTCATGGACTGTAACGTCTATGTATCCCCTTGATTTAGTTATGCCTTACAAACTTGTATCTATATCACAAAACTGAATTAAAGCAGTTTCTCAAAGAGGCAGCTATATTTCCAGGCACCTAGAAAAAAAATACTAATAACCAAGACCATGTAAAATGACCGGATCTTTAAAGAATATTTAAAATTTTTATAATGCTAATTTCTTCATACCTAAACCAACATTCTCAGATCATATCCAACAGCCCTAGCATTTCGTGGAGGGGAAAAGAGTGAAGTTTTGCTGGGACACCTGGTTCTTCAGGGCATGGCTTCATATCTGGGTGCAGACAGCTGCACACATGCAGTTTCTGTGCACTGGTCTAGAACTGCATAATGGCATTACCACAGTGTTCAGTGGAAACTAAGATACCTGTCCTCTTAGTGAGGTTTGTTAGCTCAGGCTAAACCCTGTTCTGCTGTGGCAGCCTGGCTCAGAGCTCAGTCACAGTTGACACATACCTTCTGCACCCAGACATGTAGATTTACTCTCAGGCAACATACCCTAAACATTGGATTCCTAGCACTGGGTTTTCATTTTTCTGTTCTTTGGAAGAAAATAAAACTTTGCTCTTCAGATAGGTTTTCTGTAGCTTTTATGTCTGGCCAAGGCAAAGAAAATCTCTTCTCCATGACTGGAATTGAAGGCATTCCGTATTTCAGCTACTTAAAAATTTACGTATGTATGTGACAGGCAAGGTAATTTGTGTTCAGCTGTAACAGGTTTTGTGAATTTTCAGCTGCACACACTGTCACTAAATCTCAACATTCCCATTTTATGTCCTAACATCTTAATATGTTCATCGGAAAGAATGATTCAGTATTTGATTCAGTACTTAGGCAGCCTATGATCTGAGGACTAGAAAGTGATGCTGAAACTGTTCTTGTGAAAAGGAAAGAAATTACTTCTCCTGTGCTAAAAAACCTGATCATTAAGAGATGAGGGAAAATGTGTCATATAGGAAATTTACTTATTGTACTTGGATAACAGAAAAATATTTAACTACCTAAAGTAGTCTGAACTTTGAACTTTTAACTCATGGCTTTAGTTGAATGTCAGTATTAAAGGCAGTTCCCCCAGAAACAAGGTGCGTTTTTCTGTGAGCATATGGCAGGTTCTAGGCACAAGGAAACCAGCCCTTGATAAAATTCAGTGGGAACATCTGCTCAAAGAACCGACTTGGAAAGTGGCCCAGACATTTCGACAAACCTCAGTTCAGTGTCCAGCTGCTACAGCGTCGAATAATGTAGGAGAAAAAAGGCAGGAGGCAGAAGCAAGGCTGGCTAATACATTTCACTTCTCCACGGACTCTCAAGCCTACAAATCAGTGCAATTATTTACTAGGGAAGATAACGACCACTTTTAAATACAGGGAACAGAACCAAGGATCTAACTTTAAGTGGGTTGGTTTTCCATGCAGCTGAAAATCTTTCTGACTCAGTAAAAATAGAGAGAACCAAGAATATAAAATGATTATATGTCACCATTTAGATATGCAGAACTGAAAACACCACCTTTTGTAGCAATTGCTCAAACTGTGTCAAAAGAAACTGAGGCCCTTGTTTCATGCAATAGTTAATAAGTAAAGCAGAATTTTCAGTTTAGTACACATGGGGAGGATGTGTATGCAAATATTATGATGAAGGTAGACTTTAATATCATGCAAAAATAATTTACAGTGCAACTAAGAACTTTGGCTTTCAATATGCAAATCGCCAAAGCTTTCTTCACAAGTAAGAGGGAAGAGGTGGTGATGGAGGAGGATATAAAATAAAAACTTGGTAGAGGATTGTTTAGTCACTAGGGTACTTTGTCACACTGTTACTAAGGAGAAGACAGTTATACGAACAGGATTCTTTAATTAAAATCTGTCTTTTCATAGCAGGTTACAATGCTGATTTTGGTCAGGCTGGTATAAAGTGAATCACTGTTAAATTTTTATCATGCCTCAGATACATCTGCTGACTTTCTAAGGTGTTATCTGCCTAAAAAATCATGAGATGGCTTTTTTGTTAACTTTGGTTAGAGTTGATTTGATATAATGATTTGTGGTTTCCTGCACATGAAGACTGTGGTGTATGATGTTTTAAACAGTTTTCTTCTGCTCCTCAGCAGGTAAACAGAATTCCTACACAAAGCTGCTTTATCCAAAACTCACTCCTCTGTCTCTGCTCACTATGAAATACTCTTCACTGGGTAAAAAACTGGCTCAATGACTGGGCCCAAAGAATGGTGATGAATGGATTTAAATCCAGTTGGTGGCCAGTCACAGGTGGTGTTCCCCAGGGCTCAATACTGGGGCCAGTTCTGTTTAATAACTTTATCGATGATCTGGACGAGGGGATCGAGTGCACCCTCAGTAAGTTTGCAGATGACACTACGTTGGGAGGAAATGTTGAGTTACTTGATGGTAGGAAGGCTCTACAGAGGGATCTGGACAGCCTGGATTGGTGGACTGAGGTCAATGGTATGAGATTCAATAAGGTCAAGTCCCAGGTTCTGCACTTGGGTCACAGCAACCCCATGCAGTGCTTCGGGCTTGGGGAAGAGTGGCTAGAAAGCTGCCTGGTGGGGAAGAATCTGGGGATGTTGGTCAACAGCCAAATGAATATGAGCCAGCAATATGACAACAGCATCCTGGCTTGTATCAGGAACAGTGTGGCCAGCAGAACTAGGGAAGTAATCATCCACCTGTACTCCGCACTGTTGAGGCCCCACCTCAAGTACTATGTTCAGTTTTGGGCCCCTCACTACAGGAGAGACATTGAGGTGCTGGAACGTGTCCAAAGAAAGGCAACGAAGATGGTGAAGAGTCTAGAGCATAAGTCTTCTGAGGATCAACTGAGGGCACTGGGATTGTTTAGCCTAGAGAAAAGGAGGCTGACCTTATCACTCTCTACAACTACCTGAAAAAAGGTTGTAGCAAGGTGGATGTCATCTCTTCTGCCAATTAACAAGCAATAGTACAAGAGAAAACAGCCTTAAGCTGCAGCAGGGGAGGGTTAGTATGGATATTAGGAAAAAAATCTTCACTGAAAGTGTTATCAAGGACTGGAACAGGCTGCCCAGGGAAGTGGTTAAGTCACTATCTCTGGAGCTAATTAAAAGACATGTAGATGTGGCACTTAGGGATATAGTTTAGTGTTGGACTTGGCAGTGTTAGGTTTACAGGTGTACACCATGATCTTATGGGTCTTTTCCAACAGAAATGATTCTATGATTCTAAGTCCTTACCAACATCACCCCACTCACTTACTGCCACTATTTTGAAGTCCTAGCCAAAACACCCCATGAAAATGCTGAACTCCTTTGAGCATCAACCTTTAACTGAAAGGCACATGATTGTTTTGCTGTCAAGCCTCTAGAGCTAAGGAAAGGGCTCCTACTTCCCAGCTGTTTCTTGACATTTTCTGGTCTTGGAGTCAGAAAGAATTCTAGTGACAGGTAAGTGTCTGGATTTTGGTTATTTGACTTTTCCTTTAGGAGGTTTTGCATTGTCCTCCCTCCCACCCTTGACCATTGTCAGATCCCACCCTTGATCTCTCTCCAGGAGGTTGAACACCTCTTGACTATCATGCTGCTTCCTGAGGACCCTTCCCAGGACCTTTCAGGGTAGTTCATTATCTCTTGGGCATCATGCATGAGAAAAGGCCTAACAATAAAAAGCATAGTTAAAACAGCACCATAGCCTTTAATTTATGTATGCTGCTATTTTGAGGTTCAGAGTTGATAAAAGCCAAAGTACAACTATCATTTATTTTATTTTCCTTTTCATGTGGCCAAAGAAGAAAAAAAAATATAATCAGATGTACAAATAATATGTGCTTGTATTATAGCAGCACTGACAGCTCCCATCTGTGATTAAACCTCCCTTTTAACAAGCCATACCAACACATGCTCTGAATCACCCTGCAGAATCTAAAGTTAAAATAAGCTCATACAGATGAAACAGACTACTGGAACTGGTTTAACTAGGAAGTCAGGTAGCTGAAAAGGAAACAGTAGTGTTTCAATGGTCAGTGATTCAGGTAAAAGTGCATTATCCACTGCTACATAATAAATATTTTGGATCTTGTTAATAATGACAATCATCAGAAATAAATACTGTGTTGTGGCCAGCTGTAGACAGACCTCACCCTCCTGTATTTCAAGCTGGCCAGATGTGAGCCAGCTCACATCCTGAAGTCATATAGCCAACAGCATCACGTCACTGGGCTTGAGCCAGTCAAAGTGCCCTTCTATACTTCTACAGGACACTTGGATCTGACTGTGTCTTTTGGAGTAGACGTGTCTAGACTAGTTGTTTGGTGCTTTATACAGAGGTTAAAGGAAACTAAGGCTATCTCATGTTCAAATGACCCTTGGAAACACAAAGACTAACAGCCCAAAGTTATGTTATTTTGCCTGTTGTTGCCCAGATCTTATGAAACACATTGAAAATTCTCATGGTTTCCATCTGAAACCATTAAAAAACGCTTTTGAGTAGGCAAAATTCAGCCAAGAATGTCCCAAAAACCAAATAGACCTCAAGAAACACGTTTGCAAACCCGCACAAACATCTGGATTGTAACAAAAGACAAATCTAGCAAATTCAACCAAATGCCAACTTTTGTTAAAGAAATTTCTTGTAACTGTAAACAGAGTTACTCGTTTGATAGACAGCATCTGTTACATTTTTACGAACTTTGAACATAAGTTCCCCACTTCCTGGATGGTTTCACAACTTGATGGCAACGTCCCTTTGGTTTTTATTCTCATTGTCTTGCCATATTTGTATACACAACATCAGTCTGTCACAGATTCAGAAAAACAATCTCCTGGGGCATCCAGCAGTAGTCCATTTTGCCTTGTATTTGTTCTCCAATTAAGCTTGTAATCCTATGAGTGAATGATTCTAATATAATTAATCAGAACTGCATGCATTCAAATCATTGCTGTGGACAAACGGTAACACAGTTGTGTTAAAGATCATTCACAGAACAGCTATGTCCAGCTAAAGCTGCAGAATTTGTAAAATGTTAAAAATGGGGGGAAGGAGATCTGGTTTTTGAGAGGAAACTTTATGAAATTCAAAACTGCAGATTGTCTGCTCACTATTAGCAGTGTGCTGGGCTGGCACCCAAAACCAGAGAAATGTTTTCAATCACTGTCAGTGCCATTGTAAGAATAGTAAGCAGCTGATAAAGGTCTTTTGATCTATTTCTTCCAAGCCTACTATTAACTGGCTTTTGTCCTTCAGCATATATAATTTGTATGTATAAATCCAATACATTTTAAAGATCAGTCATGCTAGAGAGAAAGAAAAATTGTTATAAAATATTTTTATTACTCTTCTAAAAAAAAACAGTGGAAAAATATACTAGAAGTCTTGACTGCTCTGTTCTGCTTCCTTGCACTGTAACAGAACTTGGTTGTGCAGACTGAAATAACTCTTTCCACTCTGCCAGCTGGATGAATGCAAGAGGAAAGGATTACTTTTGTACTATACAGGTTAAATGGAGAAAGATGCAGCTTTTTAATAATCCAAAGCCTAATTAAAAGGAAGCTGTACAATAAGACTTCTAATAGTGCACATCATACAGACACCTGGTCTCACCACCACAGAATACATTCTGGATGTTGGAAAGGAACGGACCCATCCCATGCACATACTGTGATATCTAAACCGATTTTTCTTTGCTCACCAACATCTTTGAATCTCATTCTTCAAATCCAATCTGCATTTACACAATTAATTTTGAGTAGAATAATGAAAAAGTCCATCTTCTGAAAGGAATGCATCACAGAGGTAATGGCAACATCACCACTGACAACTGCTGCCTTGGTTTAGTGAAGCACTGCTGCAACTTGAAAACTGCTTTTACTACTTTGAACAAGGAAGGACATATGCTGGGAAACACGCTGACACTGTTTTCTTCTCATTTGGGTTCATGTGCATAATCCGGGATTATATATTATATTATGTCGACACCATGATTGCATTTTACAGTGTGCATCAACATAAGGAGGTAATTTCATTTATAAGAAACTCTTTGAAGGAGAGAAGAAAACACAGCAGCAAATTGTGCAAGTTGGAAATAGTTTGCTGTTTTATTTTTGTCCCTGTGTTTAACTCAGGATTATTCAGTACATGTTTTCATTTTTCTGGACACTATCTTTACAATGACATTACATTATCTGCTCCAGCTACCCTGCTTGTGTGACTCGATCTTGCACTTAATGCAAGTGAATTTCAAATCACACTGGAAGAATATGTACAACTGCCCAAAATGTTCAAAACTGCATAGTGATTATGAATTTTTTTATTGATAGACTTTAAAGAGGTCTGACTTCCAAAGAATGGATTGTTAATGTGGGATTAGTACTTAAGGTTCCTATAACTAACTGTAACTAATAGCTATGACTAATTGCAAAGGAAGATGGAAAGATTCAAAATCTGGTCCAGAAAATGATGAAAAGAAACAACATTTCCCTAATTTCTGCTATTAAAGACAATTAGCTTGTTAAAAATAGGTTAAACAAGCAGTTCTTAAAGAGATAGAGCACTGGTAGCCGTAGCCTGTGATTTGCCGAGTTAATCTATATGAATTTTGAAAATTGCATGTACTGTCTTTTTCTTGTGTAGAAAGTTCTAATAACAATAATAATAATAATTTGAACACACTTTCTCTGTTTATAAGCAAAAGGCAATAAAAAAGCTTCATTTATTTTGTCTTTCCTAATTAAATAAAGATTATATCCAGAGCAAAATAAAAATCCAGATGACAAACTTGCACGAGGACAGTCCTACTTCTTACAATCCAGTAGACTGTTGTCTTAATTTTACTAGACACACATTAATTCCTGCTTTCCTCTCAAGTGGCACTGCCAAGAGAAAACACCATTTATACCTGTCACACTACTTGTCTCTTCATCTGCTTACTCTTGCCTTCTTGTCGTGGGTTGCTTTGCTGATATAATGGTGGTGGGAGAGAAGGAAGTAATTAGTGATAGTATTGAAACTACTCATAGAGCGCACTAGAAGCTTGTCGTGCTGGTGGACAGTATGCTCATATAGCCAGCACATGTGCTGTCTTTTGATTTAAATCTTAAGTTGTAACACAGAAGAGAAAGGAAACATATTTCTCTCACTGACTTTAAATTTAAAATGCCAGAGGGATTGTTTGATAAGCTGATATATACACAATATGCACTTTTTAAACAGCTTAGAAGGCTTTTAGGCCTTTTTTGGGTTTTCTTTTTATTTCTAATTAAGTTTAGAGGTTTTGATTTCCTTTAAAGCATATCTACAGAAAGCCTGTTAAGGTGTGTTCAGATTTTCAGGTTTTAAAATGTTTCAAAGAAATCTCTTGGAGTTAACTGTAATTTGAAAATACTATGAAGAAGCAAATTTTCAAGAAAGAGAGGAAAATTCCAAAATAAATGTCAAGTTCATCTGATGATTAATTGGATATTCATGTTCTGTCTGAATTTTCGCAATTTCTGTCTTCCAACTCTGATTTGAGAGTAACAAAGAATCAGAGACCTTCTCTTCCTTTGAATAATATTTGGTCTGAAGCAGTAGGAATAAAACAGAACAGAAGCCATAGAAGTCCTGCAATATGTGCAGGATTTTCAGATGGGTTAAAGCATGTTGAGCCTCCAGATTGTAAGTTAAATGTTTGGCAAAGAGTGTGTCTAGCATCTCCTACTCCTTTTCAGTTGCTAATATAACTTGCAGAAGCCAAACTCAAACAGCGCAAGTGACTTTACTCCGTGCAGAAAGAGCAAATGAGTAACATTTATGGGACGCTTTGTTTTTTTACTGTGGACCTCTGAAAATCAAAATTGAAAGCTAAGAGGAGAGTTAGAAGTGCTGCGCTTTAACAAATGGTGAAAGCAGTTATTCCATAGCACCGCCACTTTGGTTATAATGTTTACAATGAATATAGGCTACTTAGTATCTGACACTACCGCTGTTGAAGATAATTGCATAGCTGGGAGAACATACAATTCAGTCTAAAACTGACTGCTGCCCCAATCAGCACAGAGGTTTTGGTTCAATCAGAAAAAAAGTCCTTGTATTGTGTTCCCAAACAATTTGCATTTGATTGCGACAGCCTACATGCAGGGGAACTACTTAGATGCTGTGAGGGGCCTTGTCAAAACAAATGACTTGCACAGTTTTTTACTCATGAGTATTTATGTTTATAGGAAACCTAGCCTCACATCAGATGTTTTTCCCAGTACAAAAGCAGTTGTGCATTAGCAAGACTAGACAGAAGTGAGAAAAGAAGCTTAATGTATTTCTTCCTGATACATTCTGATTTGATTAAGCTAACTTTTGAAGGTAAAACTGTTGATCTGGTCAATGGGAGTTTAACAGTTTCAAGATCTAGCTTTTAGTGAAATCTACTTATTAACAAATATCTGGAATCAATCATTTCTTTTCTTTTCTACATACATACTAGGTAATTCAAATGAGATACAAGCCTGAACAGAGAACTGCAGCATTTAGCTTAACTAAAACTAAACCTGAGGAAAGTTAATAAGAGTAATAGCAACATTTCCTTAATATTCTCCAGTTTACCATATAGCCATGAAACTCTCAAATCAATCACTTAATTTTCCCTTTCCTTCTGTTCATGTGATATACTTAACCTTCTTCATTTTCCCTTCAATATGCTATTTTCTTTCCCCTCATGTTTAGCTTCTAGACTGTATTCTCTCACTCTCTCTTTTCCCGTCTTCTTCCCAGTTTTCGTGTGGTGGAATCTGTTTTTCTTTCCATGTTACCATGCTGTCTGCAAACCTTTGTTTTCTCAGACAACAGTTGCCTCTTTTATTACGTTCACTCTAATGTGGTGTTTTCTGACATGCCTCTCACCAGCCCGGTAAAAGTCTGGTCACTGAAACTGATATGCATGTCTTGTTGTAGGCAAGTACAGTTTTTAAGATCCTTTCCTTAAATGGAAAAATGATGTAGAAAAGACAGGCAATTTTCCTTAGAAAAAAATTATTTGTATAATTATTAAACAAGCTAAAAATAAATTGTATATAGATTGTTAGCTTGGGGCTTCTTAGGCTGGATATGATTAGATATTCAACTTTTTTTTGTGTGTGTGATTTTCTAAGAAAAATATATTTTTCTCCCACTACATTTGTATATATTATATCATATCATAGCTGTTTTAAACCTTGTATGATTTTGCAAGCTTATACCAACCATAAGGCTGGCAGATTCAGTAGTATGTATTGTATTAGTAATGATTCGGTGAAAACTCTGGAGACAACTCAGTTATACAAATACAGGGATGTAATGCCAGTTTTGGATATGCCATGATATCCTTCCAACATCCCACCTGCTGATCCAGAAAACTACAGGTCTCTGACCACTTAGGGCATCTCAGATAACATTATGAAACACCTACATCTAATTCAGACATCCGAATTGTACTCTACATCTTAGATATTAATCTGAATTAATGTCTTAATTTGGAGCTGAATCCCATGCTTAGGGTCACTATACACATTGTTCCAGTATTAGAGTTCTCTCTGGTTCTGTGTTTCAGATGGGACATAAAATAGGTGTCCTGATGACATCTGTCTATCAATGTTTACCTGATGTTAACAGTTTTAGCTACTTCATCTGGGGCTAAGGAGAAATTCCAGATTTCACAGAATCACAGAATGAATCACAGAATGATAGGGGGTTGGAAGGGACCTCCAGAGACCATCTAGTCCAACCCCCCTGCCAAAGCAGGTCTGCCTAGAGCCGGTTGCACTGGAATGTGTCCAAGTGGGTTTTGAATGTCTCCAGAGAAGGAGACTCCACCACCTCTCTGGGCAGCCTGTTCCAGGGCTCTGCCACCATCAAAGTAAAGAAATTCCTCCTCGTGTTTAGATAGATCTTCTTATGTTCAAGTTTGTGCCCATTACCTGTTGTTCTGTCATTGAACACCACTGAAAAAAAGACTGGACCCATCTTCTTAACATCCACCCTTTAAGTATTTATAGGTGTTGATCACATCCTCCCTCATTCTCCTCTTCTCCAGACTAAAAAGACCCAGGTCCCTTTAGCCTTTCCTCATAAGAGAGATGTTCTAGGTTCCTAATCATCTTCGTAGCCCTTTGCTGTACCCTCTCCAGCAGTTCCCTGTCTTTCTTGAACTGGGGAGCCCAGAACTGGAGACAGTACTCCAGATGGGGCCTCACCAGGGCAGAATAGAGGGGCAGGATAGCCTCCCTCAGCCTAATTTCCTTCTTAACATTTGTGTTTATTATGGTTGCGTTGGTAAAAGAATTCAAAGTCTCTGGAAGTTATATTACTGTACACGTGTGTGCAAACAAGCATGCACAATCTAGCTCTTTAATCAAAAGGAATTCCTGAATCAATATTGGAAAACAAAACTGGTCTATATAATTGAATATTTTGTTCGCAGCTGAGGCAATAATAATTTTGAGGTTTGTAACTGCTACTTATAGATGTAAAATCTCTAGAATAATACAGGTCAGAGCTTTATTCACCTCAGTTCTTTACTCCCAGGGGAAGGCAGAGATATAGCAATGATGGTAAATCAGGACAGTGGCAGTGTGGAGGATCGTGTTTAAATGTGGAGCATGATTAGGGCATGTAAGATGAAAGTTAAGAGGTGACATCTGCAGTTTTCTGTTGCTGCTGTCTTGGGCATGTCTTGGTTTCTCATCCTTCACATAGCTGGATCTCAGGAGTGGTTGGTGGAGCACACTGTAGTTTTAATAATACACTACACATTATTGGTGTATCTAGGTTCCTTGTGTATGTATGTGGTGGGTTGACCCGGGATAGATGCCAGGTACCCACCAAAGCCCATCTATTACTCCCTACCTCAGCTGCACAAGAGAGAATATATAGTAAAAGGCTTGTGGGCTCAGGTAAGGACAGGGGGATCACTCAGCAATTACTGTCATAGGAAAAACCAGCCTCGAATTGGGGAAAATTAATTTAATTTATTACCAATCCAATCAGAGCAGGGTAATAAGAACTAAAACTAAATCCCAACCTTACCCAACCACTCCCTTTTTCCCAGGCTCAACTTTACTCCCGATTTTCTCTACCTCCTCCCCACAAGTGGTGCAGTGTAATGGGGAATGGGGGTTGTGGTCAATTCATCACATGTTGTCTCTGCCGCTCCTTCCTCCTTGGGGAGGATTCCTCAAACTCTTTCCCTACTCCCTCCCATGGGAGACAGTCCTCTGCAAACTTGTCCAGCTTCAGTCCTTCCATGGTGTGAAGTCCTTCAGGAACAGATTGTTCCAGTGTGGGTTCTCCTTGAAGTCAGAAGTCCTGACAGCAAACTTGCTCCTGTGTGGGCTCTCTATAGGGTCACAGCCTCCTTTGGGCATCCAGCTGCTCTGGTGTGGGGTCCTCCTCTGGCTGCAAGTGGATATCTGCTCCACTGTGGACCTCCATGGTCCTCAGCGGGACAACCTGACTCACCATGGTCTTCACAAAGACTACATGGGAATCTATGCTCCTGCACCTGGAGCATCTCCTCCCACTCCTTTTTCGCTGACCTTGGTGTCTGCAGAGTTGTTTCTCTCACATATTCTCACTTGTCCCTTCTGGCCGCTGCCTCTCAGCGTTTCTTTCCACCTTCTTAAATATGTTATCACAGAGGTGCTACCACCGTCACTGAGGGACTCAGCCTTGGCTGGTGGTGGTTCTGTCTTGGAGCCAGCTGGCATTGGCTCTATTGGACACACGGGAAGCTTCTGGCAGCTTCTCACAGAAGCCACCCCTGTTGCCCGTTTGCTACCAAAACCTTGCCAGTATAACGTAATGACATGCATCCTGCCTGTATACAGAATAGAAATGCATTAAGGTGTGCCACCAGACTGGATGCAAAAATTTGTCTGTATTCTGTGGTCTAGGTGCAGCCAAAACAGCCTAAAGCAAACAGTCCCAAAGTGTGCCCTATGACAAAGTAATATATTTGGCACCTATCTTGATGTTATCTGAAGATTATCTCATGTTTCATGCTTTCCTTAGTCCCTGACCAACATAAAAAGTCAATTTCAGCTGGCACATGACATGATTTATTTATTTTTCTGGTGTTATTTCTGTGTTAAGCCTTATTTTTGACTCTCTTCAATGTATGGTGGTTCATGCCAAGGGTCAAACAGGCTTGTCACACTGCTGCCCTGAAAATGTGGTTGAAAATAATGGAGAATCAAATGTTGAAGATCTAATTAATGTCTGAATCCACAAATAAAGAGAGAAAAAAAACAGAAAGAAAAAAGAGAGAATTTTCATTAAAAAAAGGAAAGCTGGCGATGATTCCTTTTGTCTCAGATGAGAGGATCAGCTTAACTTCTCTTTGCTAGTGGGGCACTCACTCTTTTTGATCGTGCTGCTAGAAAGGCTGTCTGTGCTCTGTGGTTTGCTGAAACTGGCTATTATTCAGCAGAACTGAGCTAAAACCCTTAAATTCCCTTTAAGTGCTCCTCAGTCAAAGCTTTACCTCAGATCACCGGCTATGGATTTAAAAAAAAAAAGAAAAAAGGAAAAGATAGGATAAAATCACCACCAAATCTGCTGTCAGATTATTTTAAGACACTCAGTTCCAGTCAGATAAGCTGACTCGAAAACATGTAGTAGAAAAACAGTGTAGTGGAAATGAACTTAGTGAACTCAAAAGAAAAACAATAGCATCAGACAATGTAGACTGCTTCCCTGAGCTTCCTGTCATACAGTTAGTCCCTAAATCCCAACAGAGACAGTGAAGGCAAACAACATTTTATAAAGCAAACACAGAAGTCTGGGTCTTTCCTGTTTTTCATAATGAGGTCACCTGAAAAATGAACTAGATATATCTCAGGTGTTTGTTTTCTGTTGTCTCCTGCAGCTGTTATGCAGAGAAAGGAAGAGTTTTCTTTCCTGTTATTTGGTTTTTTAACAGATCCTGTGCATGTCAACACTGAAGAAAGAAAGAAAGCACGAAAGGCATGGACTATGCAAACAATTTCTCCTTATACAGGTCATCGACGCTATGAGTCAGAAGAGGAAAACGGAATTCAGGATGCTGGGCAAACATTAAAATTACTCACAAATGAGTTGTAAATTGCCTGTTTAAAAAGGCAACAACAAGTTTGTATGAGATGTTTGAATGGCACAATATTATTCAGGAACTTCTGCCGTTGAATGTTGTAACTACAATAACATAACCTCATGCATTGTTCAAAAGCAAAGGGAAGTCCCAACAAAGTACTATATAATTTTTATTATTAAATACTAAATTAAATAACAAGTTCTGGAAGCACAGGAGACTTTGTTTAGCAAGGAATTTTTCCATTTCATCAGTATCATTTACAGAAAGTTCTTAAACAGGCAAAACATCCATTGGATCTATCTATGTTTTACAGGCACTAGAATTTGGCAATCTTTGGCTGAGAAAAGTTTCTTGTTGCTATCCGTGTGAGAGATTATGTTGCACAAGTAACATTGACCCAGGCAGCAAATGGCCACTTGAAATAGGATGCATTATCCAGAAGCAATTACAAAATGGTATGGCTGTAAAAATGGCCCAGTCATAAAAACTGAGAGGTGATCCATAAAAAAGAGGAGAAAACGAACAGCTACAGACCTAACATAAAATTTTAACTGGGCAAAAAGGAAATCCAGTTCTTAACGCTTATCTTAACTACACCAATTTTGCACCAGTATAATCATTAACTTCAATGTGGCTGCTTCTTTTGTTCATCCATGTGAGCTTGGTCAGATTTGAGCCTACAGTATCTCTCTGAATGCAGTTCTACTGCCTACTAACGATGAGCTCTTTTAATAGTTCCTAAAGCTGGTCTTTAAATGTGTGAATTTCCCAGTGACTGAGTGCACTAGGGTACAGGTACATAGCAAATCAGTGTTCACCTTTAAACAATATGCATGACCACCTAGAACACAGCAAGGACCTCTTTCTGTGTAGAAGCTTCAGTGCTGAAAAGTAGGTGTTGTGGGCTTTCCTTCCATACTGTGAGACTTCGAGATAAGATTTGTGAGTGAAGACACTTTGTGAAAATGATGTTTGATAGCAATAAAATAATCACACAGAGATAATTTTTATGAAACTCCAAGAGAGAGACTAGCTTTCATTTCTGCAGATTGAAAGGAGAAAAAAATTGGAGTAATTTTTATTTAATTTCAGATAGTAACTATGTCTTTTTGCCTTAACTGAAAACAAACAAACAAAACCCCAAAATATATCAAAGGTGATCAAGTTCATTAAATTTTAAACCACAGATATATGCAGACATTTACTGCCTGATTGGATTCTGAAAGATTAACTTAGCATAAGAGCTGCAAGTTCAGTTAGATGGCTCAAGTAGCTAACGTGGCTGATTTATTGTTCTCCGGGGACAAAGGGAATTGAAATTTGACAGACAGGATACGCTGTACCCACTTACTGGCAGAACATTAATTCCCAGAAGTCAGAATGTATGCATTACAAGCAATGCATCTTTTCATTTTGTTTTGTTTTCCAAGCAGTATACAGCTGAAAATAGCACAGACGATGCCTGAATGCCTAAGTAACTCCTATATAGTGAACTGGTGCACAGGAAAAGGAAGTGTGGCCGTCCAAGAAGCACATCAAGGAAGCCTTGCAGGCATGCTTGATTTGATGCAACATACTAGCCAAATCTTTTGAGCTCTTAAGCAGCACAGGTCTCTTCAAGCAGCAGAAGCTACAGCAGCATGCTTTTCTTGGAGGAAAGCATACATGATATGTGAGCTATGGAGATAAACTGGGTTACAAGTTGAGAGCATCTGTAAAATGTGATCCAAAAAATGTTTATAATGCCAAGTTACCTTTTTCCCTAATGTACTTGACTCATCTGAATTTTGGGCCATAATTGCCTGTGAGGAAAAGACCATAATGAAAATACAATTTAAACTTCTGATACTTATTTGTATAACCAAGTTTTTCTTCCACATGCATAAAATTACATCCGTTAAAATTAAAAGTCTTTGAAAACCTGCTCCAAATGTTTTAGTTGAAAATTTTCATGCCATAAAGTGCTGTAGTGCCAAAAGTGAAGCTTTTTATGGGAGCAGATGTTTTTTTGACAGTATGACACTAGTAATTCTAAACAAATTAGATTGACTTTATTATGATAGAGCAAAATCTAATAAAGTTCGTGTATAACATGGCACCTTCAGAAAGCAAAGTGTGCTTATATAGCTAAGTAACCATGCAGAACCATGTAGAATCTGTAGTAGAGACCACAAGGGGTAACAATACAAATTTCAAAATCATTTGGAGGCTTTTCTGGTCACTATCACAGCACTTCCTCAAAGTCAGGTGATGAAAGGTTTTAGAATGAACTACACTTACAGGAAAGCAATCATCGACAGAATCAGAGCTCTTAGTTTTGTCCTCTCCACTCTTTCTCAGGTTAGCTATGAGTACAGCATCCCACCTAACGCTCAGAGAACCAAACAAGGCAACCAATAAAGCAACTGGGAGTTTTCACTGCTATATCTTCAACCACTTTTCCTGAAACTGCCTCCTTTTTTCCTTCTCTCACAGGCTATTAGTGCTTACACAATACTTCATCTCTGTTTTGCCCTGAAGGTGGAGTGTTTGCCATAGGTATAGTTATTTCTGGAGCTTTTCCATCTGTGGGGTGCTGGGTTTAGAGATCCCATTTCAGCTACAAACACAGCTTACACTCTGTGAAAGCGTAAAATGTTCTGACTAGATAGCTAATGATTTATTGTTGCCAACAGTGGTTTTCTAATTCCATTACCATAATTTCCACTGAAAATTCCATTTACAGCACTCTATGTTTAGACTCCAGGTAAATGAAAGTTAGTAATTTAGTGCTGTGAATGTGCTTCACTATTCTAATTAACATGTTACTTGTTATAGGCCTTCTTTCTTTCTTTCTAGAAAAAAAGGTGCCAGAGAAACAGTTGCCACACATTTTTATGAAGAAAACAAATGTGGTGACTTCAAGTGTTACAGTTCATATACCACATAAATTATCCTCTATTCTTAATACAAACTGTGCACTGTAATTTAAAGTCAATGTGCAGTCACCTATTTTCCATTGCTGTGGAACAGGATTACCACCTGCCTTGACTCCATCTTTTGGGAGACTGCCAGCATTGTTACAATTTAATGCTATATCCCACTGTGTAAGGAAAGACATGCCTCCCCAATCTCACTGTCAAATGAGTGCTTGTCAACATCCCTTAATTATTGCTATTATTAGGAATGAAGGTTAAATATAAGTGCTTTGTGAATGGTAATGTCTATTGTCTATTTTAGTTTTGTTAGGTTCAGAAAATAAAGATTTAATTGAAAGATGGTTTTAGAGCCAGGTCTCTGAGTTTATTTGTCATCGTTTGTAGTGAATTTTGTGCAAACTGTGTTAGCATCTACATTCCAAAATGTGGGTACAAGAGGAGAGAATGCATGTTCAGCAAGCTAGGAAAAATATCTCTCTCAGTAAAAATAAAATAAAACTCAAGTCCCTGGGGCACTGTACAGGCACAGAAGAATACAAATGATATTTTCCTCCTGGTCAGCTAAGGGCTATCAGAAAGTCAGAAAGTGGGCACAGCTTCCATACCTGATGACTTGTTTTGTACCCAGGTGAATGGTTACTTCTAGGAACCATGGTCTGGCAACTGGTTGACAGAAGATGATAGGTCTGAGAGTCTTTTTATGTCAGTAGAAATAAGTAAATTCTTGCAGAATTTTCTAAGATATGGTCAAATTGCCCTTCAAATTATTGTCCTATTTGTTTCTAGCATATATGTGGCATATATATGCCAGTCTTCGAGGAAGACAAAATTTTTATTTTCGTTGTCATGACATGCCACTAAGAAGGTGTTATAAGTGCCTCAGTATCAGACAAGACACTGGCTTTTGGAGCAGACATAACAGCTGACATAACAGCTCACCACGGAGTTGTTCAACTCCTTACTGTTTCCAGCCTCTTCTCTAGCAGCGTAGTGCCTCCTCTTTAAGTAGTTCTGCTTTCTGCCTTTCTAGCTTTAGATGCATAATTTTTTCGCTGTTATTTTTCTTTTCCACTCATGAGTTCAGCACACCCAGCGCAGGAGAGAAGAGACAGAATTTAGTCAAGAATGAAGTTGGAAAAACTCCTGTAATATTAGCTCAAGCTCTCTTTCTAACAAAATTACTGTCTGGATAACTTCAGCCACAT
Source organism: Tringa solitaria (assembly GCA_026413425.1). Lineage (NCBI taxonomy): Eukaryota > Metazoa > Chordata > Aves > Charadriiformes > Scolopacidae > Tringa > Tringa solitaria. The sequence continues at coordinate 21,106,793 of JAOXJM010000001.1, read as the reverse complement.
TCAGCAGAAGCACAATTTAGGTCAGTGAACTTGCCCTCCATCCCCTACTCTTCGTCTTCCTCTGTTTGTCTCGTCATCACCATATCTTCCCTTGCATAATACTTTTAAGGCTGTAGTATCTGTGAACTCAAGGAACTGATTGAACTGATAAATAGCAGCACAAAATAGTACTGCTTTCCAGTTGTACCAGGTTAAGTTCACTGTGTGAACATTATTCTGACCCAGAGAAAGGGGAGTAGAGAGTGCGTTGCAGTAGCTTAATCAGACATTGCTATGGCACTTGTCCCTGAAACCACAGCCAGAAGCTGGCTGTGCCACCGATGGGTTGAGACACCTCACAGATATGTGTTGCTCCCAACAGGCTGATCCACAGCCTATGGCACAGCCAGTGGTCGCACCAGCAACCTGAACTTTTGCATGCATAAATTAGGATACACTCAAGCATTGTATCTTAGCAAGGAGGCAGCTGAGAAAGCAAAGAGAAACAATGCTTTAAACCATATCCCAGTGGACTAGAAGAGCTTCTTTTGTCAATCCAGACTGCAATACAGAAATAGTACAAGTATTTTAAGTAGCTGTTTTATTCTTGTCTTCAACTGGGAGTTTGCTGGAGTATCACATGGCTTGTTCTTAGTACTGCCTCTACGAAAGCTGTCGCAAGATCACTCTAGGCAGTTAGTTTTCTCTTATTCAGAGTTTCTTAGCCAGTGCCAAGCAGGACAGAAGGGACATCAAGGCAATTCTAGGATAGTTTGCAGTTTTTGTGGTTTACTGGTTAGAATAAAGCAAGGATATTGCTACAGATCTAGCTAGTTCAGTGTAAGTTATTTCTAAAAAGCAGTCTAGTATATTGAGTGGGGATGCACTCATACACACACAATAACTGATGACAGACACAGGGCAAGCATCTTAGCTTCTGCTTACCTGAAGTTTATATGCCTGATTCAGAGCTATACACCAGTCATTTCCATCTAACTTGGATATCAAAAACAACAATCCTCTTGTGATGTTAGTTTCTGACTTGAAAATATTTCAAACTTAAAAATCAGCCTCATAAGGAGAAGGAACTGGAAATAAAGATGAACTTTTCCATAATAGTCAGGTGACCAATCTACTCATCTGGAAAAGGGGTTCAACCTGCTTCTCAATTAAAGGATTCAGACCTCTTTCTCCCCCTTCCTGCAATGGTAGCATGCATGCTTCCTATCAAACATCCTTTGCAGTCTTAAATGGAAGTGCTAGTTGAATACAGACACCTCGCCAGCCAGGCAGCATGTGAGAGGAGGCTTCTTGGACTTCAAAGGCTAAATTATTTCCAAGTGCTGTCTTAGGTCCTAGAGCAGATGGTCCTAATTCTTGACCTCAAATATTTGCCTTCATTTATAGGGAAGGCCAGATCAGGGAAATTAACTATCCTAGCATCCCACATGGTTGTTTTAGTGACTATTGCCTTCACTTTCTGTGCTATTTCTCTACAGTAATGTGGAAGGAAAATGACAAATCCAAATCCATCCAACACATTTCAGGAATGTGAAAATAAACTAACAACTCTTCTATAGCAATGATCTTCAAGGCTTACCGTGAAACAAGCCATATTTTTTTTTTTTTTTTTTTTTTTTTTTTTTTTTGAATTAGGAATGTGTAGCTGACTAGACAATGGTTAGTTTGAAGGATATAGGAAATAAACAGAAGGTCATTTCATAGATTGTGAGTGCGCAGCATTTAGGTTAGATGAAGTAGGGAAAACAAACTGAAAGTATGCAATATTTTGTTAGTTGCTGTCCCTGAAGAGTTATTATCATGGGTAGTTTCATGTACACATGTTACCATATTTTGAAAACAGTATCTGCTTGTTCTGTTAAACTACCCCTTATAAATCTGAAGAGCAAAACTTTTCTAGAATTTTGGGAGTTTCTGTAAATATTATAAAAAATATTTATCTTTGAACACAGATTAAGTCATGAATTATTGTTAATAGTCAGAATTCTTCATTTTTTGTCTAGACAACACATCTGTCTCTTGGAGAAAACAAATATTAATGATTTTGATGCAGTAACTCCACCAGACTATTAGCACATTCTCTAAGGTTGATTTAAAATACCAGTTTCAGTTAAAAATAAAGCTCTATCCTGGGAGCACTACTTTTCTTTCTTTCATTGAGTTTGAATCCAGCAGTTCATACCATTAATATCGTGTTCTTACTTATCCAGTACTGGTGATGTTTCTCTCATGCCTTGTACCAATAAGCCTACTGTGGAAATAATGAATATTTCCTTTTTAGTATGTAGTAAGTATAGAACTATCAGTACCTCTCCCACACTTGGGGTAAAGCACTGAAAGTCATATGCATAGTGATTTTCAATATCAGCAAGGTGGGAGAAGTTTTACAGTTGCAGCTGTTGCAAGCTATTCACTTTTGCCTCTCACTCCCTGCCCTCTCTCAAAAAAGAAGTATGTTCCTTTTTGAATATTTTTTTTTAACCAGATGATGCTGAATTTGGAAAGGAGAGAAAGTGTTGGTGTTTGTATTGGACCTTTTGGACCTGCACTTGGCCATTTGTCACCTTTCTCAGTAGGATTTCCTCCATATTCAGTTGTTTCCCTGCCCTTTTAGAAAGAAAGTCCCAGAACTTCTAGCCTTCATCTCAGCAGTTCTGGCAGTTCCTGCTTAAGGTCAAACACCCTAGCTTCCTGGCATGACTTTCACATGTCTGTCAAGACAGAGTTCTTAAATACCATCACGAAGTAAAACTTCTGGGTTGTTAAATGTACATTGTCTGTTTCTTTCTCTAAAAATACAGTATTTACAGGAAAAAGAACTAAGGTTTTTGTCATTGAAAGTAAACTGCGTATTGGTATGTTCTCTAAGCAAATGTTTCATCAATTTGTCTTCTCTTTCTCTGCCTCCCACTTTTCTTGGCTTCTTTCTAATATTTGAAACTCTGCTTGGCAGCTTTTTTCCTTAGAGTTTCTGAGAGCTGTAAGCAGATCACCTGTTTATTGATCATGGGCCAGAGGGTAATCATCCTCTGAATATTGAGGAAAAATAAAATTTTAATGAAAATTCTCAGGTTTTTTCCCCTCAGGATGTCTGCCTTATTGCTTGATATCACTGTGACTCTTCTATGTCTTTATCTGTGACTATTTATCTTTTAAGTTGTTCTGTTGTTATGGTTTTGTCTTCTGCTCAGAATTTCTGGGCAAGATTTCCAGAAATCACCAAGGAAAGTGTTCTCAACCTTTAGATTGCAGTTTATAGGTCTATGTTTAGGTATCTATTTTTAAAACTCTGCTCATTCAATTCTAACAGAATTAATGCAGTAATTCTACATTAATATATCGTCTAATCTTACAACTAGATTCAAGTTTCACATTTTGGATATGTGACAACTACCAAGACTATTAGGATAAAAAAAAAAGAATTTTGCTCTTTTTTTAAATATAGCTACAAATCAAGATAGTTTTTAAATTCAAAAGATAGTCTAATTCTTCTATGAAACACATGTGTTTGTGCAGGAAAGAGGAAGGAGGACAAAAGAGAGTGGAGAAGTTTCCACCACCGGCTCTTGATTTGGGTTGAACCACAGTGGTCTCTCAACAGTGTTTTGCACTTCAAAAGCACCAAACATACACTAGGGTGATAGCCTGATTATGCTGGATTGAGTCCTGAGCAATCCTACTGTCTACTCTAGCACAAATAATGTAAGGGAATGAAGTAATTTAAGCAAAATGAAGACTCCTTAGAGATACAGACAGCAGAACTACATGCAGCACTGGTATGTACGGAGCCTGTGCTGTTCTTGACCTGCTTCCCCCATTATATGACCCAGACAACACACCACGTCTGGGAGCACACACTACAACCTCAATAAGTCTTTACTAGACACACATTTTCTGTCTAGGGATTTTCTTATAGGAGTAAAGTGGATCCAGATAACATGCAGAAGCTTTCAAAGAAAAAGTAAAAAGCCCTGGGTACAAAATAAATAGAGTCTATAATATATTATTTGTTAGGTATTCTTCCTTCTTCTTGACCATACAGCTGTTACCATATCGTGGGATTCCCTAGTCTTCAGAACGGTTCATTTGGCCATCACTCATAACTATAGTTGTCTGAGTTACAAATTTTACCCTCCACATCTGCTCAGAGGAGTCTAATGCTATAAGAAAGAGTATAATTCTTCTCACATCTGTGGGGCTGGGCTCAGAAGAATGTGTTACTTAATTGCACATTACTTAATACCACTCATGATAAGAGTGGTAGAAAGAATGTATGTGTTGGTATTTCTTATCAACACTCTTTCAAGTAGCTGTGTTTTGAAATACAATGTCCTGCACTAAAGCCAAATTAGCTGTGAACAAACCAATTACATGGTTTGTGTTACTCTGGGCACTCCTAATTTTAAACCCACAGTACCTTTTTGTTGATAGCATTCTATTCTTCACTCATGGCCAGTCTGTCACAGATTGGAACCTACCATTTATCTGTTTCCAACTGAGTCAGTGTTTTCCTCTATGTTCATTCATGGACTGATCCTGAGAGGCACAAAGAACCTGCATCTGCAATGAAGTTCATGACACTTCCTGGCAGGATCTGACACTTGGTTATTTCTTCCTTCTTTACACATAATACATCTGTCTATGTTGGCTCTTACTTTATTCCAGTGGTTTTCTGTACTAATTATTGCCCCTGTTCCTGACTTCTATGTTTAGCATCCTGTCTGATTTGTCATTCCCAGTTTTAAATGAAAATCTTGAATGACACAGCATGTAAAATGGCCTCTAGTATCAAGACTTCCTGCTAATTTGATGATAATATCCCACTTATGCTTTGTGAATTACCTTCTAGCCAAGTAACTTGTTAAATATACGGTGTTCCTATTATACTTGCACCCACAGTGTAAATGAAAAATACACAATCTATCTACTGTCTTTACAGGACACTTCAATCTGTAGCTTTACTAAAACTGATCATCTTGTTTTCAATACCTTACACACAATGAAATTCCTCTTCATTCATATAAATTGAAAATTTGAAAATATTTCCTCTTATAATTTAATATTACCGTTCTTCCAAATATTTTTTTTCTCCCATATCTCCAAACATTTGGAACCACCCAGTGTGATGCATGCTGCTTATTGAATATAGGCCCAAACAATGAAAGTGCAGAAATGACACTATACCAAGGAAGTGGTTTGAGCAGGCCTGTGCTGCATGGCATGTGGAGCTGGAAGCCAAGGGTGACCCAGTCCCTCAGGGACTGGCCACAGCATGCAGAGCCAGTTTTTCATCTCAGGGTTCATTAACAGCCCCAGAGGAGGCAAGTGACCTGGCCACAGAATCACAAAAATGATATGGGGTTGGAAGGGACCTCCGGAGATCATCTAGTCCAACCCTTCTGCCAAAGCAGGTCCACCTAGAGCAGGTTGCACAGGAACTTGTCCAGTCAGGTTTTGAATGTCTCCAGAGATGGAGACTCCACCACCTCTCTGGGCAGTCTGTTACAGTGTTTTGCCACCCTCAAAGTGAAGAAGTTCCTCCTCATGTTTAGATAGAACTTCTTATATTCAAGTTTGTGCCCATTTCCTCTTGTCCTATCCCTGGGCACCACTGAAAAAAAGACTGGTCCCTTCCTTTTGGCACCCTCCTTTTCAGTATTTATAAGTATTGATCAGATCCCATGATCCAGGGGCCATGCAGGGAGCTGAGCTGGGAGTAAAGCAGATGGAGTCAGGGACAGGGCTGGAGACTGTCATCTTGCAGCAACACCAGGGCAGGAACCAACCACCCTGGGATGCAGTGAAGCATGGTCTTGGGCAATCAGAAGGGGCAGCAAAGCTGAATGCTGCCACCAGATGCCCTGACAGCAGCCTGCTACTTAATATTTACCTCATTTTTGTATAGCAGTAGTCCCAGTATACACTATATAATACACTGTATTGTAATGATATGAAAGTGCATTTCCACATTTGGTCTGATTTTATTTTTGTGGTATGTACATGACACATTGGGCACAATTTTCATACCATTTTTTGCAGTCATATTTTTTAATATTTATCTTCATTATCTTTCCTTTCTCTGCTACATTCGTTATAGAATAGGAGATTATATGAAAATAGCATATCTTGCTGACATCATTTCAAGTTCATGGACCATTTATTGAATGAGATGTTTATAGAAACCATTGTGATTCATGAGTTAAGCATTCAAATAACTACTTTGTCAACACAATGTCAGCTGCAAATGAACTAGACATCTTGAACAACTCAATTGTTTGGGTCTCAAGTCCCCACATTTATTGCTTTAATAAATCACACATTTTATTGTAAAGCATGATCAAATTTCCCTAGTATCTTATTTTATATAGCTGAAATACCTGTGCTTAGGTGTAAAATTTCAATGAATCTGTCAGCTTAAAACTTTAATATTTAAACATGCAAAAATTTTTTGATTCTTAACATCATACAAATAAATGCCCACAGTTTCTGTTCTTTGATGAAGAAACAAGTTGCTTTGGGAATGGCAGAAGTAACAAATTTTAGTGCTACATCCCCCTTGTGACAATTATCCAACTAGACCACGTCCTGCTGGGGTACTGACTGAAAGCTCTCTGTACCCCCTGTAACGGTGCTGGAAGCAGTTCACTTTCTGCCACCTTGCCCCTGCCTAACCCTGGTGTCCTCTTCTCACTGAAATATACTGCATTAGCAGAGCTCCTCTGAAGGCTTCATGGACAAGTACAAGGTAAGTGTCTGCACTGATGGGAGCAAAGCTCATGAAGTGGTAATAAATAGTCTGTTGGCTGAACCTCAGTAACTAATCACTCCATCTGAGCACACAGAATAGAAAGAAAATATTATATTTTTTTTTAATTGCTGTTCATATCTAATGAAATGTGCGATTATCTGCTCACTTGTAGTTATCTTTCACTCTTTTCATTGTTGCTTTTGCTCCTGTTTTGTAAATTCTTCATGTTTAAACACCTCCTATAAAGAGGAGCAAGTAAATTTTTAAGTAGAAATTGATCTAAACTTGGGCTTTGAAGCAACTACTCTCCTATTTTTATTCTCTTATTCTCCTGATTCTCTCCTATTTTTATTTTATTTGAGAACTAGATCCAAATATAATGGGTGTACTTGATGTTCTTGTATCAGTCACTTCACAGTTTGTACTAAGTGAAAAAAACAAAGGTTAAAAACATTTTCATTGTTTTATCTCTTTGCTTTATTACATAAGCCATTGTTTAATAAGTAAGCCACCTCTTACCTCCTTTTCTGTCACATAAGGAAGGTCTCAAAAAGACTTATGCAACTTAAGAATTTTTACAATGACTCAGCAAGCAGATTGATTTTAGCATGTGCAATGTTATTATAAAACAAATAAAATTCAAGATCAGTAGGTCCTAATAGCATATTTGGCTTGCAAGGTATTGCATTTTGATGGTAGTATAATGGAATATAGGATCAACAGCAAATTTTATGTATTATAATTTAGAATGCATCTATTTTTTTTCTCTCACGATTTTCCAAAATACAAAAGGCCTTCAGTATCCAGCTTTGAATAGTACCTTTATTTGTGGATATATCCATCCTCTTTAGTAGAATGTAAAAGCACCTGCTGGTGATACTAGCTGCTCTTACATTAAAAAATGCCTCAGCTAAGCACTGGGAAGACTTGATAAATTAGTGTCTTAGATTACTTTGTATGTTGAAGGTTTTTTCAGCATTTAAAACTAGTTATTTATCCAACGTTTCCATCTACAAGTCCACAGTTCATTTTTAAATTCAAGAAGTTCAGAGCTTAATGTTTTT
>JAOXJM010000001.1:21082595-21098881 GCA_026413425.1 Tringa solitaria | reverse complement strand
TGTTTTTATCATTAAAGCTTCTGTTTCGTTATGAAGCTTCTGTTCTGTGACTTTGGTAAGCTGGATACAGTATTTTACAGTTAAACTTATAAATATTATTTTTTTGTTATTTATACTATTATTATTGTTACATATGGTCTAACTACCTAAGCTAAGACAAATGTTTGGTGTTCTACAGAGGCAGAACCACAGACTACTGTATTAAAGAACATATAATTTTAGACTCTGTTCCCTTAACATTTATTGATATCTGCAGGCTCTAACTGAATTTGAGAATTGAATCTGAATAGACTGACAAAGAAAAAGCTGGAGAAAGGTGGCCTGGTACTGGTGATACTGATATTGGCCAGGTGAACTGGCCAATTACTTCCATTTAGCCAGTTGTATCTGGAGAATCTGTATGTTGTAAAAATCATTTTAAGCTTCAGTGGAATGGGTAAATGATCGTCTGCAAGACTCAAGAATTATCTAACAGAAATTTAATATTTGTACAAATTACTTGCTTTTCATTGAAAAAGAGTAACGTTACTCTCAGTTCTAAGGCCTGTGTTTTTATCAGCATTCTTAAAAACAGAAGAAAAAATATGAATGCCACTCAACCTGTGATTAAAACTATTAAACCCAAAATAATCTGACTTCCTTTGGCATTGAAAAGACTGGAAGTTTCTCATTCTTTGCAGAGAGGAATTGTATTTTGATGCATGTGTCTTGCACAATTGACACTGAAGTGGACATATGGCTGCCATGATCACAGTGGGAGTCACTGTATCAGTCATTAAGATAGCTAGCGGAGCTAGAAGTCAACTTAGGTGTGATGCAGCATTATAGTAGTTACTGCAGTATGTGGTGGTGGAGTACTTAATTTAGGGGTTTTATTTATTTATTTATATAACTACCTACATAGATAGTTATGAATTGATTTTTTCTTTCCTCAAAAATGAGGTGAGCCATTTCCATTCAAAGGAAAGATTTGCAAAAATGCCCCTAATCAGGAAAAATCTGAACACTCACAAGGATCTGTGTCTCCAGTTGTATTACTTAGTGCTTAGGATTTTCTTCACCTCTTTGAACACTTGGTGACCACGCCAGTTACTAGAACATGTTCTGCTCTCAATTACACCATCATTAGCAGCACAAGGTGCTACCTGCTAATGTTGTGCTTGGTTCAGCACAATGAAAACTTGGGAATTTTGGTTCTAAAGCGAAAAATATTTTATATTCAAGGCATATTTGGATTCTGTCTATAACACACCTTGTCCAAAGACTCTATATGTCTTTCTGTAACAAAGCCTTTCATTCTGGGTTAGGTCTTCTTTTCAAGATGGCTGACATGACAGAGAGTACACACATACACTCTCTCTGCATAGGGACATTAAGATTACAGGAAGCTATACAGGCTGCAAATACATGGGCATTCTCCAAACATGGAAACAGTATAACTGGTCCTTCTCACTCTCACTAGATGGTGCTGCAGAGTAGTTTTCTGGAAAATAAATAAATAAACACAAATGCAAAGCAAATTGTTCCCAGAAATTGCTGGTTTACATTTCATTTTTGTCATTGGTAAAATTTCGAAACAACTCCTTAGAAGGCAAAAAAAAAAAAAACCCAACATAGGCAATATAGGTGTAATGGAATTTGGATTCACAAATGATCCAGACCTCTAAAGTCGCTGGTTCTTTGCAGATTTTATGTGTCAAGTGGGTTGTAAATTAGTGGATTAAAATACTAGGATTGTAATAAGAATGTTTCAGCACGATTTCTTCCTTGTGTTTTACAGTGCTCTGCAGTGGGAATTTATTCATTCTTTCTTTATATACCCAAGCTAATATCATTGTAGAAGACCTCAACAGCATGGTGTCTTCCCAAGTTAATTATTTGACATTCAAAATTAGGCTTTCTTGTAGGCCAACTTTAAGATTTCTCTCTGAAATTCTCTGACAGGCCCAATCTAATGCTCAGTAACCACAAGAACACAAAACAACCTTTTCATTGAGAAGCACAGGAGGAGAACGTGTCTTCTGTAACATAATAACTAAAAGGCCAGGACAGATTTCCAGTAACTGGGAGACTAAGATAACCCGTCTTCAACCTGATCGGGTGCAAGTGGGCACAGCCCATCTCCATACAGAATGCTATAGGCTGGGGGAAGGAAAAGCGGAAGGGATGAGAATATTCATCCCATTGCTGGAGTCACATCAGTGTACAGAGAGAAGAAAGGATCTGTGAGCTGTGGAAGACTGGGCACAAAATACAGCTTAATTTTGAAGCTCATTGATAAGAGTATTCACTAGGAAGAAGTTTGAGGATAATAAGAATCATTTTGGGTCCTCATCCAAACATTGTTTATGCCACTTTCATTAAACAGGCAAGATATGGAAGCTGCTGAGGACAAGGACTAGAGTTGAGGTTTTCTGGAGGAGCATCTCACCACTGATATACACACTCGGGCTCCTTCCTGTGCGCTCACTTGGGTTCTCTTCCCCACCGTGCAGTTGCATCCCAGGAGCGAAAAGTTGATGTCTGCCTTTTCCAAAAGGATTGTGAAAGGAAAGGAGGGACTTGGAGTTTACATTTTAGTTTCCATGGTCCTGTCTAATCCAAGGCTAGAGGTAGATAGATGGGGAAAATTTGATACACATCTTTTTCTTTAGCATTTCTAGTGAGTGTGTCCCCTGTTCAGTATGCTGTGCAAGTGCATCCTGTTCTGAGGTAACTAACTAGTATATTATATGGGCAATACAGGTATTTCACTCACATCCCATTCCAGTAACTGGGAACCTATCAAGAAAAATAACTAAATTGGTATGAAATGCTGATGAAAAAAATTTAGTTGAAACATCATAAAAAAATCCTGGCTGTAAATTATATTTATTTATGAATAATATTCCAAACAGAAAAAAATCCCTCTACTGGGTCCCCTCCCCAGACAACTTTTAAAATTAAATGCCTCAAATCCATCAGACTAGCACTTTTTTAATTATTTTTTTTTTACTTCTGTTAACTCCTAACTATTCTGAGAACAACTTACTGTACATCTGAGATGTGACTCTTTGTGCTTGTTTTTTTGTTTGTTTTTTTTTTTCCTTTAGAAACATAGGATTAAATATTAATAAGCTTTATAACATATCTATATAGTAACAATCTGTCTATATTGAAATTAGGATTAAAATCAGTTTAAGAAAAAATTACAGTATGTCCTATTATTTGTGGGGAGCTAAGTATTAGGAAATATATTGCATATGTTTGAACTGGCACACAAGGGAAAAACGATACATTCTTGTCCATAAAATACCAATACAAATGCACACACAATGCAGGCATATGTAAAGCAGATGCACATATGTCTGGTGTAAGAATGACTACACAGAAGCTGATTTCTCCCCATTGCCTGTTTTAAATCTTATTCCATTAATTGCCAGCTGGCTGTGAGCTGTAAGAGGGCTGTCAATGGAAATAGCAAAAACAGATTCATCCCTTGATTTAATAAGGACGGTTCAGTACACATCATCTGCACTATGCATTTATTCATGCCCTTTTCTAATTGGTCTGTTCAAATTGTAGAAGATTACATAATTTTAGTTAAATTATATGAAAGGAAGAGAGAGACCAAATGAGAAAGAAAGGGAGAGAGAGATAATTAATTTATATTTCATTTTAATTCACCTAAATGTAGTTAGATATTTTGAAATGTTTGAAGTTAAAAAGAAAGACACATGAGAAATGCTTTGATTTGCTTATATCTTAATTCCAAACAGCTATCATGTACTGGAGTCTGGAGCATAAAGAAAGCTATTTCATGTGTAAACTAAGAAAGACAGAGGGCATGCTGTCATAAAAAGAATAAAAGGAACATTATTTTTAAAATCTAAAGTTAAAAAGAAAAAAGATTAGGATTTCAGTTCACTCAGTGAAGGACTTGCACATTCATGCCAAACTATAGCACCAGTTGTATATTATGTGAAACCAAAGAAGGTCATAAGTATTCCACCTCCCAGAATTATAGCAAAACAAATCCATTCAGGTATTTCTTAAAGTCTTGAGGAGTAAGCCAGATCTACTTTTTTTCAGCTCTCTAATATAATTAAATACATAACATAATTAACCTGTGTATATGGAGGAAGAATATCACTTAAGGATGTCCATCATTTCCATGTGAAGAAAAGGCAAGGTACCAAGGCCCTGCCTGACCGTAAAGGCTAACTCCTTTCACTTTGATCTGTTCCTTCATTTGTATCATGTAGATGTATACATCTTCCTTGTATACTTTGAAGATGAGTAGAACCAGAGCTTTGTTTGGAACACATATATCTCTCAGCTACTAGTTTTGAAATGTGACAGAAACCTTTCTATTCCATGGAGTGTTACAAGTTTTTGCAAGATCTCTTTCCCCATTAGTAGGGAGCAGCTAAAGTAAAAAAGAAAAAAAAACAACCAACCAACCAAATAAATTAGTTAAATTAAAAATTTGAAGAACTAATGTAATTATGCAACTGTGAAATATTTATTCTGTTCTATTTGTTCAACCTTCCCTGTGAACATGGATTTAAAGCGCTGAAAGTAAAACTTCATAGGCAGTGAAGTCTTTGAGGAAGTGCAGGAGATTTTCAACTACTTGTTAATAAAAACCATATGATATTTAAGAATATTTGATAAAATTTGATATTTTAATATTAGAAGACACAATGTTTTGTGTATTATTTTGGAGTTTGGATTGCATTTTTCTTCACTTTGTTTATGTGAGAAAAAAAAGCAATTTGAAATATCACATTTGAAATGTCCTGTCCCCTGTATTCTTACATGTCTATGAAATTTTTCCCCTCTCTGGTATTTGGCGGTTGCTATGTCCAGTGACAATTAATAAGTGCAGCAGAGTAAATTTCTCCTAAAATGAAATTATGAAGAATTCTGACAATTCCACTCTCATTTATATGTTTCACAAACAGTTGTCTTTTCAAACATACAGCAGCACCTTCTCTGAACTATTCAGGTTTTCTGCAGATCTATGCCCTGCTTCACTTTTATCTACACAAGTATCAGAGTAAGAGACATAACTTTTTATTTTAAATGAGGCTTCACAATTGCTTGGCTACTTAAAAATTCCCATTTGTACGTCTACAAAATTTCAATACATAAAATACTCTGGTAATTTAATTAACTGGACACAATTCTGATGTTAACACAGTTTATCTGAAAGCATTACTCAAGCAGTGCAGATTTGTACTCAAAAAACTGTTTATGGTTTGGCAGAACGGAAAGCCAGAAATGAGAATTTTGCTTTGCTGTGCGAGATACAGGCTTTCATATAAACACTGTATTCCTTTTACACATCCTTCTTGCACACAGCAGGGTTTGACACCATCGATGTGTGTAGCTTGTTTTAACAGGCCTTGATGTCAATGGGAGCTTTTCCATGTACTTAAATGGATATAGGAAGAAGAGGACTGGTCACGTATTTACTGAATATATCCTGTTAAACGACCCAAAGAATGGTTTGCCAGCTGTTTTGCAGGATGCTGGCTTTTTTTTATTAAATTATTTATTTTCCTGCTGTGTCACAGCTTTTGGACAATTACCTAAAAGAGTCTGCTGCAGTTCCTGCAGGCCACAGCAGGCTCTACAGGATTCCCCTATAGACATTCCACAGACAGAGGCCGTACGCTGCATAATTGGGCTGCAGTGAGTGACTTGCCACAGCAAATTACTCAGGGAAAGTGTTCAGCTTTTTATACCCACCTTTAAAAATAAAATGTCTATCAACAAAGACCAAAGGACCGTGTGAAGAAACCAAGAAGTTTTACTTCGATTTTCATAGTTGGCTGTAAGAGACCAAAAACTACAGTTCCAGTGTGCAGCTTTTGCCAGAACTGGTGTATTGACTTTAGAGGATATATTATGGGATTGAACTGCATCTAACCCCTGGGGGTGGGCAGTCCTGCCAGGTCAGACCTAGTATGTTTGAGTTTGGAACTGTCTGCCTATACTTACCTGCATATAAATTTTAAAAATGCTAGATTCTGCAATTGTGACAGTCCATTAAGTCACAAAGTGACGTTTATTAGGGAAAATCACACTTTGGGAATGGAGGGGAAGCTGCAAGTAAACTTTTGGCGGCAAAATACAAATCTGAAAAAAAATCATTTTGAAACCCTGCCCGAGTGATGAGTAGGAGTAGAAAGTCTAATAGCCCTAATGTAAGCAGGGTTTGTCACTCAAATCTCTGTGACTCTTACCAAATAACAATGCCTCATTTCTCATTAAAGTGTAAGGTTCATGTGTCTCAAAATATCATTTTCATGATTCCAAAACTGCCATGGGCATTGACTACAGCTTTTGGGAGGCTGTAGCAATCGTGGTAGCCTGGAGTAAAATGCATTAATTGCACTTTAGCATTGCCTGATAACAATGCCATTTACATGCATCCAAAATGTAGTTTGGTCTTTGATCAGTGGAAGGAAGACATAAGGAAAAAAAAAAACCAAAGACAACGTGATCCGTGGTATGAAGTGGGATTTTTCTTTCAAGTCGTTACTGCTTTTATCCAACAAGCAGCTCTCAACCCTGAAAACAATGCTTCCCAAACAGGCATTGGTGCATGACTGGGAATTAACACAAATTGCTAGCATATCAGGAACTGAAATCCTTTTTCCTGTTTTTCGGAGTTTGTAAAGAATAAAATCCTGGAGCCTGATGTTTTCCTGAGTGAGAAACATATCATCCCTCCGGAAGCAGACAGGCTTGTTTTCTGTCATTAAAATGGTCTGGAGAGAAAAAATTTAATTGTTCCTGTCTCTTCAGGTTTAAAATAGATCTCTGAAGCTGTTGCCATAACCTGGTGCACCTCTGTATCATTAACTGTCAAAAGAACTCTAATTTCTGGAGCAAAGTTCAAATTAGAGAACATTATATTTAGAAAGGGAAAGGGTAAAAGTATAAACTTTTTGTCCTTTTTTACTGTATATTGAACTGACTGGAGTTTTGCTGTGTTTTAACGGCTTCACAGATATTTGGTAATTATAATACCTTAGAAAAATGAGACACTAATGTCAAAAAAGCATGGAGAACTTTTCTTCATTGGCCTTCTCTCTATTTTTGTTGACTTTTGGTGCCTTAGCTATTCTGTGTGTTGTCTACTGTTCTGTTTAAAATAAATAAAGGGATTCTCTTTTAATTGCACATGCATGCTTTTTAAAGCCTCCTTTTTATTTGATATGCAGTTATTTTTACAGAGTCCCTGACAAGGAAAGGACTTGTCAGTCTCATTGATCCTTAATGAGATGAAGGTGATCCTCAAAATGTCCTCACTGGTGGTTTACCCCAAAAAAGACCCATAGAACGAGCAGAGCAGCTGCCTAATGTACATCTCACATCTCTGGTGGGGAATGTCTGTAGCATTCAGCAGGATGTCTGCATAATGTTGGATTCAGTTCCCTCTCCTCTCACCTTAAGCATGTATGTTACTTGTTTAAATTTAGATGACCAGCTCAAATATTTTCCTCACCCATTCTGTCCTCTAGAAAACTTAAGGGTCTGTCTGGCAGCTGAAGGAATTGATTAGGGAATTGGAGACCTTGGTTCCTTCTCTGCCAGAGCACTGTTACATAGCTTGTGTGGTAAAATGCAGTATTCAAAAGGGAACAGAATTTCCCCTTGCTAGATGAACGCCCCCATCACTGAGCTGAAATACCAACACTCTGTCCACTCTGTCTCATGTGCATTCTCTTTCTCTGGATACTGTTCATTTCGATTTTCTTTCTTCATTGCAACAGTATCAGCTAAAGAGAAGACAACAATGTTAAATAAGTCATTTCAAGCTTGATGTTTAGGATAATATTTAGGAAAGGCTGAGGATAGTCAGTACAGATCAGACTGAGGACTCGGATGGTGTATAACTTCACACTCCTTGGGTGAATGGGTTGCCATTCTCTAGATGTACTTTTGAATGGAATTTTCTATGCATGTTTAGAACTCATTATGTAGTAGACAAATTGTGGAAATCCTGCCAAGCTGGGTCTCTTTCACAGAATGTATATGAAGCAACCTTTGAGTGAGATTTATATCATGCAACTTTAGGTGTTACAATGTATGTCTTTATAAATTAGTTGTCTAGCACTGATGAAGATGGAGTCACTGCAATCAGTGGAGAACTGAAAGCAAGCCATCTAATCTTGAAATTTGACACAAACATTTAAGGAATTGGGCTGGTGAGATCTTGCCTTCTTCAGTGACTGACAAAAACTTTTGTGGAATGCTATTCTTTCACTTAGGAAGCTGAATATCACCTAAACCTTTGTAAATGTTAGGGGATTATATCAGATTTCTACCGGTGTCCAGATGATATGCAGCAAACCAACACTAGAATTCGAAAAGATAAATATCTACTTTGTGCTAGTTTTTGGAATTCTGTTGTCAGTAGAAAATAGAAGCAGCTTACAGGGTTACCTATCAACAGTTCAAGCACGCACCTGTTACAGGTTGGATTGTGATCTGTGTTCTGGAGTTTCTCCCTTTCTCTCCATTTCCTTTAGACATCATAGATAACTAGCTTGAAATACAAACATTTTGCATGGCAAAAATTGGTTGTAGTGAATCTGCTTTCTGTGCCATGTCTTCAAACCAATAATCTATGAGTTAGATCTAACCTGGAAGTCACATTGCAGTGGTTGCCATGCCAAAGTGCTCAAAATTTTAAGCTCTGCTGAGTGGCAAAGTTTATTAGCTTGGGCTTGGTGCCACACTGACGCAAATATGCAGCATCTGGCTAACTCAGAGGGCGGGCAGGGAATGCCTGGATCTGCCTTCACAAGGCCTTGCTGACATATTCTTATAAGTGTTAATGGGACGGCATGGGTGGCAGTGTCTTTAGTTCTACATCACTGGAGTTAGGGCTGTGGAAAAAAGCACCCAAGTGCTTGAAAGCAAGTGGGCTGGGAGAAGTGGGAAATAGCTGAGCTTCAGACCGTGACGTAAGGTAGACTACAGAAAGCTATTACTAGAGTTAATGTCATTGCATAGAATACTAGAATTAATGTTATTGCATTCCTAATCCAAGATATATCACTACTGAGTCCTTTGCAATTTGGGATGTTCATGGATGCCCTAATCGCTGCAGGAGTACTTTTCCATTTACTGTTGTCAGGGTACTGCAACTCTTTCATATACAGGCCTGGCTATCAGTCACACACATTTTTGTTACTTTGAGATAACTTTAATGTATATAACTCTGTGTAAGACTGCTCACTTAGAAAATAAAGATGGAGAATAAAGTGGATGCTATTTATTATTTGATGCATGATTTAAGTTTCTCATCTTCATAGGTATAAAATACAATATAGAATATACTATACAATGATATATATGCTATAATGTGACATGTCATAAACAAAAGCATTTACATTTTTGTAAATTTTTGAACCTGAATAAACACTATGCTACTGAAGATAGGTTATTACAGGTTTTTATTAATGACACATTATATTGTTTTCTCATATGCAAATTTTTAGGTATGTAAAAAATTATTATCTTTTGTGTCATCTATTTTAAAGTACCCAGAATAAATTCTTAATGAATCAAACATAGCAGTAAGCGCACTTTGAATATGTGAATGTAGTGCTTGCATAACCCCCTGCCATAAAGCCAGTTAAAATATATCAAACTCTTTTTCATTTATACTAGTAATTTATCAAAACCAAAATAAGCTGCTTTAATGCGGTCAATAAGTGCAACTGATTTGTGGAAAGGAGTCTCTTACAGTTCACTAAGGTCAAATAACTTCCAGGACAACAATAATGAAATCTGTTTCATTAATTCCTAATCTTGAGTTTGTGTGCCCAGCTATGGATTTACACTTTGTTGTCAGCACTTAACACCTTAACTTAAAAGTTTGTTCTTTCGACTACTCACACATAAATGTTTGGGAAGACCTATTCACTGTGATTTCTTTATATGTCTATAAACCTGATCTATATCATCCCTTCAGCCATTTAATTTTCTCTTAAATTTTAATTTTTTAAAATTCCTTCCAATTCTACAAATTTAAAATGCAAATACAGAGGTTGTGTGAAAATCAGTGTTTATCTCACATTAGTGGAAGGTACTTTTATTGTATAAAATTTAGATATTATTCCTTATGTTTCACAGGTGTCTGATATACTCCTGGGCTGATTTAGAACTTCATCATTTATCATTTGGAGTTAGTGGGAGAATCTGCACTTAATCTTCATTTTATCAGACTTTCACTGAATCAATTCAGTAGTTTTCTAGGTGTGACTAATCTAAGCTTGTGCCAATCTCTTATTTCTCAATGCTTTTAGAAGAATATTATTCCCTACAATACAATATAAAAACTGCTTGTGTAAAAACACCTTCAATAATGAAATGAAGTCTCTGTTCAACCATATTGATAGGGAAAAAAAAATCTCTCCTTTATTGACTTGCTGAAATCATAAGTAAACTGTGGTACTTTAAGATCATAACTACAGAGGGTATCTGCTTTACTGAAGGGTAAACAAAAGGTGGGAGGTTAAATTGCTCAAAGGCCCATAAGCAGGAATAGGAAGAGTCAGAAGTCTCAAGTCTCAGACCTCTGTTGAACTACTAGACACAGCCCCACCTATAGTTCAACTTTCTGCCAAACCTTGTGTCTGTAATTAATCTTTCCTTTAACACAAAAGAAAATCTCTATAGACACCTATGATTTATTTCTTGGAATTCCACCTTCTGACCCTTTCCCGGAGGTCCTTTGCAACTTGAAATAATTTCACTTCATGCACCAAAGACATCATTATGTTCCTTACTGATGAAATGTCATATACTTGCAGACACTAGTAATTTCTTACATGGCATGGCTCAATAGAACTAGCAAAGTGAAAAAAAAAACTCAGGAAATCTATTTTCTAGTCTTCAACAACATGATAGACAAAGACATCTCTGTATATAAAATCGACATTATAAATATGTATAGAAATTTGGGTATTGATGACTACAGGAAAAAATAAAACTATAAAACCTGCAATGTCCCATTTTGAAATCACAGTGCAAACTTTTTGCCAGGTAAGGCATGACTTTAAGAATATCAATAGTATGTGCTTATTTTATACCTATGTTTGGTGCTGTGCACTGGCTTGTGATCCTGAGTGAGAGCTGATGACTAAAAAGAAGAGAGTTTGGGAAGTATCTGGGGTGTGTATTAGGAAATCTGGAAGCTGCAGACAGGTGATCCAAATCTGTATGAATGTTGGGCCGTTCTTAGCAAAGGGCCAGATTTTGCAAATGCAGTGTCTAAAATGCTCATGCAGGGGTTAGGTATTCCAAACCAGACTTCAAGCTACTGGCAACACAATAGTGGGGAACTCCCTTGCAGACATTTGCACCAGATTGGCCTGTAGTCTGGTATATGGCTGAATAAAGAAATACAGTTTCCACTGGTGCTTTCAGAAAGTAAATGTTCACTAAGAGAGAATTGTTTATAGTGCACTAAAGACTATTTAGTTTATGTGGTGTTGTTCTTTATTACAAAATCTTCATAACAAGAATTGAATGCAATCATTCATAATAAGGTGCATTGTAGAAGTCATTTTCTACCTACCATGAAATCTGTAAAATATCTTCTCATGTACAAGCTGCTCTAACAAAATCAGAACTTGCTTTAAACTACTCTGTATTTGTCTGAAGTGCAGCATAGAAACAAATCCACCTCACTGCTGTGAACTGTCTGATTAAATCTGAAAATCCATGTGATCTTAGATGTTGAATTGGTAGAAAAATAGATAATTTCCATAATGATGTTCACTTTTGTCAAGTATAGTTCAAAGCAAATCAGAATGGAGGTGGTTTTAACAGGGATCATTCCGAAGATGCTGGCAACATTATCCATGATCCCAGAAACAGATTTATAAAACTGTCAGGTAAGGAAATAACCCCACTGAGGTGGGTTTTACTTTGCATGATTCCTAAAATATATTTGTGGATTGCCTTATGCTGTCATTTTACTTCTTGTTGCTGAAGATACAAACTGAATGATGGATTAGAGAGGACACACATTTCTCATTCTGTTTAAGAGTCAAAAACATTCACTATTCATACACTCTCAATTCATTAATCTATCTGGATACTAATTTGCATGCTTCGTTCAAAGGAGAAAATCTAGTTGGTGGTATGTCATTGTTTTTTTAAAGGTGCATGAACAATTTGTGGGGATTGAATTCCTTCAAGAAATTAGATTTTTTTTGTCTGTTACTAAATGTCAAGACAAAGTCACAATTTCAGATGCAATTTCCAGTAAAAACATTAGCCTAATTATTTTTCCATCAGTAAGTCCTCTAATATTCAATAGTCAAATTTTGTTGGAGGTATTTGATCAAAGAAAAGGTCACAAAGTTTTGTTTTCTCTTTTGTATTCTGCCTGTCTTGTCTCTTCCTCTTACATGACAGATTTGTGGAGATGTAAGATGTGTTGTGTCGTGTCACATTTTTGAAGATAATGTTTTGGTTATGATCCTATTGACTGAAACTGGAAGGTATGGAGCAGAAAACAAAAACCTGTTCCCATTTTCCAAGGATTCAATTGGTATTCCCCATACAAATAAGGACTAGTCATTCCATAACACTGGATTTCCAGATCACAATTATCCTGAACAATCTCGACCAAACCCCCTGAAATCTAGACAGTTTGTTTGAAGATCATTATAGAGATCATTGAGATTAATTAATATTTTCCTAACAGTAATGCCATGAACTTATTTTAGAGGTGAAATTTGTGAGTAACACAAAAACCCTATCCCCAGAAAAAACACAATGACTTTCAAAAACTCAGTTTCACAATGAAGAATGTTTTTCAGGAAATAAACTGGTGTGTATTCCTGCCAGATCTTTTCAATGCAACTTTCAAACCACTTAAGTTGTGGCTCTGTTTTGTCTCACTGAATAAAGTTATGAAACATGGAAAATTGTGGGGAAAAAAAAAAAAGATGAAAAGAGAATTTAGGTTATCAGGACCTCTTTCCATTTGGCTACTGGAATCTTTTGGAAGTGAAAACAAAAAAAGGAGGATAAGTAAAGATTTCTCAAAGACTAGCAAAATTTTTGGTAGAGCTTTCAGATGTTAAGTAGCTAGTCCACTGAAGAGTCAAGTAAATGAGTTTCGAAAGGATTTATAGCTGATCATTCCCTATAGACAAATCTGTTTTTTTTAACCAAAGTCATAGGTATGATTTTAAAAATTGATTATGAATATGGTTGTAACTGTCACTGTAATTACTGCTTGGTCTTTTATAGACATAGCTTCCAGAATGCTTTATAGTAAGCTGCTTCCTCATGCACTGTGTAAGGAAATTACACTTTTCTTTATGTGTTCTCATGTTCTCAGTTTGGCAATTACTTTCAGTTCAGGGGGATTATAAGGTGTAAAACTTACTATTTTTTACAAAAGAAAGGGAAAAAAAATCCATACAAAAAAAAAAAAAGAATAGATCTATTGATATACCCATGTCATAAATGCTTACATTACCTTTCATGGCATCTTAGTCCACTGAGCTAAAACCACATTCTTTTTGCTACTCTTTGTGAAACTCTCTTGGGCTTTTTAAATACCTGTTCCTTTAGCTAGACTCCCCTATGATCCTGGGCGTCAAAGTTTGGTTTTATGAGGAAACCACGCTGTCTCCCTGTCTCGGTGTGCAATCTTTCCTGTCACCCACTCTGGGGGCCTGCTAAGCGTGGCTTGCTGCACACAGATTGTTTGTGAAGCTGCCAAACGGAAGCCAGCAGCTCAGCTCAGCTGAAAGAGATAAAAACAACATTATTTCATAGTTATAAAAAAACACAATAGACTTGTAAATGGTGCCTTGTACAAACAGGGCTTTTCTTCAGGAAAAGAATAGCTCCTTCAACAGGGACTGAGGCATCTGTATTGTTCATTCACCTCTTGTGCAATGAGTTGCTATTAATAGCTCTGCATTAGAAAATCTTGCTATAAATAACATCTGAAATCTACTTCCATAATACCCTTTGTCCTTGATATGCCTTCATTGGGACATTTGTATATTTACCATGAACAAGAGAACAAAACAACTATGGATAAAAAAGGCGATGACTATATTCAATGATTCAGTTCCTGGGATGGCTTTCATTTGGTGAGGGGAGGAGAAAGGAGAAGAAGGATATAAACAATAAACATCTCTCTGACTTTTCTCCAATATTCTAGCTAGACTAACAGGCAAACAGACACAGCTTGACAGACAGATGATTGTCTTATCAACTGTAACCATCTTGGAAAGAGTATATCCAATTCTCCTAAAATAGCTAATTAATTGGGAACTAGTCCCTCTGTTCTCTTGATATGGGAACTTTTCACAACAGATGGTCTGTTCCATGATACAAACAGTATACTAGTTTTCACATCTTCCTGAAATGGAAGACATCACATAACAAGTCCTTCCAAATGAATGGTTCCAGTAGGAAGAGGTTGATGGTTTATCTTGACAGATAAAGATTTGACAAGGTATTTTAGAGATTTAATTTGTGCTTCTTTTGAGCCTTTTAGATTACATTGGGTTTTGGTATGTCTTACTTGTTTTCATCCTTAAATATGAGAAATATGCAACTTACTCTTTGTTTTTATTGACAGTAATGTTTATTGCAAGAATGAAGCTAAAGGGACCAGATTTTAAACAAACATTTTCCTTATTTGTGTTCATTAGTTGTTGTTAAGCAGAAAGCAAAAATTATGTAAATGTCTGTTTGGCTATGAACTTCTTAGGTTTTAAGGCTTTTGTTTCTTGCTGAATTTTAACTTCATTGTACCTTCTTTACTGTACATCTCAAAACATGCTAGAAAAGTGGAAATAAAAAAATTTATAACATGATAAGAGATGCGATTACTCTTCGTCATGTCCTTAGGAGAAATTACAAGAAAACAGTTTAATTTCAAATAAGGAAGATTACCTTCTGTCTCCTGAAATCAGCTTTGCCTTCATTCACTCACAATGCTCAGTTCACCTTTCATTGTTGGATTGATTCTGGGCTTACAGGCTTTGGCTGACATTTCTCTGGACAACTTCTCCACAAAATCAACACTAACTTCTGCTGCAGCTGTTTGTCACAGCTGTTTCATTTTCATGGAAGAAAATACTCTTTGCATTCTGCTTCCTTCCTTTCAGCTGGTTTCCTACTTCCAGGATGATAAAATATTTTACCCTTTTTATTCACTCCAATGGTCTGGTACATCATCGTGGTTCCTCCAGGTGTCTCTGCTGTGTACCTAAAAGAAGCATGTCATTGAGTAAGGGCAACAAATTTGAGAAAGTTCATGTACTTCCTGAGCATACCTCCTTTTTTGCTTGTATATGTTGAAAAAGAAATCGGCTGGGTATCAAAGTGAGTGTGTGTGTGCGTGTGTGAGTGTGTGTGTGAATGCAAGTGCTTGTGAAAAGATTTTTCTTCAATGCCTCTGTCTGCTCTGCAACTCCATGGTACCAAGACCATCTCAGGAAATCATGATTCCTTTTCACACCTTTATCAGTCAGCTATGGGATATCTAACCAATAATGTACTGGAAATCTCTAATTTAGTAGTTCAATGTCATTTATGTAACTGATCGAGTATGTACTCATCTTCAGACAATGCCTATATCTGATTTGTTGAACATGAGTAAGAAGTAGATGTGTGAAAAGAGACCACACCAACAACATTTTGCCCAGCAGAGGCAATCAGGTGTTAATAAAGGAATTCAGCTAAATCATGTGAGATGTCACACAGATCTTCAGATGCGAGTATATGCTAAATGCATATATATCTTTGTAGCTTTGGCCCTTTCATAATTGCTGCTAGTGATGCAGAGTCTAGGTATAAAAGCTACATTTCCTCTTGCTTAATTTAAAGTAGGCAACTGGCAATGTTGAGTAGCCTCTGGCCAGACTTACCATTAACAGAGATAACTCATCATAAAAACTGTAATGATACATATGAGTTTTATAGCAATAGAATATAATTTTCCATGCTGTGCGTGCCAATAGAGTGGGATGTTCAAGTTTAAAGTGTACTAGGAAAATTTATTAATATCACAGTTCTTGAAATCATTACTAGATCATAAGTAATTTTGCACAGAAAGTTAAAAAAAAATCTTTGTTTCCCATTATCCTAAGAAAACCCTGCTCTGAAGGAAAAAAATTGTTCCATTGCAGATAAGTAATTTTCATTACAGTAATTTTTAGTGTGAACAAACCATTCGCTTGAAATGGCTACTGTTACATTGCTATAAGTGATCTTCCTATTTTTTGTAAATCTAC
>JAOXJM010000001.1:21011003-21057313 GCA_026413425.1 Tringa solitaria | reverse complement strand
TTCTGTGAAAAATTCTTTCCTAATGTTCAGTCTAAACCTACCCTGTTGGAGCTTGTTAAAGCCAAACCTTGGTTTCTGTCACCATATAAAAATAGTCAGCTGTGTTTCAGTACTAACTTTACGCTATCACAATCCTGTCAATATATTTGAAGAAAATGAGATTTCCATCTGATATTAGGTACAATTTTAGATCAACCACGCTCACATATAGCTGAATAAAAATGCACCTGCAAAAACTATTTCTAGAATAAAGAGAAAAGTGTTCCTAAAAATGCATCAGTCACTAACTCTCAGCCTCAAGGATTCAAATATATATTGTTAGGAATATTTTCCCTTTAAGGAAATTTCCAGTGCTTTGAATAGCAATTTTAGCTGCATAAGGAATATTGAGATACAACTTAAAACACTATGAGGCTGTCACGCTCAAAAATCATTTTGTCCTGCAGGGCCAAGGTGTGGACTGTTGTTTCTCTTTTGATGTCAACAGCTTCTTTTTAGTGTCTAGTTTTCTTTTGCTACATCACAAGCTGGTTTAAACTGTTCAAGACCCATCTTGACCACTTCTTATGTCATATATACAAGTGAAAGAAGAGGAACAGGTGAGAGGAGATCAAATGACTAGCAGAGGCAAATGAAGCATTTCGAAGCTATCAGGTCAGTGTAAATGCCTGACTAGAAGAACATCACCAAGTTTTATTAAAGTAAACGTGGGTGCTAAAATGCAGATAACCAGGGATGTCTATTATGGTTATTTGTTGAGTTCACAGGATCAAATGATTAATAGTTCTAGCATCAATGCAGCTCTCTTCATATTTGAAATGTTTTCCAAACACTGTCTAATTAGAGAAACCTAACATAAATTTAATTAGTCAGTCCACCCTGTGTGATTAATAAGTGTTTTATAAATAATTCTTGTGTTGAAAAAAGGCACAAGGACACCAGTACTGGGACTAGAACTCAAGATAAGACTCAGCAGCCTCGTTCCATGTCTGCCTCCCTTCTATGACTGTAGTAAGAAGTTAAATGCAACCCATTTAGAAATGAAATTGAGCTGCTTCTGAGCCTGGAAGAGTCCAGCACAACCATCAGGCACTTCTTGGCAACTCTCCAATATGTCCTATCATCCACCCCTAAAATCTGTTATTGGATTAAACTGATGTGTCTGGCTCCACATTTAGAGCTCTTCAATAGATTCCCAAAGACATCTGTCACAATTGTAACTGGCTATACTTGTCTGTAACCTACCTCTAGCTGCACCTTCACCTCTTTATCCCTGCCAAGCATTTAACCTACTATGATTATTTAGTAACATATGGGACTCCAGGCATAGCCTAGGATCACATTGTGTCAGACATTCCATAGGTTTGTGCTAATCTACTCTCTGCAATAAACAGAATAGCAGAAATTACAATTTTTTTTCTCAGGGTATATACAGACCCTGATATAGTGATCCCTAGTTCCATTTGGAATGTTATTACTACATTGTAAAGATTAATAGCAAGAAAAAGTATGTCTACTAAGTAAAAAAAAAAACCAAACAAACACCCAAAACCTAAAAGCAAATAGGCATAAAGTATTGTCAAGTTATCAAGAAAAAAAGCCTTGTGTATTATCATCTAGATTTATGAGAAAGCTAGAAAGAAGAAAATGTCATCTATTTCAACATGTGCAGATGAAAAATAAGAGGTACAAACTATTTTTTAATACCTTGAGACTGTACTAAATTGATTTAACCCAGACATTGCTGAGTGCTTGCAGGGACAGAAAGCCCATTGGGATAACAGACAAAAAGGTGTTAGAGGTGATGTTCTTAGGTTTTGCCCATCTGTTCATGGAAACCAATGTAAAACAAAGTTTTTTGGTGGTTTTTATAACAGGAACTAAGCTTCATGTCAATTTCCCATTTGGGCTCCAGAGGAAGTAACATTTGAAATAGATTTTGGGACACTGCTATGCCTTTAAAAGCTCAACTGGCACTGCAAGCTGGCTCGTTTGAAGTAAATCTTGAAGACAAGGTAAGCAAAAGTGTTACAGTTAGGCCATCATTTGAAATTTGAAGTTATCAGGAAGGTTTATACAAGTAAACACATGTGGAAATTAATCTGCAAAGTTTCCCTTTCTGAAGGGTAAGTGGATGTAGAGTGACGGAGATGTGCTGGAAACAGCCAAATCAATTGTTCAGTATTTTGTGGCCCACAGATAGGAGATACGGAGAAAGCTTCTTTGACATGTGGGTAGAAAATTTATGGCTCCTAACTGTTGAGCTTTATGCTGCTTCAGACCCTGCATCAGAGGCATAAGATAGTATTAATGAGAGGTGATGTTAAATATTATGTAAATCAGACTTCATGTCCACAGACGTATGGTACTTTAAACATGGCTAGGGCAGCTTTCATATTCTCTTCATATGTTTACAGAATACAGTGTCCAGACAAGTTATATATGTTTACATGGAATGAAACAGCTTGATATCGATAAACGAGCACAGCTCTGGAAAAAGCACAGCAGCAGTACTGTGACACTCTGCCCTAACAGGCTCGTCCCACACTTAAAAAGCTATAGTGCTTCTGGCTTGGGAAATAGTCTGCTATTTCTTCAGCAAGCTCAAGCTTACACAGTCAAGTTGCTAAAGCATACCAAAGGCTGACCTGAATGAAGATGTCAGCAAATACTAAAATTGCCTGTATTTCTTTTTTTTTTTAAATTTCTATTTTTATTTTTATTTTAAAAGATGAGGGAGAAACAGGATGCAGCTATTCTCATGAAAGTTCTCTAAAAGAATAGCTATTGCTAAGAGGCTCTAACTTAAATTTTCTTCATTCAGGCTTAAACCGTAGGTTGGGAAATCTTGTGTATTCACTAGGAGCAAATTTGCATCTTCCTTTGGGTTTCCCTCTAAAGAACTCAGTTACTTGGGTTATTTGTGATGGGTAAAAGCACATGTTTCTTGGAAACACTTTGTTTTGTTTCCAAATCTATTGTGACATTCTGGATTGAGTGAAGCTCTCAGTTAGTTTATCTGGCACCCATTATAAAATTCAGCACATGTTCGTCATCATCCAGGACCGAAATAGACAGTGGCCTGGAAAATAATTTCTTATTCCTCGGAAATGTTAAAATGTTAGGTGTGATAGTCATTATGTCTCCTGATGTAGAGGAAATAAAAACAATGATGTTTTTGTTGGTGGGGGGGAGTGGCAGGAATCATGAGGCTGTACAAAAAACTATAATCTCTTACTGGAATGTAGCTTTGGACGGTGCTAGGAATTGCTTACTCATGCTGAGCTGCCCATGGGAGTCATAAGAGACGTTTGTTGTGGTCACATGCTTGCAGTCACCATGGTGTAGTACCTTTATCAAAGTCACCGGGGGAATAAAAGCACTGTGCATTTTAAAGCAGGTCTTGTGGTATGAAATAGAGTTGCTCATTTGATTTCATTTGATCAATAGATACCCAGAGCCTGGAGAAGGATCACAGATCAGCAGGTGAGAACCTAGAGTGTTGCACAAAGGAATATCAGTCACTCCAGCCTGTAAGTCAGCTTCATCAGGGACCCAACTTAAGTGTCTCTATGCAAACACATGTAGTGTGGGGAATAAACCAGAGGAGATAGAAATGTGCACATGCCAGCAGGATTATGATCTTATTGGCATCATGGGCACATGGTAAGATGGCTCCTATGACTGAAGTGTTAGAATGGAAGTATACAGGCTCTTTAGCAAGTACAGGCAGTGGAGAGGGGGAGGAGGTGTTGCCCTCTATAACAATGACCAGCTGGAGTGCATGGAGCTCTGACTGGAGATGGATGAGGAGCTGATTGAGAGTTTATGGATGAGGATTAAAGGGAGGGCAGAAGAAGGTAATGTTATAGTGGCAGTCTGCTACAGGGCATCTGACAAGGAAGACCAAGAAAATGAGGTCCTCTACAGACAGGTAGTAGGAGCAACCTCATGTTCACAAACCCTGTTCCTCATGGGGGACTTCAAACACCCCAATACCTGTGTGAGGGACAACACAGCAGGACATAAACAATTCAGGAGGTTCCTGGGAGACATTGATAGTAACTTCCTTCTCCAAGAGACAGAGAAGCCAATGAGGAGAGGTGCTATATTGGACCTTGTTCTCACCAACAAGGAGGGGCTGGTGGGGAATGTGAAACTCAAGAGCAGCCTTGGCTGCAGTGACCATAAAATGGTGGATCCTTAGGGCAGTAAGGAGGGTGCAAAACAAGCTCACTACCCTAGACTTCAGAAAAGCAGACTTTGGCCTCTTCAAGGATCTGCTTGGTAGAGTACTATGGGATAAAGCCCTGGAGAGAAGAGGGACCAAAGCAACTGGTTAATATTCAAGGATCACCTCCACCAAGCTCAGGAGAGATGCATCCCAGCAAAGAGAAAGTCAAGCAAAAACCCCAGGAGACCTGCAGGGATAAACAAGGAGCTCTTGGACAAACTCCAATAGAAAAAGGAAGCCTACAGAGGCTTCAAGCAAGGATGGGTAGTCTGGGAGGAATACAGAGAATACAGCCAGGGATCAGGTTAGGAAAACTAAAGCCCTGACAGAATTTAATCTGGCCACGGACATCAAGGGCCCTTGTAGAAATATTTCTACAGGTAGAAATACTTCTGTAGAAATACTTCTACAGGTACATCAGTAATAAAAGGAACAATAGGAACAAGTGTGGGCCCTCTCCAGAAGGAAAAAGGGATATCTGGTTACCCATGATACAGAAAAGGCTGAGGTACTCAATAATTCTTTTGCCTTTGTATTCACTGGCAAGTGCTCTAGTCACACTGCCTACGTCACAGAAGGCAAAGACAGGGACTGGGGTAATGGACCCACTGTAGAAGGTGAGGTTCAAGACAATCTGAGGAACATGAAGGTCCACAAATCCATGGGATGTGATGAGATTCATCCCCAGGCCCTGAGGTAACTGGCAGATGAAGTTGCTAAGCCACTATCCATCATATTTGAGAAGTCATGGTGGTCCAGTGAAGTTCCTACTGACTGGAAAAGGTGAAATATAACCTCTATTTTTAAAAAGGGAAAAAGGAAGGCCCGGGGAACTAGAGGCTGGTAAATCTCATCTCTGTGTCTGGCAAGATCATGGAGTAGATCATCCTGGAAACTATGCTAAGGCACATAGAAAATAAGGATGTGATCAGTGACAGCCAACATGGCCGAACAAATTTGGTGACCTTCAACTATGGGGTTTCAGCATTGCTGGATAAGAGAAGAGCAAATGACATATCTACCTGGACTTATGCAAAGCATTTGTCACTGTCCCATACAACATCCTTGTCTCTAAATTGGAGAGACATGGATTTGACAGATCAACCACTCAGTGGATAAGGACTTGCTTGTACTTATTGCTTGTTACAACCAAGGTCAGCTAACTTAGTTATTTGCCTTGTTGGAGGATTGGAAGTGGAAAAGTGTAGAGGGGTTATATTTGGAGGGAGGAGTGGTTAGGACAGGTGACACAAAACTGACCAACAGGATATTCCATCCCATATGCATCATGCTCAGTATAAAAACTGAGGGATCAAAGGGTCAGGCCCTTTCTTCAATGGTCGGCATCCAAGGAGGACTCACACTGTTCGTCTGCCTTTCACCTTGATCCCTGCATTCCTGACTCCAGAACCAGAATTCAGCTCCAATCCATCACTGAGTCCAGTCTGGGACTTTCCCAGTGCCTGCCAGTGATGTGATCGTTATTCTGGGAGCTTGATACAGTTTTGTATATATTGTATATATTTCATTATTTTCTTTTTAAAATTATTTTATTAATTTACTGATATTTTCAACAAAGTAGTTTAGTTTTTCCCTAAATTCAGAAATCTCTTTCTCTCTCTCCTTCTCCTGTCCTTATAGAGAGAGGTGGGGGAGAGCATCTGTTGTTTTTCTCAGTGGTCAGTCCTGCCCAAACCATGACACCGCTACAAGAAAAAATGGAGACTGGCCTCATGTTAGAATTAACTTAACAGAAGTTGGTAGAGATTCAGCAGCATCAAAATTTGACCTGGTATTGTGTGATTATATTGAATCCTACAAAATCTGTTCTCACTTGAATAATTAATCAAATTTACAATGTAGTTCTTAACCCTAAGCACTGAACACTGGTGATTGGGCCAGTATGGACTAACTAGCTATTATCTGAGTTGAATTTTTCCTGTTATTCAGTAGCTTAAATATCTCTACATAGAATAATCGCATTACAGGAGTACTCTGAAACCAAAATGAGAGAAGAGCCCATCAATTGCCAATGTGACAACTTTTCTCATGTGCATAATTCTTTTGATAAATGCTC
Source organism: Tringa solitaria (assembly GCA_026413425.1). Taxonomy (NCBI): domain Eukaryota; kingdom Metazoa; phylum Chordata; class Aves; order Charadriiformes; family Scolopacidae; genus Tringa; species Tringa solitaria. The sequence goes on along the minus strand of JAOXJM010000001.1, from coordinate 21,051,002 downwards.
ATGGATGTCTCTACAATATTTCTGGAACACAGAGGTGTGTGCTTATAGATCCTTGTGTAAATTAAAAAATAATAAGTAAAAGCATATTATCAAATTAGACCCCTTAATAGCCAGTACTGTAATTGAGGCATCACAGATCATCTTTCTGGTTTTGAACTCTCTGCAGCTGTTTATAGTTAGACACCCCTACATGTCCTTATAGTACAATTAATGTGCAACAGTTTTAAAGGGATGGAATTTGTACCGGTATTGAGGAGTAGGAAAGGGAAATTAAAATAGATCTCATTCTATTTTTTCTTACCTCATTTTACTCCTTGACACAGCATTTTCTCAGATTCTAGCTCTCACAGATCAGTAAACAGACTGCAGAAACACCTAGATTTTACAGCATTACTTTAAACCTGGCTCAGGATAAATATTAGTATTAAAAGGTATAGAACAACTGCATAATTTCTAATCACATATAGCAAAGGCATAAGTATTACTCACTGAAAGGAGATACACTCACTAGTAAAAGAATGATGATTAAGATAAAACAATACCTTTCCTATTGATTACAGAGTGCTCTCAGTATTAGAAAAATAACATAAATTATTGCTGCAACGTCATAAAAGTCAGAGCTTGCCAAATACAAGTGGGTGTACTTCTGGCGCCATCTCTGATAGCCACATCTGCCTGAAGGCTATCAGATACATATGTAATTAAATAAATATGGTTCCTGACCGATCTGACTTTTTTTGTTAAAGAATAAAAAATATGGAATAAGTATAGCTCTTTGATCCAACAGAAAGGTTTCTGCCTGAAGTAGAATTTATGTTTTATGGACTGATTTTGAGCAGTTGTTTTAAACCATCTGAATTTGGTTCCATCTAAATCCATGTGCAGCTGGATTAAGTATTCTTTGGTGCAGGACATGCAATTAAAATGATAAAAGAAACTAGTCACTGGGTATCCTCATTGGCTGCTAGATATTTCAAACCATAACATGTTCCTGGCATAAGATCAAGTGTCACATATTGGCTGCTCATCACATGTAAAATACCAGGATGCCAACTGCTTTTCATTTAGCCAAGTAACGCATTGGCCCTTTCCCAGCAGCTGGCTGGTACCCATTCAAAATTCACAGGTTGGTGGGACTGTGATCTCAGCAATCTTTTTTTTCCTCATTTTCCTTCATTTCTTGCACATAGCTTTTCTCCCGTCTCCCTTCTTGTTTCACTGATGATTATTGGTTTTTTTATTTTTTTCTTGTGTGTGTGTGTTCTAAGTTCCTGTACTACAGAATCCCTTTTTTCTTCCCTGTTTTTATTTCACTGAATTTACTGAATTTCACTGAATTTTTAGAGTTGGAAGGGAGCATAGAGATCATCTAGTCCAACTCCCCTGCTGAAGCAGGAGTTTCATATTTTTCCCCTCTCTTTTCCTTTTTTTAATTTATCTTGTCTGTTTCTTTCTTGTACTCTTCTTTCCCCTTCACTTTTTTCTTAAATTTTGCTATCTTGTTCCATCAATTTCTCCTTCCTTTGCAAATCAACCCAATTCAATACATGCAAAATATACTAAACGTATATTGTCATATATTGTCAATATATGTACAATATGCATGTCATCTGTATAGAGTTCTGTGATATGTTGTGGTTTAAAACCAACTACTTTAAACATGTTTTAATTTCGGGGTTTAATCTTTCTGGCTATTAGTCTGTGTTCTGGTTAGAGTGAACTGCCAACAAAGAGTACAACCACTGCTGACTTTTTCCTGTTCCCTAAGGTTATGTTCTAGTTTTCTTAAATTCTTTCCTCAGAAAAACCTTATACTATTTTTTCAGTCATTTCATTTCACAACACTGATGAATTTAATATAATTTCACATAATTTTAACTTTAAAGCTAGTCTAGAATCACAAGCAATCTGTTTTCAACACACACTGGAGTTATGCAATAATTTAGGCTCACATATTTATTCAAAATTTCTAAATATATATTTTATATAAATATATTATATAAAATTATATAATGTATAAATAGAAACTATTTATATCTAAATATATATACTATAATAAAAATGTGAACATTCTATTAAAAGGTATTTTATATAAAATGTATAATTGTATATACAATTTATGGTGTTCTATATAACTTGTAATTTTTCCACAGGGAAAACAAAACCCAAACTTAATCAAGTATATTTGAATACTGTACTTCAATATGTCTTTTGTGATCAAAGCTCTTAGGACAAAACCAGAGCTGCTTCAACTTTCACGTATTCTATTTCAATTGAGCTAGCTGCAGTTCTGTTAACTCACCTACAGGAAAAAAAAAATCCTGTCTTCTGTAGACCTAAAAGTCATAAAATTATTGTACTGCTCCTAGTATGCAATTACACAGCCCATTTTAACAATTTAGTTATGAGATACCCACCATATTCCTCACAGCATTTACTTTTAGACCATTATATTGTAAGTCTTCTGAGTAAGTCTTCTTTGCATTATTCAATAAATATTGACTGCTTGAAGCTATGTGATAAATGAGTGAATCAATGCCAAATTAGGAATGGAGCTCATCCCTGAGGTGCCATATCTCATAATTTCCTGCCTGAAGTTTAAAAAATCCATTGGGAGTTCTTATTAAAATCGTATTCATATAAGCTTTATAGAACTGATCCTGGAAACCCTAAATTTTCTGAGGGCCATTATCCACTATTCTTACCATCATCAGAAGCCATAATTATACAGTTTAGAAATGTTGTCCTTAAGGTCTCAAAAGCAATCAAGTTTCTGGAAGCCTGAGAAGTAACAAGCTACAAGCAAAATGAGATTTTTCCTTCTGAGAATGGATGATATTTGAGAGAGTGTTTTCAGAGATGTACATTTCTAGAATCCTCCTGAATTTGCATAGGGCACAACCTAGGTGAATGAGTCTAGACCAACAGGCCCATCTTGGTCTCAAACACTGCACGAACCTTTTACTTTTATTTTTTTAAATAGACTGTAATCTGCTTTTGTAAGTGTCCTCTTGGGTAGCCACGACTTACCTTACAATGTAGTTTAGCATGAGGTCATTTATATCTTACACTTTCTGTGTATTTAGTGTCGGCATGTTTTGCCAGCTGATATGCTCTGAACAGCTAAGTACAACTTTACATTGCCTGCATTCTACTGCGAGGAGAAAGTTCAAGAGCCCATTTCATTCTACTTCTCAAAGCCTGAATATCATATGAAAACATCCAAGATAATGAGTTTTTTCAAAATAATAATATTAATAGTCTTCAAACTAAAGTCTTTGGAGAAGTCTTTGGGGAAACAGGGATAAAAAATGGCACAATCCTTTGGTCGTAGCTAGTGTGGTAACAAACTGTGGATAATAAACTACAACAATTATTCCACATCTCCAAATAACTTTAGGAAGGCCAGACTAGATGAACGTTTTGTTCAGAAATAATCTGTAAATCTGTTGTCTCCTGGTATTGCCTCTTACCTGCACATTGACTTTCATCCCTAGCAAATTAAACAGGGAATTAAATACTAAGTAAAATTTCTCACCAGACCTTTTCTCCTGTTTCTTCTTCACCTGCAAATGAGGTATGTGTTCAAAATTGTCCCGACCTCATGTAGGATGTCTTCTAAACCTCCTTGATATAATCTCAGTGACAGAAGAAAATAACTCTTACTTAACCATGAAGGCTTTAGTAAAAAGAAGATGGTATCCATGAAAGAGCTCCACTACTCCTTTCCTGTCTGAACAGTGGGAGAAAGAAGAGGGAAAAAAGAGAAAGTAGTAGATGTTGTAAAGGATGGTCTCAAAAATGCTTCATGTATGAATTAGCAAAAGTACAAGATCAACAGTAAAAAAAAAAAAAAAAAAGAAGCCAGTAGGGAAAAAAATATGTATATCAGCCACTTAATTTGAACATCTACAAAGTAGACGGCTGTATCTGAATTAGTCATCCCTGTCTCCCTTTATAGTCACTCAGTGGAGAAAAATAGGAACTTCTAAGCTGTGATTCATGTGATCTATTTTTAGGTTTCTACATAAGGATAAGGATAAGGATGAGATATGACAGAAATTCCCTATTTTTATCTTTTGACTATAAAGAGAGCCCTGACAGCCACATTTCAGACGATTATGTCTATACTGTAACTGTCTAATATCATGTGGTGTCAGTACATAATAGTGGAAGAAGTGGAACAGTACATAAATGGCAACTTTCTTGGAATAAGAGGATAATTAAGGTAAAAAAGAAGGGGGCAAAAAAAGAAAAAGAAAAAAGATTCCTGGAGACACAGACATATAGAAGCACTTGAGCAGATGGTGGTGGAAGATCAGCCAGAACTCCGTTTACCTACATAGCCAAGCAAATGTGCAGATCAATCCTCCTTCCTTTTCTGGAATACAAGTATTGAATCAGAGAACTATCATTATGCTAATGAATTAATAGATCTACTGTTAAAAAGGAAAACAAAACCAAATCCAAAATCCTATTGTCAGACCTTCTCATCCTTTAACTGATCACAGGTTGTAAAAAAATTCTGATTCCTCCAGATTGAAGACTGCAAGTAAAGATCTGTAAACAGGTGAATGCAGTGTCTTGTAGGGAATCATATACTAATTGAATTCAAGACTGTAGTATTTCCAGCATATTGAACTTGCAGTTATCTTGGTTTAAGGAAAATGCTTGACAGCAAGAATTGCACATCTGACACTGAAATAGTTGTAGAAATAAAGAGCACTAATACAACAATTACAGGAACAGAAAAGGAATCAGAGCATTTTATTCTCTAAAAAATGTTTTGGTATTTTATATGGCAGTCCTATACAGACATCTTTTCTTGCTAGATTCAAACAAAATTATTCATAAATTGCAAAACTGCAACCCACCAAAAATGTGCCAACACTTGTACAATGTACCACTATTTTCTTGCTATTTTCACAGCAAACTTTAATTTGTAAACCAGAATACTCTTCCCTGCTGCAGTTGAATCCCTAGCTATCTGTGTAGCTAAATCTTAATTCATTATAATTTTTAAAGTTGCATATTTTCCTATGAATGATGTTAATGAGGTTAGGTGAGGCTGTTTACTGAGCGTCTATAATTAATATTATTTACTTAAAACAGGAAGAAATGTTCAAAAGCAAGTGTAATGAGGACACATTGAAGGAAAAGAATACTGGAAAGGGAGTAAGGTGAAAGAGGAAAGGGTGATACAAGACAGAGGAGGGTAGATGAAGCCAAATATCTTCGTTCTTACACTCAAGGCAGATCTTGAAGACCTTAATCAAAGGTATTATTATATTTTAATAATCTCTATAGTTTTCAGGGTAACACATTGTCTGGTTATGCACCGAAATCCCCCAGCTTTGCAGCGCTTTGTTGTGAACACTACTGGTGTTATATCTTTGCAGATAATAAAAAGTCATCCAATCTATTCATCAGAACACCTTAAGTCACTTTAGTTTAGGAAATCTCAATGTTAAGTCTATTCTTTGTTGCTGGCGTTTAGGTGGCATGTTCTTTTGCTTACCCAAAAGAGTTGTTTAACTTCCATAACTAGTGAAAAGAATGACAGAAGTAATATGAAAGTGTCATTGAAAAAGAAGTACAGAAATGCTGATTTGGACTATAAACCATGAATAGACATACATTGAGTTACCAAATATCTAAAATCCTGTTAAACCATGTTATTTCAAAATAGAGAAGTACATGAGCTAGAGCTAAGATTAGCTATCTTCTCACCTTGAAGGTCAATTATTGCCAACTATTCTAGGCCCCGGTTTCCCCTTTTAAGGAAAAATGTACTATATAAAATCCAATCTCATTCTGGTTTAGCATAGCATATATAATTCATATTCTCAGTGTACCATATGTGATCATTGACTGTGTTAAATGGATGAAGGAATATGTGAATAACTTTTACGCACTGAATAAATAGGTAGTGCTTAATATACAATGCAATGACAGGTCATCTAATTCAGAAAACAGACAAATATTAGAAAAAATATTAAACACAAAAAGGTTAAGCATATGCTTTTTTGGGGAAGACATGATATTTGTGTATAGTATTTGCTGGAAAATATTAGCTTTTATATTTAAAGTCTCAGACATGTATATCATTTCACATCAGAGCAGGAATAAATCTTAAGGATGGTTATAAATTCTGCAAATAGGTCTTTGACCAGTTACTTCTGGGCATGGATATGTATTTTTCTACACATATTCAAAATTGCTTCAAAATTTCTTTTTTCTTTTTTTCTTCTTTCTCTTATTTAAATGAAATCAGCTATTTTATTACTTTCCTTTAGATAGGTAGTTCCTAGTCATCTGAGTCCACTAATCTGTCTTTTCTGCGGCATTTTCTTGCCACTGTTTATAATAATGGCTTCTGAGGAAGTTTCTCGTGTACAGTATACACTAATACCTTTCCCAGAAAGTCAAATGCACTTTCTACCAGCATTAACATCCTCTGTCAAACAAAATGATGGTTTCTAATTAGAATGCATTTACAAAATATCACTGTGTTTGGCACTAATTGACACTTTTGTTCACATCATCAGCTGAGAGGTTAAGGACAGTTTGAAGACTGAAACTATCCTTTCATTTCATGTTTCCTATCTGTCAGAGTTCATGTATATGAGCAGAGTAAAACAGGGGTCTTGCTGACAAACTGAGAACTTAAGACTGTGGGTTTTTCAAGTAATTTTGCAAAAATTATTTTGTAACCCCTTCCCTCCTCCCAAAAAGAAAACCCCTCTGTCCCTCCACAAACTCTTAAATAATGTTCTAGTTTTCTACAAGATTCATATAAAATTTCATATAAAATGAAATGATGTAAGGTTTATGTTATTTCTATCAAATTAAGTCTTTTTTTTTTGTACATATATTTACAATATATCCACTGATAGCTGTCTTTTTAGTTCTGTGCTGTCTGAATCTTGAGGATCATACATGCAGTAGCCAAAATGTTCGTGGCCATGAAAAAATCAAAACTTCCAATGTGAAGTATGGCATATATACAGAAAGTAAAATACAGATGTGTTTTTTTTATTTTTAGAAGATAATTTTCTCTCCATGTAGGTCTTATTTTAAACAATTGAGTTGTTACAAGATGTTATGAAAGGCATGAACCTGCAATTTAACAATGCAGTGTAAATCACAGTTCAAGTGCTATGGGATTTCATCTGATGATCCACAATTCATGAGCCATTTGCTTCAGTAAATCTCCTTGATATATCAGTTCATAAGTGCCATGATGTGCCATTATAAAGCATTGTGGAATGGTTTGTGGAAACCGTACAAATGGCAAAGAATCTGATTATCCTTAAGGGTTCAAGGATCCCTACATGTGCTGCTGCTTTGTGTACTTATCACTATGTTTTCATAGTACAATGTTCAAGTCCAATTACATACAACAATACTTCATTGGTTGGTTATTCTTCAAAGAAGAATGCAAATATTGCCATTATATAGTCTTTTTTTTTTCCCATGGTAAATGTAACTAAGACAGAATTATATGTGACAATATAGAACTAGATATTAGAACAGGTGATACAGTAGGTGAGGAATGTTCAGCACAAGAAGAAGATACAGGTTTCATATTCAAAATCACATTTACCCAAAAGAAGAAAGAAAACTACATATCTCCCATGCAAAGGAGAAGCAGAAGGCATAAACAAACACAAGAAAGATGATGTTGAGTATGTCACTAGTGATGTTTCTTTTTGTGATGGAGACAAAGAGAGCATTGGGAACAAATGAATCATAAAAGACATTCTCCAAGGGCATTACCAGGTCTATAAAAAAAGGATAACTCTTTGGAAAAAAGAAAAACCACAACATGATGTGAAAGGGATCATGATTTAATAGCAACAATGATTAAGAAATTTCATAAGAAGAAAAAGAATCTTCTGATGTGCCAGGAGAGTTAAATCTACTTATTTCTGTTTCTAGTTTACTACCCTCTTTACATTTGTGTTACTTTGTGGCTGCTTTTATTTTTCTTATGTTTTGTTTTTATTAGATTTCTTTTAAAGAAAGTGTCAGGTGTCCTGGTTTGGGTTTCACAGACCTTTTTATATGTGATAGGAGTAAACTCATATCTTGCTCTCAGTTTTGTACAAAATGACAAATTGGCTGACCCAACTTTATTTGTCATCTGCCCTGATGTAAGAGCAGAAAGTTTAGATTTACTGTGTAGGAGATAAATTGCAGTTCCTTTATTATAACTGTGCCAAGATTTGCCTCAGAATGCTTCTTCCCTGATTCAAAAATAAGGGTGCTGTCAGAAAAGCCATAAACTAGATCTATTTTTAGTTGTTGGCAGAAACAGTAATTTCATGATGGGTATCCATACTTGCTAATTACATTTTTATGTTACACTGTCTCCCTTAACATCCCTATTGACAAATGGGCAAATGAACTATGAGGTGGATTGAAAACTGGCTGAATTGCCAGACCCAAAAAGTTGTGATAGGTGGCACAAAGTCCAGTTGGAGGACTATCACCAGTGGCATACCCCAGGAATGAATAATGGGACAAGTATTGATTAAAGTCTTCATTAATGAGCTCGATAATGAGGCAGAAAGCACCCTCAGGAAGTTTTCAGATGATACAAAACTGCGAAGAATGGTTCGTACACACCATAAGGCTGTGCTGCCATTCAGAGGGTCCTTGAAAGGCTGGAGAAATGAGCCAACAGGAATCGCATGAAGTTCAACAAAGGGAAATGCCAAGTCCTGCACCTAGGGAGAAACAACACCATGAACAGGGCCAGGATGGGGACTGACTGGGTTTGCAGAAAAAGACTGGGGGTTCTTGTGGGTGGCAAGTTGAAAATGAGCCAGCAATATGCCCTTACAATAAAGGCGGCTAATGGTATGTATCCTGAGCAGCACTAGGAGGAGTGTTGTCAGCAGGTCAAGGGAGGTGATCCTTCCCCTCTACTCAGCATCAGTGAGACATATCTGGAGTATTGTTCCAGTTCTGGGCTTCCCAGTGCAAGAGACATATGGAGCAACTACAGAGAGTCCAGCAAAGGGCCACTAAGATGATTAAGGGACTGGACCATCTCTCTCTTGCAGAAAGTCTGAGACATCCGGGACTGTTTAGCTTAGAGAATAGACAGCTTGGGAGGGAACCCATCTGTGTGTATAAATAGGTGTTTTGAGGGGACAGTAAAGAAGATGGAGCCAGACTCTTCTCATTGGTGCTTGATGACAGGGCAAGAGGAAATGGACACTAGCTGAACACAGAAAATTCCATTTGAACAGAATAAAAAAACTTTTTGGTATGAAGTGCTCAAACACTGGACCAGCTTACCCAGAAAGTTTATATGGAGTGTCTATTCTTGGAGATGGTCAAGACCAGACAGGACATGGTTCTCAGGGACCTGTTATAGTGGTTCCTGCTTTGAGCATGGGGGTTGGACCGGAGAGTTCCAGAGGTCAACAGTTCTATTGTGATTCTATGAAATTATTCTTTGGGTCAGTTCTTCTCTGATCTGGTAATTTTAGGTAATTTTAAGACATTGGTCTTTAGTGGCCTCGTAGTAAAGGTCTTCTGGAACCCTGTTATGAGGGTCTCATCACCAAGCAGCATTTGGAAATTAATCTTTCTATTAAAGTTAATGGAGAGTACTATGTGGTAGGAAACACAAGGTTCAAACAAACACCATGTGGGACAAGTGAATGGAAGAAGCTAAAAACAATCTTGTACACTTAAGATTGTGTGAAGCATCTAAAAACCTTAAAAACATTTTCAGAATGCATTTAATAGTCTAGGTTTGAATAACAAACTAAAAATTTTAAAGGACATAGTAAAGTGAAACCAGGCTGTCAGTATCTAATTCTAAATGGAAAACTTGCAGCGTGTTTAGTCTAGGGGAAAGATGTTGTGAATGGATGGTAATATTATGGGAAGTAAATTCTACATAGGGGATGTGATGAATTGACCTTGGCTGGCCATCAGATGCCCACCAAACTCCTCACTCATTCCCCCTTGTTAGTAGGACAGAGGGAGAAAATATGACAGAAAAGTTTGTGGGTCAAGATAAAGACAGGGAGATAATTCACCAATTTCTGTCACAGGTGAAATAAGCTCAATTTGGGGAAAAAGAATTTAATTTATTGCCCATTAATAACAGAGTAGGATAGTGAGAAATAAATTCCCTGAACCTTAAACCCACCATCCCCTCACCCCGCTTTCTTCCCAGGCTCAACTTCACTCCTGACTTTTCTAACTCCTTGCCTCCAAGCAGCGCAGGGGGATGGAGAATGGCAGCTACGGTCAGTACATAACACTTCATCTCTGCCACTCCTTCCTCCTCAGACTTTTCCCCTGCTCCATCGTGTGGGCCCTCCGACGGGATATAGTCTTTCATGAACTGTTCCAATATGGGTGCTTCCCACAGCCTGCAATTCTTCAAACCTGATCCAGCATGGGTCCTTTCCATGTGGTAAAGTTCATCAGGAATGGACTGCTCCTGCATTGATCCCCCGCAGGCCACAGTTCCTGCTAGAAAACCTGCTCTAGCATGTACTCTACACAGGCTGCAGCTACCTTCAGGGAATGTCCACCTGCTCTGGCATGATGTCTTTCTTGGGCTGTGGTCTGGATGTCTGCTTCGATGTGGTCCTCTATGGGCTGCAGGGGATCAACCTGTGTCGCCATGGTCTTCTCCACTGGCTGCAGGACTCTGCTCTAGTGCTTGGACCACCTCCCCCTCCTCTCTCACTGACCTTGGTGTCTACAAAGTTGTTTCTCTCTCATTATCTCATTCTTCTCTAGTAGCTGATGCACAGTGTTTTTTATCCTTTCTTAATATCTTATCACAGAGTAGTGACCAACATCATTCATGGGCTCAGCTTTGGCAAGCAGTGGGTCCATCTTCAAACTGGCTGGAACTGGATCTGTCTGACACAGGGTCAGCTCCTGGTGTCTTCTTGCAGAATCTGCCCCTGCAGGCCCTCAGCTACTAAAACCTTGCCATGTAAACCCTATATAAGGGTACAGACAATTTTTTAGTGACAATATGTTCTAATATTGATCTGCCCATGTCAGAAGTGAGGATTGGCCAGTGAAACCTTCCATTTAGCAACATCAGGCCACACTGCAGCACTGCATCTGCAATTCAATGGCTGCCTCCTTTTTCATTCTACCACTCGATACATGGAAGCCAACAGTCATATCATATTTGTTTGTATATTCCTTATTCTATTACAAACAGAAGTTTATGTTGGGACACAGGCTGACCAGCTAGCTGTCTCCCCCAGACCAGCGGGTCTTCCAGCTGCCCAGGCAGAATGTCCAGTCTGACTGGCTACCAGATGGTATGTGTTCACAGACAGAATTGATGCATTTTTTACACCATCAAGTCACTGCCTTCTTGTGCAGATCTGCATTAATTGCACACTCTATTTCAAGTGTCTTCTGTCTCTTGTCCAGCAATGTACTTAAACATGCATAACTTTAAGACTAGGATTGAGTTACCTAAATAGAACTATTTATATTTTAAAACATACACATATGCTTGAATCAGGGTCCAAATGTTTCAGCTATTCCTCCTTAGATTGTTTTTGAATTGGATCAAATCGTGTTCTCATTAACCTCATGAGTAATCATATAATCATGAATCATGCATTCAACAAAACAGGACAAATCATCATCTTTATTTGTTATGCAGATAGATCATCTGACTAGCTCTAGATGTTTCTGAATGAATAATTGATTCTTGCCCACTAGCCAGTGTTACCTAGTCTGGGGGGTTTTGCCTCTATAGTCCTCTTTTAACTGGACTATAAAGGTCATTCTACCTTATCAGGTTTTATGGATTATATTTTTTAAAATAACAAGAGGGTTGATGCTCCTTGCATTTAAATCACTTGAAAAATATTATGGAACACAGGAATGACACATGAGATTTGGCAGATGGGGACACTATAGAAGGATGCTTCCTTTTCTGCAACTTCACAGAATTTCTCTCTCACTTTTACAGTGAGTCAAAGCTCTGCCTCTGTGGGAGAAACCGTTGCATATAGTATTCTGATTTAAAAATGCCACAGATGTCAGCAAAGAAATCAATACTGCTTTGTGCAGATTTTTCTCTGTCTCTGCATTTGCACCAACCCTCTGCCTACTCATCAAAGAGCTGGTAACTCCCAGATCCAGTTTGATTTATGATCTTGTGAGTCCAACAATAGTACCTTTTACTTCTATAAACACTTCTTCGTCAAATGTGTCCTCCTTGGGTTTCTTATCAAAGTTTTCAGATCACTGCTTTACATTTTAAGCTTGAAGGGCATCCTTTAGCACAGGTGTTGTTTCCACATCCTCAATAAGTCAGGGTTTCTATGTAAACTAGATTATTTCCTCTAACCATTTTAAAGCTTCCTTAAAATGACCATCTTTTCTTTACGCATGTATCTTCATGCTAGACTTTACCCATCTTCAAAAGTCATGGCAACAATTCCACACAAATGAGGCCTTGGCTGTATGCAGAGCAGCCTTTTTTCTGTTCAGTACTGTGTGAACAGCTAAGCTAATATGAGACACTGACTAGTGAGAGAGCACTGCAGAAAAGGTCAGTGCTCCCTTTTTTCCTTGGTGCTTCTTTTTTTTTTTCCTTGATGTCCCATTTACCTTTGACCAGCAGCGTCTGACAGTTTGGATTTATCAGAGGCACTCAGGGTAGAACAGCTCTATGTCACTGTGTCTTCCTGCTATCAAAGGAGCTGGGCGTAGAAGAAAACACAGTTTCCAGGGCATTGTGACCATATTTGAGGCTGGCAGCGTGCCAGCAGAGAGCAAAACTAGCAGGTCTTTTATTAAAAATGCTGTTTAACAGTGAAGAGCTATCCTTCTTTATGAAATAGCAACTCTCCTGATATACTGTGCCACTGCTGCATAAATAACTTAAAATCATAAAAAGTAAATATGAAATTGTCCCAAAAAATCCTTCCTTTCTGTATGTCTGTCTTCATTATTAGTTGCCATTTGCCTTCAATTATAACAGAAATAAAATATATTATTTGACCCACTTGCCAGTGTTTCACCTTCAGCCTCAGAGAAAACCGCTAGTCTTTCTGCAATAATATGTGTGCCGTCAGCTCCTCCTACCCTGTCCATGATATGGGTAGCTCTTGTGGTAAATGTCTTTTCAGCATGACTGGCTGCACTTTGTTAATTTACAGTGACTCAGTTTGTTGCACTTTCAGTTGTATAAGCTCTGAGGCACTGTCAGATTGCAGCAGTCAGTAGGTACACAGATATGCAGAAAGGGTGGCTTCATAGCGTGTAGGGGGAGCACTTAGGCTTAAGATGCTAATTTTTGTGAAATGTTAGCTGCTGACTCAGAAGCTAACAGCACCTACACAGTTTCATTTCTCACAGCTTTATAATTCCCTCTCTGGCACACACGTATTTTTTTAAAGAGCAAAATTATTTTTTCAGCAAGTGTACTGCTCACAATAATATGCTTATGCTTTGCTACCGCTTCTTAAGAGAGTCATTTTTTATTAAATTGTTAATCAAAATATTAATACATGGAAAATTTATGCGATTCAGCTGCTCAGAAGGATGCTATGATGGATTGTGAAATAATAAATGTGTGGGTGAAAATAGCGATGAATGACAAATACTTTATTTAACTTTGGTGTATCAACTATATTGAGGATTGCAAATAATTCATGCATTATCAAGCATCACATGTACCTGAAGTGTTATTTTTCATGCATGGTGCATTGGGATTTGAATTGCACTGTGTCAGTCAGCCTAATGCAGATGTAGCAAGGAAAACGACTCCCCTTTGAATGTGTGGCTTTATCCATTCTGCCACGACAGGGGAGGGACTGTGGTCTGGGCACACTGTGACCAGTGCCTACCAGGCAGAGAAGCATGTCAGCTGGTGAACTGCAGAACTGTGGAATGATTTGTGTTGGAATGGACCTCTGACAGTTGTCTATTCCAACCTGAGGCTCAAGTAAGGGCCAGCACAGGCCAAGTTACTCCAGACGAGTTTTCCATCTGCTGAAGGACAGAGTTGTAGAGATTTCAGAGCCTCTCCCATTGGACCACCCTCATGGGAAAAAAAACTTTCCTACTATCTCATGGGACTTTCCTGTCTCACATCTTGTGACTACTGCCTTTCATCCTAACACTATGCACCTCCAAGAGCCTGGCTCCATCTTATCTATAGCCTCTCAAAGGGTAGTTGAGGGCAGCAATGAGATCACCTCAACAGATAGTTGAAGACAGCAGTGAAATCACGTTAACCTTTTCCTCTTAAGATCCCCTTAGCCTCCTCCTTTGAAACAAATCCAGTTTTCCAAACATGTCCCTTGTATTCTCTGTGCTCCATCCCCTGACTATCTTGGTGGCCCTGCACTGAACTCACTCCAGTGTGCCTATGTCCTTCTTGCACTGGGGATCCCAAAATAGCCACAGCACTCCAAGGTTTCAGGAGTCCCAGAAATATTGAAGTTTGGAAACAACATTGATATGCAGTCAGAGATAGTGATGCAGTTTCTCAGCCTACAGAAAATAAAAACGGTAGACAGCAATATACATAATAATAATATACATTATGCCGTGTTAATTTTCATATTCCACACTAAAGTTAGTTATTTGACTTTGCTGACAATTCTGTAGGCAAAAGTGGCCACTACTGGAATTTTTTTTTTCACGTATGGTATCTCAAATGGTCCTAAAGAATCTTAAGGATGCAGATAGTGTGTACTGACATGGTCTCTTCATCTAGCTCATCACATCTCAAGTCATGCCATTTTTACATGAGTGGACACAGTATGGGACCCATAATCAGATTAGAACAAATAATAAGGTTTTGATATCCCAGATTACCTAACTGGAGGTAAGAAAGGAAAGGAAAGAACCTTTTTGAAATATGTCCATGTTTAGAACTGGAAGACACTGATTTGTGACTGTAAAAAATGAAATTCTGGAATTATGTGGCCAAACTCATGATTTAACTCATGCAATAGCAATTAAAAATCCAGTTTAATAATAGAATGTCTGAAAAGGATTTCTGCAACACAGGCAAGTTCAGCTGGAAAAGGGCCAATAGGAGAAAGTGCATTTCAACTGGGTCAAGTGCAAGTGACTTTGGAGATTGCTAGAAAGTATTTCTGTGTGCAGTTAGCTGTTTCCACTGGAAGATGTTCAAAGACCACATTGTGGGACATTATCTCAACAGGAAGGAAGGAACTGGAGTACCATTCAAAAAGGACTAAGGCCCAGGAAACTATGGTTAGTGACCATTAGCAGCACAAAGTTTGTTTGGTGGCAAAACTCCTTTGTGGTCATTTACAAAAAAGGGATTTTCTATTAGCCTTCCTCATCTCTTCATAACAAAACCATAGCAACCCCCACGCAAAGTATGTGAATGAACGTGCTGCTGAATGCCTGTTTTGTAGGGGAATGGCTGGCAGTTTTGGAGCTGTGGCCCTGGCAACAATGATGCCTGGGTGTTTTTCTGTAAGTACTGGAGTTGTTTCACAGACTCTTGGAGTAAAGGAGCAGAAAGGACTGTTCTTAATCATTTACCCTGACTGCCTGCATATCCCAGACCACAGAGCTTCCCTCAAGCCTTACCTTTAAGTTGTGTTTGAGCTAGAGAACTGCTGCTTTTCAGAATTTATGACACTGCTGTGAAAACATACTTGTGAGAAATAGTCATCTTGATAATTCCATATCAGTTAGAAAAATCTGTGACCAAGCCACTAAGACACTCCCCGTCTTTTGTTAAAAACAAACAACAAACAAACAAAAGAAAAATAAAGCTAATAAGAAGTCTGTAGGAAGTAATGGGACAGACAAGCATACCACCTATTAGAAGTACATTCACTCCTACAGAATACCAAAAAAGAGCTGTGAGATATTAATGCTTGCCATTCCCCTAGATTAAAAAAATGAACAAAAAATTGTGAACCAAAATCTTTAAACAACAAACAACAAAGCTCATTGGGATCTAAAAGGGAGTATAAGATTAAGAACGCCTGATTTCCCAGATTTTTGTATTTCTCTGCTTCAGTAATTAAATTACTGAATGGAGTTGGCTGAAATAGGTGAAAAATCTTTAAATAGTTTATGAAGCAGTAGATATTGTTTTGTAAGATATACCTGTGTGATTCTACATCTGCATATGAAGGTGATTGACTATGACTAATGATTGACGTGATAATTTCTTACTCTCTGGACATGTAATGATTTTCTTAAGACATAAGAGACTTGTTTTATAAATAATGGCACTCTCAATATATAGGTACTATTTTTTTCAAAACCAACCAACCAAATAAATAAATAAATGCCCTGGGTGTCTCTAGTCTTCATGCAGAAGATTTGGAAAGTATTGCTGAATTCCAAAGGATGACCAGACTACAATGCAGGACTGAAAGAAGTTAATTTTCATCCTCAACTTCTTCTAAAGGTTGAACTATATAATGGTTTGAATTAGCATGAAATGTTTCAGAGGTTAGATGCTTACAGTGACCACCATCTGAACGTATCTGGGCTGATTATTTTTAATCTTTTGTACTGTTCAGATGGCAATTTTGGAAACCTCTGTATGTGTGGTCACTTCATTAAATTCAACTCCCTTAGGGAATAGAAGTTGTGGAGTGGATTCTATATACCTTTTGAGGATTTAGGTAAGTATGAAACAATATTTTCTACATTGGAAATAGTCGTAGCTGTGAACGGTTAACTCCCCAAGAATTTTATTTCTCCTTCAAGTGTCTCAACACATGATGACTATGTACATGGTCCATATAGGGGCCTATGTATCTAACACTTGAAATATGAAATGCACAGTGCATGGCATTCTGTGTGGATTTTTCCTATTTGCTCTTGTGGACACCTCTAGGAAGTATTCCCCTTTATCACACGACTATAGTTATGATTGTCTTTGTGCTTCTGACATTATGAGGACGCACTGTTTCACATGCAGTAGGACAAACACAAGTGCCATAAATCAGTTTGGTTTGCTCACCACCTTGGTCTGACTCCATGGTCTCCTTTGGCTGTGTTTCATTTGTGGCAATGTGCTGATTTTCTCATTCTCCTCTCTATGCGATCAGATCCATGTAAAGATGCTATAAATTTTAATAAAAAATAAAACAAAAAAAGCTATCAAACTTAAACTATTATAGGTTTCTGTGAGATATTACTTTTAAAGTTCAAAGGCCTGGTAAATACAGAGAGCTCTCCTGCCTTTAATGACTATGACTTTGATGTTCATCTGCCATTGAGAGTCATTTATTGTCTTGTAAACTTAGAGGCAATTACCTTTCTGCTATTATATCAATTGTCACAAGAAATGGTTCGCCTTTATTCTTTCTTTCTCTCGGTGTCTCTTCTCAGAGTTATAACTGTTTGGCAGAAACATGTCTCACTCTTGGGATACCTACATTTCCAGTGTTGCTATGTGAAATATCTTCTTTTAGCAAAGAAATTAGAGCTAGAAACAGAAAACAGAAACAGAATTACTTTACAAAAAGAAACATTAGCTAGTTAAGATTTTTATTAATGCAACAATGACAATTTGGTTCACTTAAGAAGTCATTCTATTAACCCAGTAGAATTAAACACAATGATATCCATTCTCAGCAATTGATTAGTCAAGCTCTCATGTAGCAGGTAGAATATTTTGGCTAAAACCAAATAGTATAAAAAAGGGAAAGTAGAGTAAATATGCAGATTATGTGTTGAAATCAAGTAGTACAGATCCTCTGCCGGCATCTAGTGATGTAGTTTCTCAAAAAACAACTGGCATTTTTTACCCCTGCTGGGGACATCTTGACAGTTCTGTTTGGGTTACAAGAACATCAATGAAGGGAGAATTCAGTCCACTGAAGAGAACTGTGCTTCCTAAATGTATAGTCAGTGAGCATTTTTTTCAAATTACTCCTTTGGAGTGCACTCAAGGGTTTCTAAAAGAACAAAGTAGTGACAAATGTGTTCTCTTGTCACTTGCTTGGAAAATTGAGTTCTGTTCAGTGTTGTGAAGACAGAACAGAAAGAACACAGTGTGAACAAGAACATCAAGACCTGAAAATCTGACTTTGATCTCTTTCTTAAGAACTAACCAGGAGCACTGTGACATTCTGCAAGGAGGCTAGATATTTTAAAAGCTGTAGTTGTGTTTGATGATGGCTTTTACAAACAATAGAAAAGTAATCTTATTTGAAGCTCATGGTTCTTTTTCTCCTCTGATACAATACAGTGTGCATCCCCTTTTCTTTGCCAAAATGCTGCTAGGCCTCACAAAAAAGGACTACTGACAAGATCCTTTTAATTCTCTTTATTTTTCAGACCCTGTAACTATGTGAATTAAGCTCAGTATATATCACTAGTGCAAGCTATATGTCAGGCCCTTTCTAATGCCAAATTTTATTTATATTATTTAATCCCTTCATGCTGAGCCTGTCCTGTTCAATGGTGGACACCCAATCTGCAGGAAGGAGAATGAATAGGGTTAGAAAAAGCAGTAGAGGCGCTCATATGTGGGAGTCAGTAGGTAATGTATATTCTGACACCGTCAGGAATGGAACACTGTAGGGAAAATGGGTGACATGAACAGTTCTGTTTGTAAAGAGAAACAAAGCCAGTAGACTTCAAATTATTCCAGCTGGATGATACAACACAGTATATTTCTAAATGTTTGAGCTCAGAAAAAGGAAGAAAATGTGAATTGGAGTTGTAATTTTTCAGAGCCCTTAATGTATGGTAGTTCTTCAAATCTTGGAAAGTATTTTGAAGTGTTTTTTCCTTCAATCATTTTCTTCCCATATCTATTTTAAATGTCCTTCTGATCTCTGAATTGTTCTCCATCTAAAAAGAATTTCTGTTGCAGATTATTTGCATACCAAGTTCCTCATAAATGTATTGTAAGTTAAGTTTTTTAAAGAATTTGCACTTAAACCAAAGATAAAAGTGAGCTATACTGATGAAGAGACTACATCAAACAAAGCAAGCTAGCCTTATCTTAGGAAACAATCTGTCATTATGGGCAGATTTAATTTGAATTATTGAAGTAGAATTGTTAGATATTAAAAGGACTCAAAGTGAGAGAGTCATACTCATTAGCCTTTAACTGGAGTCTCCAGTTGTTACTATATTTTCACATGACATAAAGGTCTAGTTCCAGTCTTTTATTGCTAATTTGGATTTATCCACCCTGCAAGAAATTACATTTCAGATTAGCTTGAACTTTATTACGCCTTTTATCATATTTTTTCCAAATATGTAAAGCAAAGTGAGGCATTAGGACTGTTTAGTCAAAGGATATTAGATACCCTTCCTGGAAAATTCCTACATAACTAAATTCCATTAAACATTTTGCTTTATGTGGGCTTTGAAATGCCCTACAGAACTTCACTATAGTATGTAGAATTCCATGAATAATTACATAAATCTTTACGAAAAGTATTATTGTATGCTATGTTCCTTTAGCCTTGGCCCTTACAATCTGGGAAGGCAGCATGGAGGTCTGAAAGACACAGTTCTGCCTGCAGGAGAACTCACTCTGCTTATGTAGACAACTCAATATGAACCAAGTAGATGGGTAGTCTATGCCCTATATCTTCCAGAATCTTCTGGGCGCAGATTGTGACAAAATTCTCCTGCCATCCAGGGAGTGGGACAATCAAGATGAATACATCTGCAGTAATGCCACAGTAAGCAGATACTCTGAGAATACCATCAGTAGGCTAGTCATAATTGAATAGGCACCAGGCTTTGTAAATTAAAGAAGGAGCTACCTTGGTTTTGAGGCAACCAATACTGTATCTTCAAGACACAGTATACAGTCAAACTTGCGGTGACTTTCTCAGTTCCTCATTGTGCCTCTGGTCAGTGAGGCCTATAATAATGTCTTACACACTTTTAGCATAATTGTAACAGAATATTTGCAAATTGTCTCTTTAGGTGCTTTCTGTAGTACATATAAATTATTAAATATTAATTAATTTTAATTATGATCTATATATCTTTTAAAATATGTGTGCTGTCAATTGTACTTATTGCTTAAAGAGGAGTTAAAATAACTGAAAAACAAATTATAGTTTGTATCAAAATCCTGTTCACGGCTAACATTAAAAAGAATCCAAACCAATCACAATTCTTCATGCTTCAAACATCCCTTGGTACTCTGGCTATCCAAGGAGACCCAATAGAAAGGATGCATATCTCAACTTGTAATTATTTCTACTTTTTTATTGTGAAATTGGTTATTAAATTTTATTGCTCGTAATCTGCTTCTTAAAAACATTTTGGACTCTGAAACAGTACTGAATGTGCCTGCCAAATTAATGAGGAGAGTTTCCTAGATGAACATATTATTTCTGTGGCCTGTGTTCTGTGTTAGGAGAAAAAAGGTTTTTCAGAAGTTGAAGACTTGCTTTTGACATACAAAGCATAAAACCTTTGTGATTCTGTTTATACCAGGAAAACATCTATCCCACCCATCCCGTGCCACAGTACAGCAACAGTTTCTATCACATGTGGGTCTTATGGTGATAGCATTTGGGACAAGAAGGCATCCTTACTGACACTTTTTGAAGAGGTCATTTATGTGAGAAGGATGTGTAATGTGTATTGACAAGTTATGAGGCAGCTCGTCTAGTGATATGGGGCATTAATAGGGAAGAAGCAAACATATGTTACAAGGAAGGTAAGGACAGAGTAGAATGATCCTGACAAACTTGGTTCCACTCTTCCACTTCTTTGCCGTAACACACCTGTAGTGCTTAAGTGCTTCGCCCTTACACAGGGGAAAATGTTTCTCTCTGACTCACATTTCCATCCTTAACTGTATGCATATGATTCCCTTTACCTGCCAACGACTGAATTTTGAGGTTGGAGGTTTCATGTCAGTCACTAAAGGAAGTGCAAACTGAATACTTTGACATGGGCTGTCCACATATATCCTAATTACCTGAAAACTTGGGTTTGGAGACCTCTTAGCCTCTGGTGGAGGTCCAGCCAGCAGTCCTGTGTAAATTGGGCAAACAAGCATTTCTGAGCTGTTACTGAGGTGCCTTGTAAACCTGTGGAACATGTGGGGATCACATCTGGCAATTTCATCATTATATACAGAAACATGTCTAAGTAAAAGGAAGTTGATCTCATTTATGCAGTTTACAGCAATGGACTATGTTAGTCAAAGGCTGAGTGATATCTGAAATCAGCCTTTCTTCTTCAGGAATTTGTTTCCTCACCTTGATCTTTAGAAGTGCTAGATCCATGAGACAAATGTTTCCTCAACAAGTGGGAGTGAATGCTGACCCTTGCCAGTCATGACAGAGCATCACTAGAAAAATAAGGAAGATGAAGAGAAGAGAAACAAGTATTAAACAAGGGGAAAACTAAAATGAAACAAAGTCTGATATTTTACTGGAAAAACATGAAAATAAGAAAAACTGAAGAGAAATTCAGAATATAAAGCCCCTGATGAAAGAGGCACAGCAAATTGCCATGACTCAGCAGGACAGCTGCATCAAGCTAATGGTGAGAGGAAGCCCCTACTATTTTGTGGTAGGTGCATAATAGTCAGGACTGGTGTGAACATTTATGTGTAGAGCTACGAATTCGTGGTGCCTAATGGAATCCATTGGTGGACTACGAATGCAGAAAATCACACCAGCTACATTTTTTGTTTTCTTACTATTCCTTATGTCATAAACCAGATAGTTACTATGAAATTCAATTAGTTAGGCAAAATGGATCTCTGTAATGTACCACACTAGTACAATGCAAAATGTTTTATATTGAATCATGGCATTCTACATGTTTTGCGAACAAACATTGAATTTGAGGCTGATGGGATACCTGATATTTTTCTTGATAGAGTTTTAGTGTGGAATCAGAAGAAAAATTTCTCTGAAATTATATATAACATACTGAGACAATGAATTTTACTGTCTTATGTCATCTGATGAATTGACCTGATTTTTAGAAAAGAGACAGAGACTACAAGAAAAATAGACAGAATAAAATTAACCCCCTTCTCTTTTCACAATAGCTATTCAAATGCCTTGAACAAATACATTCAAAGGTGATAAAAAATTAGATTTTCACAGCAAGGCAGGGTCCAGAGCACGACTTATTATGACTTGGAATACTAGTCATCAATAGATGAATAAAGAGTTTTGAATCCAGACAGGGACAATCATGATCATATTCCCTTGATGAAAACAGTACATGGTTCACTTAGGAATACAGTTCACTTAAATATTATTTCCTACTACATGGAAACCCAAAAGATTTAACCTAGGGACTGAACTTTGGAAATAATTCAGAAACCACTAGAAGAGGTGGGAAAAATCCAAGCACACTAGCAGATGGGACAATGAAAGTGTTCTTGAATTTAAAGTGTTCCCTACTGCATAGATTGGGGGTGATGTCAAGTTTCATTGAGTCTGGTGAAACTCACTTTCTGTAATAAAAGTTCATGCTAGGCTGGTTTCTGCAAAGTGCCGAGAACCTTTATCTCCCACTGAAGCTAATTCCATCTTAGAGGTTTTGGGGCTTTGCAGAATAAATAAGAAAATTCAATGGCCCAAATAATTAGAAGTTCTTTGCAAGTTTAGGTGTCTAAGTTAATGAAAATTCTGTTATGAAGCATTTGTTTATTTGTCATTATGAAACATTTTTATAAGTTAAGAGTATATGTGCTAAGCTGGTCTTGCATTCCACAAAAACTCAGTAAAGAACCTTCTCTGCTCTGAGAGGTTTTGTTTCAGGAGCTGAAAAAGGGCTGCAAGGAGTGTTTCCTTTTAATTGAATTCATTATAGTGTGTACTGATATCTTTTGTAAAATATTTTTTGAAAAAGCAAAACTCATGTTTCTCCAGTATGTTCCAAACACTACTGTGTATATGGTGAAGGGGTACAGTTTGTGATTTTCAAACAATTTTATGTTTATTGTTCAGCATTTTTTTCCTTTTGGCACTATTGGAAAGAAATGCAGATCATTTATTACTTAAACTGCATTAGTTTATGATGGAATTATTTTACCATTATCTGAATCCATGACATTTAACCAAGTAAGAAAAATCTTCAAAACTCTTGCCTTCAAAATTATCACTACGTTTCTTGGCACAGTAATAATGGGTATTATTGACTAAGAACAAACTACTTTTCAATCATGAACAGTTGTTTAAAAAACTGGAAAACCATGCACAAGTAGTCCATAAATCTCTTAATCCCAGACTTTTCAGCACTGCTTTCCTGTGCCCATTGTATACATGTGTACATAGTCATGATTAGTTTTTGGCTGCCTTGCCTGTGTTTCTAGTATGTAAAACATTAAATTTGAGTCAGTTGACATTTCTCATTTCAGTTTCTCTAGAAGTAACTTGTTTTCCCCCAACAGTTCCCAAGAACTTCATGGTTGTTCTTAGCAACTGACTAAAACGGATGAGAATTTGTGAAAGAGTGCCAAAGGATGTTAGACACTAATTGCCATTTTTGAGAAACAGTTCAGCAGAAAGTTTAGGTGATGCACAAAATACAGAAAAAGTGTGGATTTTCCACTTAATCCTAATCTTCAAATGCTAACTATATTCAGGTGTAGTAGAAAGAGCAAACAGACCTTAGAGGTAAGCTACACAGTAACATGCAAGCCATTATATTTCTGGTGTATTTTTAGTAGTACACTGGCAATGAAATCTAAAGGCAAAATTGTTGGAAATCTTGGCCAGCAAGTAACAGACATTTTCTGGAAACACGGCAAAAATTGTAATCATCAAGTAGCATGATCTACTTTTCTATAAAAGAATTCTCTTAGTAGTCCTAGAGTCACTTCCATCTGTGGTGTATTCCACTGTCATTGCACAGTGATGTGTACAGTAACACTGCAAGAAATGCAAAACTTCTCTGAGGTCATAAGGCTTTAAATGTATTGTCTGTGAAGTTTTCTGAAAGCTATTATTGGTGAAGCTTTACCTCACAGCACTGATGATATATTTCAAATAAAAAATTGCTTTTTGAAAGAGGAGTTTTCCATTATGAATTTTTCTAGCACCCTCATAGCATCATTTTCTAGTGATTCCAGTAAATAGTCTGTACTATAATATTTCCATTATCATCTCCTCAAATTTTCAAGACTTATGGATATCAAGATACGCAACAAACATTTTCAAGCTGCACTCAGCATAATGAGTAGTAAAAATAAATCATGTTCCCACAACTGTTGGCACTTGTAGTCTGTAGCAGCAGAGCTGGTAATGAGACTTAAATTGCAAACATGATCTACATGTAAAGATATCATTCTAGCTGACCTTACAAGTGTATTTTCATTTATCCTGATTGAGACTTAGACTGGTAGATCTTAATCAAGCTATATGTCTGATTCAGTGATCTGTGGATGTAAAAATGGATGCGTTACGTCTAAAAACTGAAAATAAATTGAGGTATTGAACTTGTAATTCTAGGCACCATAGTTTTAATGCAGTCCTATTCTAATGGTATGATTTAAACAAACTTATTTATTACACAAAAGTTGCATACAAGCCACCAGTAGAAATATCACAACTGAGGATCAATGTGTGTACATATCCTTGGACTAAAATTACCTGAGATAACAAGACAAATTATGAATTATAATGCTGTTTTCTATTTGAATGCTTAAAGATACTAACATTACTTTTTCTGGGTATTGTGTGTTGAAGGGAACAAAAGATTTTCAAAGTTGTTTCATACATTTTTTCAGACATAAAGTAGTTACAATTCATATTCAACCTCAGTTAAGTTTCAGTTAACCTAATACAGTCAGCGTGGATACCCTGAATTTTCAGTGATCAAAAGAACTTTGATCAAGGTCGGTTGTTCAATTGCAATTCATAACCCAGAACATTGGTTGGTTTTTTGCAGATTCATGTACCTCATAGGCATGAGAAAATACACTCAAAATTTTGAGCTTAACTCTTACTATCACTTAAATCTATAGCCTTACTATCCGATAGTTTGAAGATTTTTTTGAGATCAATATTTTTAATTGAAAAAAAAAACCCCAACAACAAAACTTCACAAGTCCCTGAAGTCTTATGATTACATTTTACCAGTTTTCTCAGTTCTGGAGTGCTAAATACTAAAATTTTTAAAAGAAATTACAGTATACATATATTAAAAAATGCCAGGTCCAGGTTTTTTAAATTATGGAAACATTTTTTTTTGCAAATGTTTCAGAATTTATTTTTAGGTTTTGGTTTGGGTTTGAATTTTTCTTTTGTTTTTTTCAGTTGTTTGCAGTCATTTGATGGTGTCATGGTAGTGTTTGTCAATGGAAAATAAATTTGTTTTCCAAACCTGGGAGGACTAAGTAAGTGCAAAAAATGGGATAATTTTACCCAGATTTTCACAACAATATTTCATTGGACTATTTCAACTTTTTTCTATGTTTTGCTTGGCATGGACTCTTTTGCCTTGATGTGTGATAATCTTCATTGTAATGCAAATCTTTTTATGGGTGACAAATTAAAAAATACAATAAATCATAAAAATTCATGAAATGAAAAAACGCACAATACTAGCAAAAGTGCATGAGTTTTTCATGTTTTTGCCATATATTATGTATTTTTTGCTTTATCTTTAGGTGATTGCCTGAGATCATATTAATGCTTCAAATGTTAAGATGACTGATGCCTTTTCACTTTAATTAAAGGATTTTTACATTATAATTATTGCTTCTTAACTCATGATATGTAATTCTTTGAAACTGCTGGACACAGGTCTACAGACTTAATTGAGCTGTGTGATTCAAAAGCCTAAGGGCCAGATTCTGGCATACTTGCTCACGATTAGCAGTATTTTAACCTGTAAGCCAGTTCTTTTAATTAGGCCCTCTAACAATTAGAAATTATTTTCTTATTGGTACAACGAGTCCGAATTTCACATTAAATCTTCAGTTCTGAAAAGTTCTGAGGAGAATATTTCTTTTCGTAGTCGTTTTGAATCAGTAATTTTCATGTGTTTTCCATTATAAAAATCCAAACTCACAAATAAACAAACAAAAAAATCCCACGAAAAACAGATTAGGGAAGCTGAAACCTGAGTTTAGGATTTGCAAAAGGGTTAAACAGTAACTATGGTTCCTAATTTTCATTTCTGTAGAAACAGAGAAAGAGGACTCCATTTGTTCAGATATAGATCTTCTAAGTTACACATTTCAAGGTTTGAACCATCCCTTTGACATTTTAATACTGATATACTTTATGCAAAAAAAACCCCAATAAAAATCCTGCTTTTGTCCACCAGTTCTTACATAGAATCACAGAATCATAGAATCATAGAATAGTTTGGCTTAGAAGGGACCTTAAAGATCATCTAGTTCCAACCCCCCTGCCATGGGCAGGGACACCTCCTACTAGACCAGGTTGCTCAAAGCTCCATCCGGCCTGGTCTTGAACACTTCCAGGGATGGGGCATCCACAAATTCTCTAGGCAGAGGCCAGAAATAGGAAGAAGATGAATACACTAAATATTTTGTCTCTTCCATCTTACATAGATAGAGGGAAGGCCAAAACAGACTAGATTAGCTGGTGTGAGTTCTGTTTGTCACAGAAGAAAGTAGAATAAGAATAGCCAAAAGAAATGTACAATTATAGTATTGGGCTGAACAATATTTTTTTAAAGCAAGTGTGAGTAATTCTCATATCACTCGGGCCATTTATGAAAACAGTAAGAACAAAAAAATTGCATTGTTGCATAAACCAATCTACACCTAATGAAAACTCTGTCCTATGTTGCTCATTCAGGCATTGCTTTCTCAAATGGGGGGAAATTTTTCCTCAGTAAGAACAAGAGGTTTGGAGTCAAATGTAGTATTTAAGCTGGAAAGTTTAAAAACAATTTGACCCCATGTACTTCACAAGAGCAAAATGGATCAGACAAAAGAATGTCATGCATATTCAGGTTCAACCAAACAATCAATCATTTCAAATGACATAGATTGTTTATAGACAATCTAAAAGCACAAGTTTCCCTGAAATACTGTATTTGATTGCCTCACATACTTAAAGCCTAGCTAAGTGCCTAGTATTCTGTCTGAAGTTGCCTTCCACTTTCAATAGTAAATGGAAAACATAGATACTCTACTCTGAGATACTATTCTATATTTACTAGTCCCAAGAGCAATTGCCTTTGAAAACTAGAAGATTCTACTTTAACTGTAAAATATCAAAGCAGAGAACACTGAATTTAATGGGCTTGTGAAGAGTAAACAGTGAAAAATGTCCAGTTTAGAGTTAAGGAATTCACACACACAAAAACTGGAAAAAAAAAGTAGACTAGACAATACCTGTCTGGGAAAATCTGGCATTCATAACATATATCCTAACTTGTAAGCAAGAACCAACAGGGCAAAAGAATTGTTAATAGACTCTTAATACTAAGAAACTTGGGGTTGGTTTTGTATGTCCTGCAACTTGTGAAGGTACAACACAAAATATGACTGGTTTAGAGACTGGCAGATAGCCAATACTGAGTTCTGGATACCAAAAGATGAGAAAGTGAGGATTTATTCTACTTCTAAAAATCCAAGCTCACTTGTTCAAAAGTATCACAAACTTCTCTGGGAACTCTGCCTGTGGGACAATGGCTGATGGTCACAGAACATAACCTGAATATTATTTGCCCAGATAGTTAGACACTGGTAATCAGAAACAGTTATCTAGAAACAATAGATAGGCACACTCCCCCCATTCCCTTCTATACCCCACACAACATACATTTGTTGTGCATTTTCTCTCATTCCCTTGGCAGAAGAACAAACTACAGCTCTTGAGTGGTTCTTCTAGTTTCTGTTGATCAGTTGCCATATGGAGCTTAGAAGTGCGTCTATCAACCTGTAAGTTCATGGTATTATTTTCCTTCTGGCTGGAAGTAGGAAAAAATCTGTAGATATTGTTTTTGGGTCCCCAATGAATGTCTGTGAAGCTGACTGTGGGGAAGAAAGTTTGGCTGCAATTATATTGCCATAGCATTATATTTCCAACTCCCAATCCCTGTTATACCATATTTGTTCTACGTAAGAGAGCCACAGAGGAAACAAAGCTATAAATCTGGTAAGAAGAGAGTGCATTTTATCTTTTTGAGATGTGGAATGAACAGCTTTACAAGACTTCTTGAGAAAACTGTAAAATGGGAAGTCACTCTAAATACAGAGAAGCATTAATTAAAGTCATAAAAATATGAATAAAATTCTATTAAAATAGTGGAAAGGAAACAATTTAATCCCTTCTGTTACCCTGTGATGTCTCAGTGCCCAACTGCATGAAATGAGGGATAAATAAACATTAGCAACGAGGAAAGATAAGGTCATCCTCAGTGAGGTTAGAGAAAGGGCAGGTCATCCAAGGCAGCCGCCCTGGATGCTGCAGATAGTCATCTGCAACAATAGGAAAAAGAATGAAGTAGCCAGAAGAACTCTCAAGGGACAAGTGTGCATTGTATAGGCTAATTACCCAGAAGTGACAAACTAGATAAATGCTGGAACACCCAAACAAAATCCTTATTGTTAAATATAACTTTAATACCCATTTTTTGTCATATCTTTTCATGACGTTTGTCTCAAATCATAGTTTAAGTAAACACCATTCTATCCTTAAATTTTACTTTGAGATAAGATTACTCCTGGGTAATTTGACAAATGAAGGGGCATTGTATCCTTGTGGGTGTGCCATTCCTTAAAAGCAGGGCACAGTACAGCATTCACTCAGTGCTGACCATGCTGCTATATTTATGCAGGATTTCTGAAGAATTTTAAGGTGTACCCTCAGTATGATTTAGACTTTCTGAAGACAAAGTCTGTAATCAGCCTCTGACAATTTTCTGACACATTCTAGAAGCCTCTAGGAAAGATTCCTGGAAGACCTCGGGACACTGCAGAAAAACCATGAACAGAAAGGTCTCAAGGAAATTTTATCAGATACCAACACGAATTAAAGGAAATCACCCATGAGTCTAACAGTACCTACTATCATTTTCACAAGAACTATCCAGTGTGAAATCATCTCTAATGAAGTATTGATTTAGTCTTTTACAAACACATAATACCTCTCTTGTCATATAAATTGTTTCTTCTGCTTTGCATATTTGTGTTTGTGGGTAGAAAAGTCATGTAGTAAAAGTATGTGATGTCAAAATCTTTGTAAGGAAAGAGATGAAGGAAAGAGCGAATGAAAAGATGAGCAAAAATGGATGAATTATTGAAAGGGTAGAGACAAGTCAACAGAGATATTTATAGAGTTCAGTGCTAATATCAGGAAAGAAGCTTCTAGCTGGGGTGAGTGGGTAGGTAATGTGGATGTGAACTGCGTGTAACCTATATTGAAAGTTTGAACTTTTCAGAGTGGTGAGAAAAAAAAAAAGGAAAAGAGGAGAAAAAAATGCGACTCAGACCTATCTGGCCTGAATCTTTGAAAACAAGAGTCAACTGTAAACACCAGAAGCTGAAACTTCCCAGCAAGTATTCCTATATATTAAGGACACATTCATTTAAAGTGTATATGCTATAAACACATACAACAATTCAAATTTACATTTATGGAGTTCTAGTTATCAGTAAAGACACACTCATAAACTATTCAACTACTTGTTTATTAAAAAGACAGGAGAATTTTCTTTGTTTGCTTAACTAGTTTTATTTCTTAGATTTTATGGTAGTCTGTCATTTCACTAACTGTTTGCTTGTCTAGTGCTATTAAAGAGAAAGTGCTGTACAAAAGCAGAATTCTGTTTGCAAAGAACAGAATCGTCTTGTGTTAATTTAGATAAAGCAGACTGTGAGTGAGCACATAATCATATTACAACAAACACAAGATCGTAAGATTAGATGGCACATTAAAAAGTTTCCATTGTTTATTCAAAACTTGTAGTTTGCAAGGTGCAAGTGCTTAGTTGTTGTTTAATGTTATTAAAAATAGAGTTAAGAAGTATAAACATTGTTAAGGAAACTACAATCAGGTTCCAAGATATTGAAAGAGTCGGATGGAGTGAAAGGGTCAGGAATCTGAGAATAAGCTTTTCCAGTTCTACTATGACTCACTCATTGTATGGAGTTTTTGCAGATTTTTCCTTGGCTGGTGATGATGCTCTGCTTGCTGAAGTCTTTAAATTAAAAGCATATGTATTTGTGAAAGTGAGGTATAGGTTCAAAGAAAAGGTAACCTTGATGTGAAATTTCCTGGATAGAGCAAAGAAACAAAAAGAGGCATTGCTTTGAGGCCAGGCCATGTGAACAAGATAAATAATTATGTGTTTTGTACTTTGCAGCAACATACCATGAGATTGGACAAACACATTTATAATAAATAACGTACTGGTGATATGCCCAAAGAAGAGCCAGGTCCGGGAGATTCTGCTTTTTACATAAGCTATTTCTTATTTTGTGTCTTTGCAGAATCTGCTGTTTAGACACAGCAGCAACAGTTTCGATGAAGCAAGGAGCGCAGAATCTTACAAATAAGGGAACAATAGTATCTGAGCAAAAACATGAGGACATGGTGGCACTGACCAACTGATGCTGATTTTAATGCCCATTGTCTTGACTGCAGGTCATTGTTCTAGGTTTAGACTCAACTCTGGTGTAAACAGTCTTGTGTGATGAAGATATGAGGTGTAGGATTTCTCTCCACTAACCTATACTTTTGTGTTTGCAATATTTGCCAAACTCCCCTTTTTTAGCCTCAGCAGAAAAATAGGCATTAGCAGAAAATTATCTATTCCACCTGCTTTCTTAACTACCTTCCAGCAGAACTAATTCCTTCCTGAAAGGTACCAGTTTCTTTCCACTGACTGGAGTGCATAAAATTAGCTTTGATTGAGGACAATATTGTCAATGTAGTTATGGCTTCCTGAGGTGAGAAACACTAGGATAGGTGTGATGAAGGTACCTGTAGAGGGACAATGTGAGAGCTTATCCTGCTACCTGAATGGCAAGGTACACAAATAAGACAAGGACTTTCTAGGAAGCTTGCAGTCCTAGGATGCTGCAGGTCAGGGGTAAACCATTTGGGAAGTCAAATCTGCATGCTTTGCGGTTACTTATATTGTAATAGACACTGCATGGTTTGCTGTAGCAAAAGCTCTAAGGAAAGCCTTACTCATAAAACTGACTCATTCTCTAGCTCATGCAGCCAGAAATGGAAAAAACCAGATATATAACATGAATTTTTCACACAGCCCATGCCTGCAAAGTGCCAGAACATGCATTAGAAGTGTCGAAGGTATACTGACTAGTTGAGGTTACAAAGCAGAGATTTGGATTTGCAGGAAGTGTCAAGATTTTGTACTTGGATTTGGACTATTCCAAACCACTTAATGTTGGTAGAACACAAAAATGTTAAAAAATAATGGAAAAAATGAGAGCTGAATAGCCCCTGCAACTGCTCTTTGAAACTGACTTTCATATTAGCCTGTGTATAAGAGCAGCAAAATGGACAAGAATATTAACTATATTGAGCAGTGTTTGGGACTCCTTGGGCACCTGGCTCCTGAGCCACAACCAGGCCAGGGGAAGGCAATCTGCAGTTCCCAGACTCTGTAGCCTCAGGGAAGCCTTTCTGGAGTTCAGGCCTTAGATTTGATGAAAGTTAATCAAATCCGATATGTTTCAGACAAAACATTTGGGGCTCATATAGCAGTGTTTTTCAATGAAACTACATTTCATAATAGTATATCAGATCAATTCTATTGCCAAGAGCACTTCTTTCTCTTTCTTCTTTTGCTTCTCCTTTGGTCTTACTCTCCTTGAACTCCCTGTCCTCCTTTATGTTATTGCTCCTCTTCTAGCCTTCCCTTTTTCCTGAGCTTTTTTAATCTACTTAAAACATTCTGTATATCTCCTCAATCTCAAAGCAGATCTGCTTCTGTGTCATTCTGCCCTCAAACCCTGCATCTCCTCAATGAGACTAAACAGCCTCCTAGTTGTCAAGCAAACTCTTGTATTTGTTCCAGAGGGAAAACATTGGTCAATGCTGTGAATTCATTCAATTTTATTCTTTATTCTTCAGCTAAAATAGTAACAAGTGCCATCTAAAAATGTCTCCCTTATTTATTTTGTAATCAAAGTTCTCATTGATGAAAACTTTTTGAAAGAATTTGTCTCAAGAGAAAATAGCTGTAAATTAATCTTAGAGTCCAAATACGCAAAAGCCATTTAAGGAGAATGCCAGTAGTTTTGAGAGCAGTTCCCTAATAGTAAGAAGCTTAAGGGTATAAAGTCAGCAAGGAAGAATAGGAGCAATAATAAATTCAGGGTGCTGCAACTTTCATAGATGTTTAGAAACAAAGAGAGATCTGTCAGAAATACGTTGGGGTTTTTTAACATCAAAGATGACTTTGCATGTTGTGTAGTTGATAAGTGATAATACATGACCTAGAAGTTATATTATTTCAGAAAGAATTTTGTCAGTAAAGTACATCAGAGATCCTCTGGAACATTTGCTAAAGAAGATTTTGTATTTTATTACTTTCCAGGAACAGAGAAAAATCAAACTGACATTTGCATCAGGAGACTGGTGCCCTTTTGTGCAGAAGGTTTCCCAAAAACCTTTTTGGATTTTTGCTGCAATTTTTGACTTTAAAAATACTCCATTCAGCCACTCTAAAGTGTTGACTTGCCTTTGGCCTCTCCCCATGAAATGATTTAATGTAGGACATTACTTCTGTTACAGCTGCAATTAGCTGAGGTGAACCACAGCGGTGGGTATCTGAGGTACATTCCTCCTACATAAAATATTCTTTATCAATCCTAGAATAAGAGGGTCTGGGGTGTGCAGGCAGCTGCGATTCGAGTATGTTGAAACTGAGTGATATAAAAATGGGGATCTTCTAATCAACCTTCATTCTAATCAACCTTCTAAACAGCCTTGCCCCTGTACACTGTAACAGAGAGTAGTAGATGACCAGTATCCTTACAAAGCAGAATTATAAAACTAGGAAGACTCATTTGTAGTAAATTGTGATGTCTTTCTTGCACTGAGTTCTTTGTCATAAAGTGTATAATAGCTCAGGATACCTGATTGTATATTAGGGTAAAAGTAGGAGAGAGGAAGGTTTAGAGCAAGACTGTAGTAATATGAAGATAAAAGTTAAATTGTCAAAGTAATCCTTCATAACCTTCACAATTCTGAAATCTTTTTATGTTTAAAATTTACTGATCAGTAAAACAGTTGGTTACTCACCTTAATGACATTAAGTCAGGAATTTATAATAGTCAGTTAAGTCCTTTGTAATTTCTTGTAGACAAATGAAAAAAAAGGTCAATACAATAGGGAGCATAATCTTCATCACTAGTTTGCCTTGTGCCTAATAGCTGTTCAGTTGTTCAGGTGAAAGCAGACCATAGTTTCATTTCATGTTTTAGTGAATAAATGTCCACATAGAAGACAACCAAATGGTTAGGAAACTAGAAATATTTTCATCCAGGTCTATAAAAATATCTAGTGAGAGATTTCCATGTTCAGAGAAGATTTTGACAACTTACATGAAAGCATCAGGAGCTAGAAACTCAAAGTTTCACTTTTATGAAGACATCAGCAAACTTCTAGGAGTAGGTTCATAAGAACAAGCTTCTGTTTGTAAAAGAATAAACATGATTAAGCCTGAGTCAACTGATAAATAGGAATGTTCAGAAACAGCAGCTGTAGCAGTATGCAGCTGTATTTAATTTTAAATTATATTTTTGTGATTGCATTGGATTGCTTGCATCACATACCAATACTGTTAAGGCAGCATGCAATGTTTCAAGTCTCATGAAACAATATGCTCATAGCTCACCCCACTCCATATTTGCACATTCAACCTTTCTGCTACAAGTTACAGAATAATAATTGTCTTTTTCAAATGGTGAGAATACAAATGCTGGCAAATTTCAAGGAACTATAATATAAATTTATTTGAATGCAAATGGTTAATATTTTACTTAAAACTTTGTCTTTGAAAAGAAATAGTTATACAAAACTAAAGGTGTAATCCTTTCCTCATGGCATGGTACATAATTCATATTATTTTCTTGCATTACTCTTTATGTATTTATTATATATCTGGCATCAATACAGGCTGGGGAATGAAGGGATTGAGAGCAGCCCTGCCAAGAAGGACTTGGGGGTACTGATGGATGAAAAGCTGGACATGTGCCAAGAGTGTGAGCTCACAGCCCAGAGGCCAACTATATCCTGAGCTGCATCAAAAGAAGTGGGACCAGCAGGTCAAGGGAGCTGATTCTGCCCCTCTGCTCCACTCTGGTGAGACGCAATCTGGAGTACTGAGTCCAGCTCTGGAACCTTCAACACAGGAAAAACAGGTACCTGTTGGAAAGGGTCCAGAGCAGATGACAAAAATGATCAGACAGAGAGTTGGGGTTGTTCAGCCTGTAGAAGAGAAAGTGTCAGGGAGACGTTATTGCAGCCTTCCAGTACTTAAAGGGGGCTTATAAGAAAGGTGGGGACAATCTTTTTAGCAGGACCTGTTGTACTAGGGCAAGGAGTAATAGCATTAAACTAAAAGAGGGTAGATTGAGCCTAGATATAAGGAATAAATTCTTTAAATGAGGATGATGAAACACTGGCACAGTTTGCCTGGAGAGGTGGTAGATGTCCCATCCCTGGAAACAATCAAGGTCAGGCTGGATAGGACTCTGAGCAACTTCATCTAATTGGAGATGTCCCTGCTCATTGCAGAGGACTTGGACTAGTTGACCTTTAAAGGTCCCTTCCAACCCAAACTATTCTATAGTTCTATGACTTCATATGTTCGATAAACTAGTTCAATACCAATTCTGGTCCAATAGAAAGAACCTCAGAGTTAAAAAACAGGCCTGTCTGCAATATTAATTAGCAGTGTTTGATATGGTAATAGTACTGGGACTGTGTCAGGGCTAGGATCTGTTCAAGATAGCAGTATCTTAGTATATCAGGGCAAGGTATGGTAAAGGACATCTCATTTGGAATCAATTGACAGTTCTGAAAAGACAAAACATGTGAAAACCTTAGCTTTTCTACCTTCAATGCAAATACTGATGAACCTATTACAGTAGATCTAGAGCCCAGAACTGACATAGGGTATACAGGCAATTGCCCCATGCTTTCCTAAGTATGTTGAGCAAGGTGGCATCTGGCTAGAGGAGCACAGAACAAATCTAACACAGCTTTCATCACAGTGAATGGAAGCACCAGATCTAACTAATGTTAGTTACAGTAAAGATCTCTTTCATTAATACCTTCCCATCTGTCTTTATTTTGCTAGCCTGCTGGAAGAGACTCCACTAAACGTGCTGAAAGCAGTGACAAAAACACAGTCACCTGAAAAGTTGTTCTTGTACCAGCCTTGCTGAAAGCAGGATGAGCCCAGATTCTTCTGTGACATTAGAGAAAGTATGTTTCCCCATACGTGTTAGATGAATCACTTTATATGAAACTTTAAGAGTGTATTTTAAGATTTTTCCAGCATTTTGTTACTAGTATCTTCTTTTTGTTCATGCTCTGGAAGGTTTGATAAACCTGATTATGGCTCCTATAATTAGATGCTTTGGGACACCAGGCAAGATGACGTGGCTGCAGAAATCTAAATGAAATTTTACATAACCTGGTGGCTTTCCAAAACAAAACAACTTGCAACAGACATTTTCTGCAACTTTTCAAACTTGTCAGCATCTCTGAAGACAGCTCAAAATCTGCAGGCCCTTAATCCCTTATTGGACCAATTTCCCAAGTCGAGATATTCTATAGAATCATAGATTAATAAATATACTGTTGGAAGAATAACAAGAATTAGTTATATGGAAAAAGATTTGATTTGTTATTTAATAGCTTTTAGTATACTGCAGCTTTTAGAAAGCTATTGGCTAGTTGTTCAACTGATGACAAAAAAAGTAAACGAAGTTATACCAATTTCGATTGAGTGCCTTTATTTTGATTGGTTTCCCATAATTTATTGTCTGTGTTATTGATTGTTGATATCAATGTGATTGTTTCTGAGTTGTTTTGACATCTCTCAATACATTGTTTAACATAACATGCTGGCACAGCTTGGCTGGGCAGCATCCCAACAATACGTCATTCTCAGAAAATGACAGAGAAAATGTTAATAGTACTGAAAGACAGGGGTTTTTAAAATACACTTATTGAGATTAATAGCATTGGAAAGTAGTTAGCAATTGTCAAACAAAGAGATCAAAAAACCTGCATAACATGAATAAACCCAGTTTTCTGAACTTTACAAAATCATGGAGGAAAAATATTAACACCTAAAAAGCCAGTGCAGGGATTTTTAGGAAAGAGAGAGGCTGATACAAAGACCTGCCACTGCAGCCACGCTATTAGGGAAGTAAGCTGCAGCGTGTACAAAGCAACGATGAAGAGGTTGTATATTGTGTTAGCACTTGCAGAAGCTTCTCCGTCGCCCCTGTTTGCTTATACATCTGCATTAAATACAGGAATAGCTTGACAGATACTCTAGATTAGAATTTTCTAAAAATACATCTGAAGCCCCAAAGGGAATGTCTGACAGCTTTTGGCATGTATAAAAACAACTCAGATTGTAAGTTTTGATGTATTTGTGTTGTGTAAGCAGCCGTATCATTGGCTGGCAGCGCAGACAGCTACTTAAAACCACTCATTAACTGTCCTGATGAAGTTAGGAAGGAAGGATAAAAGGAGATCTGGCCTTTACTGACTTCCTGCCTTGTGATCAGTCCACCAGCTACTGTTATATTGTGATTGCCAATAAATATATCCATATAGTACTGTCATTCATCTGTTATGTCTGAATGAGACTTTGTGTTGCTGAAGCTGTAAAATGAGTTCAAATGACACTGGCAGTGCCAAAGCTGCAGTTTGAGACTAAAAGCAATGATTAAAATGATGTGAAAGTAAACAGAAAGTGTGCTTCTTTAATATTAAGAAATAACTTTGTTTGATATTTAGTTTAGCGCTTTGACAAAGAATTATCCAGAAAATCCTCTGGCTATGGACAGAGCTGGTGGAGCAGAAGCTATGGCAGAGTAAGATTTCCCACATTGTTTTGGTCCTAGAAGTACCTGGAAAAGTTGAGATACTATCTTATTGCAATTGTCTTCTTAAAGAAACGTATGGCTTCTCTGTTTGCAGTGCCTAAACTGATGGATATATTTTTCCTTTATCATTTAGGATATGCTATCAAAAACTTGACTAAAATCATTCCACCTGGTCCATTTTAAGGGTACTATGACTTTGCTGCTAAACCAGAGTAGATGTAAATCAAGATGGAAAGTGAAGAAAAGCTTATTACAACGAGAGTTGACAGTGAATACTAGAAGCCTATTTTATAAGGTAGTTGCGACTCATGTAGGAGTGATAAGAGGCAAAAAAAATGGGACATTCCTGCCAAACTCAACATGGAGAACTCCTTTTCTGTTCTCAAGTCTAATGCTCTTACAAAATATATCTTATGATAGGATATTCTCTGCTTATTAATGAGGGTGTAAATATACCAGAGTGTTTATTGTGCAAGGAATAGGAAATGTGATGGCTTTGTTCCGTTGCCTTTTTATTTGTAATGAAATGGTGTCCAGACTGACTATATTTCAATAAATTGACAGCATCAAATATTTTGTTAATTATTTTCCACAAAATACAAGGTTACAGTTTTGGAAGATACTTAACAATGATACAAATCTAAATGTATATACTATGAGGAACTAGCCAATTACATTTTCTTATAAATTACTATTTATCAAAACATATAGTGTTACATTATTGTAGGTAAAAAGTGATTAAGCAACATTTTGGTGTTTCAAGTTTCTACTTTTAGCTAAAGTGTGTTTCCATAAAAAATAAAAATGTTCATGCTAATGGTCATGTATACAAAAATGATTCCTCAATTAGCAAAACAAGTGTTAATTCATCCACAGCAGTACTATTGTCCCTTGGGAAAGATATTGCTCTCTCCATGAAATCAAATAACGTATTTAATCCTATCAAATGAACACATAAGGCAGTCTAAATTATGGTTCTGTTTAGACATTGGGATATCTATTTTTATTCTATCATCTTTATTGCAATAGCAACAAGAAACATTTATGAAGGCATCACAAACTGACAGAAATCTCAGTGCCAATATGACTGTAACTAATTACAACGAAAATGTTATACTGTTGCACACCCTATCTCTGCATGCTCCTGTCTTCCCCTTTCTCTTTATTATTCCCATTTTCACTGCTCTTTTAGCTCCCAATGTAAGAATGACATTCAAAAACATAACTATATTATAACAGATCAAATGCCTATCTAGTGTGTGCCTTGGCTCCAGCAATATCCAGTAGCAAACACTATATTTACTCCTGCTTCCAAGAATCTACGGCTCACAAAGATTTGGAGCCAGAGGTGATTTGTGTTTAGGAGTCCCAATGGATTTTCTCTCTGAGTAATTTATCTAATCATCTTCTGGATCGATGTTATTTTTTCCCATCTATAACTTCCCCAAACAAGAAGTTCCACAACTGGATGCTTTTTCAGGAAAAAAAAAAAAAACAACACAAAATTCCTTTTGTATTTTGGCCCTACCAGCTGATTATTTCTCTTGATGTTTCCTGTTCTACATAAAAGGCATGTAATTTGCTTTGTGACCTCTAAACTATTTCTTATCCAATATTAACAAAACAAAGTGAGACTCCAATGAAAGAAAAGCGAACACAAGACAAAATGAACCTCCTACTACACTGTGATGGGGAAATAACAGCCAGGTGTCTTCCCTCACTTGGGTTATTGACAAAGCATGATTTACCCAGCAGTTAGTGGTTAAGTCCCACTACAGATAACCGTTTACTAAATTCACTTGTTCTACGTTTCTTTTTTTGGCTAAAGAATTTTCATATATTTGCACATCACTTTTGATAGAATAATACCATTTGCTATCCAGACATGTTTGGAAAGAAAAATCACAGAATATTCACGATAACGTACAAGAATCCCTAAAGCTTTCCTGATTTAGGAACAAGCAATTAGCATTTGAAAACTTGCAGCCCAACTAAGTTATTTCTCATTCATTATTCCTGGCTGATCTCCGTTATTCCCTATTCCAAACTTTTCAGTCAGTCAGAAAACAGAAACAACATGACTCAGATTCTCAGCTAAATAATACGAATAATAAATCACTAAAAGCAAATAATAAAAAGTTTAATAAATAAAAAGTGTCACGGTAAATCTATGCAATGGACATGACAGAATGCTCAAAAATTCGACTTGTTACTCAGAGCAATTATTACTTTGAGGTAAAAAAATCAAATAATAAATTACTATTCAATTGTTTGGTTGTGTTTTGTCGTGTTTTTTTTTCAAAATTACCTGTTATGTTTTACTTTCTTTGCTAATTACTTTCTCCAACTTCCATTTAGTTAAAACGGGCTTGACACCTATCATCTCTTTTAATAAATCAAATTGTCATTTTTTCTTCAGGGGCCTGTCTTTGTTATTGTACTGCTGAACCACCTATCTTTTTTTTCTTTTTCTTTGGGAAACAGGAGATTTATCTAATCATAAACCCCTGTTTTTTAGAAATACAGTGAAACGTAACTTACAAGAGACTGAACAGAGAAAATCACCTGTCATAACTTCATTGCCACTAGACCCTAGAGAATTAATGCCTTAAAGTCAATAACAGAGGCGTCTAATTAAAAGCATAAAGCACCACCACGGCAGTGTATGGGGGAACCTTTGTAAAGAACTCTCCCATTCTCTGGTGTGATCCTGATACGGCTAATTGCATTGTGACTTGCCTTTATGTGCTTATGTAAATAGCACCGGCTTCTGAAGCAGAGCTTTCGGGCTGCTTTTGTCAGGAGGAGAGTCGTTTCCCCAAGGGCTTTTTCTTTGTGAAACACCAGCTGGTGGGAGTTTTGCATTGTTAACCCTTATCGCCAGTGGCAAAGAGGGGGGGAAAAATAATCAGGAAAAAGAAAAACTGCCTGATTTTATCTTTTTTTTTTTATTTTAATAGGGCCTTGTTCCTTCTTCCCCCCCC
>JAOXJM010000001.1:20993456-21010903 GCA_026413425.1 Tringa solitaria | reverse complement strand
CCCCCCCTTTTCCTCAAACTGAAGCTTCAGGGGCCTACAGCAGACTCTATTTATCTTTTATTAGTATACATAAAGATAAGGTTCTAGCTCTGAGTCTTTCTGCAGCTTGTAGTGCTCTATTCGCTGGCACTTTGCAAATGCATTCAATTGAAAATTTTACATTCAAACATTGCTGTTTACACTTTTACTTCTTCTTAAACCCTGGCACTTAATCCAAGAACCTTCTATTTTCTGCTAGTTACAATGCAAAGGAAAAACTGATAAGGAGAAAACATTTGAATAAATTCAACAACTTCCTCCACTTCAGAAGCACTCAGGCAAATGTTAACATGGTGTGAAATATACTCTTATGAAATGTTGAGATTACTGTTAATAAGATAGACAAGAAAAAGTAATTACATACGATAATGCCCTGGTCATTGTGAAATTAAAAAAATACTCGATTCTTTGCAATGATATAGATATTTCTTACCGTCTCTGTATTAGGAAGTTACAGAAAAAAAGTTACAAAAATAAGATTAAGTATATATTTCTTATTTTAAAAATCTCATTCGTTATATGGAAGCTCTATTTCTGCCATACGGTGTTCATGCACTTCAAGCACAAAGTGACAAAACCATAATGCGCAGATGTCAATGTGGATTTCCTCCTTACCAGACTTTTAGTCACGTGACACCGAGACCTGAGCTATTTAAGCCATATTATCAAAGAGAATTAGCCAAAAATGAACAAGGTTATGATTTTTAAAAGTTCATTGAATTAAGGCTATGTTATTAAAGCTAGTGATGAAAATAGGAATGAAAGCGCAAAGATTACACATTAAGACTCCACTGTTCACACACTGGAAGAAGAACAAGACCAGTGCTTTGTAAAAACATCAAATACAATAAGAAAGCAAGACGAGGGTAAAAAAGATGTTAATTTCTCCACCATAACTACTTCTTTTTTCTGTCCAGATGTCTTCTGCATTCTGTGTTGTGCACAGGGATTTACATGATCACATTCTGTAGAGCTGTTTATTGTAACACAGAAGAATCTGACTGTTCACATTTCATTATTTTCACACTTTTCCCTGGCCTCTGAAAACCTACTTTAGAATTAACCTCTAAAAAGTCATTTTACTAGGAAAAGAGAAAAGGTAGCAAAATTAATTCCTGGTGAACAGAGCCAAGTATTTGCATGAGGTAAACTGGCATCACTTCATCAAAATGGCATTATGCCAGATGCACCATTTCAGTGATTGACCTAGGAATACTAGTTCCACAATATGAACCTGCATATATTTGCTACAGAAATATTTGCATTTGCTACTCTAATTATTCAGTGACAGACTTTAAATAGTTTGTCAAAAAGAGGAAAGTGTCTATGCGGTTTGTTCTCAATTTAAATGAGTAGCCTTGGGAAGATTCATGAAGATGATGACGGTATCTATGATCCACACAGTATCCATAATTCTACTGTGATTTTTCTTTTTCAGTTATATTTGTTCTTCAGCTTTACTTTATTATTGTTTGTAACAGAGATCTACCTTTTAGACCGAGATGTACAGGTCACCTTACTTTCATATGGCTAAGCACAGAAGAAAACAACAAAAAGACTCAGTGTGACATTGACATCATACTTCCACCTAAATTATTTCCTTTTGCCGTTCAGCTGGAATTTTTCCTATTCAAAATGTTCATGCTTAAGGGATGAAATGAAATATATAAACCAGAACTGTTTTTTAATCTATAAGGAACAAGTTTCCGAGTAAGCTTTTTTTCAGGAGCATTACATGTAAAAACAATTAATCAGAACAAAACTTTATGATTTGCTATTGCTTTGTTAGGGAAATAAGCCTGAATAACCTCTCCAAATGTACTGCAAAACCTGTAGTCACTTTTCAGAAAGTGTTGCCCACGTTTTATTTCCTTTCTTTCTTTCACAATCCAATAACTGGTACCCAGGCAAACACATTGGTTAATTATGCCTTATATGATATTTTTAAGTGTTTTCAAAAAAAGTGTGTATTTGTTCCTCCAGGCACTTGAGCATTCTTAGTGAAACTTTTCTAAAAAGAGATCATGGAACTGGAGACAAATAAAAACAAATATTGGGTCATACTTATTTGCTTTCTAGGTTTTGAGTCTTCACAATGAATGTTTTCTCTTTTTCCCCTACAACCGCAAGATTAACTTTATAAATAAATGCTGAACTTTTTTTACAAGTAACCAGGCTGCAGGGCTGAAATAACACACTGACCCTTTAATCAATGCAAATTAATAAGGGATGTAAACTCTGCAAAATTACTGGTACTTATTTTATTCTGAAAAGGCATAAGCAGACAAGAGTATTTCTATTCAAGTTCAAGCAGAGAACAGAATATGGTAACAGTGGGGTTTTTTGCTGAATTTATACTGACTTCAAGAGAACAGATAATATCTAAAAGATTAACTGCAGGAAAATTAACTTCCTGGTATTTCTATTTTTAATAATTTGACTTTATGTTTCCACAACTCAGTGTTCTACACTGTGTAACAGTAACATTTTTTTATAAGGCGCATGTACTTCAAAAATGCACTTTGCACCTCATGAAACCATGGTTCAAGTACACTAAGATCTGCATTATGATTGTTAGTTAGCAATACTGATTTGTTTCCTTACCAATACAGAAAAAGAGGCATCAAGAACACCACACAAGTCAAGAATGGGATGCTCATTTACATAAGCAGAAGGAAATTTGATAATTTTTCCATCAGCTTAGAATCTTTTTGTTTTATTTAACTGTTAACAAGTTCCAATAATGAAATTCAATTTAACAACTAAATATGGAAAGATAGCTCACTGGCCTTCTAATGTTCAAACATCATATTTAGTAAGAAGTCCACCTGAACCCAAATTGTTAGTGATACTAGATCACACTTATTAGGGCCAAATTGGTGATATGTGGCTTCAAAGAATTCAAACGACCAATAGAGTATTTTCTCAAGCTTTTCTTTTTGTGTTTGCTTTCTGTTGTGAGGAGTTATGAAAGGGAAAGTACAGTAAAATAGTATATAACATGGGAGAGACAAATAATGAAAGACTTTTACATAGTAGTGGGTGATAAAAGTGTATCGATCACTAAAGTTATAATTTAATCATTGTTTTCATAGTTCAAGGCAATAGCTCTTAAGTTAAAGTCCTGAAATTTATTTCTCTCAGTCTTAGTTAGCAGCAATCCTGAATTAGAAAGTATATCCTCTTTGTCATTATTTTTATACTGATATTTTAATTAAGCAGTCAAATTTCAGTAAGTATGAGGAAAAATGTTGAAAAATGATGTAGACTATTAATAACTTCAAAGTTAATTGTTTAAAAAATATATTTAAAAAATTCTGACCTTCTTTGCTCTTATTCACACTGCTCATCTTTCTCCAGTCTGACCTCAGACTACTCTGAATTTTTCTTTAGCAGAATATTTGACTCTTTGCTTCTGAATAAATTACTTTTAATATAGAGTTGAGAATTAAAGGAAGGAGTAGAATTTGGCCCAGTTGAGAAAAATATGCAAATATAAATAAATAACAAAGACTAAAAGATTTATTGTAGAAAATGCAGGGAAAATCATCCTGGATTCTCTCTGACTGGCTGATCACACTGTCAACCACTCAAAATAGTTTGAATGTGTATGTAGGGAAAACTAAACATATAGGGCTTATTTTTCATTCACAGGTACCTTACACACACATTCAGGCATATTTAATAAATAGCCTAATTCTCAAAGTTGATAACTGTATTAGGTATCTGCATGCCTAGCTTTAGCTGAAAAGACCTGGCTTTTGTCACTTACATTTGAAAGCTAGATACAGATACCCATAGACAGCCCATAACAAATTACAAAAAAGAATGAGAAATATATAGTTATAAATCAATAATGATACAGTGTCCCAGTACACTAATTGGTTCAGATATTCCATTATGCTCTAACTCCAATAATTGTCTGACATACTGCCCTCATAGGTAAAAATGTGTGATAGGGATTTTTATCTATTAAACATTAAACATTAAAATTATCACTTTCTATAAAAGAAG
Source organism: Tringa solitaria (assembly GCA_026413425.1). Taxonomy (NCBI): domain Eukaryota; kingdom Metazoa; phylum Chordata; class Aves; order Charadriiformes; family Scolopacidae; genus Tringa; species Tringa solitaria. The sequence goes on along the minus strand of JAOXJM010000001.1, from coordinate 21,006,850 downwards.
GACTAATTTAATAGAAATTAAATTCTGAAAGCCTGTGAATATCTTCTGGAAACAGTTTTTTTTGTCTTGGAAGTTCCTTCTAGCTCATACAATAATTTGAGCTGTGGCAACCACTGTTACTGATATCAGTTCTCCTATCATAAATATGTAAGTATAATGCTCCCAGGACTTTATGCAGTCAGAATTGGAATAGCTTGTTTTCCATGTCTGTTTTTAAGGATGTGTCAGGCAATAATATTGGAGGGGAGGTAGGCAGGAAGGAGGCCGTACCCATACAATGTGATCTGGAATTACTGCTCTATACTGAGTGATAGCACTGGAGGGAACTCAGCAATTTAGTTGTCTCAAACTATTTTTTCAAAAACAAATATTAGACCAAATGTACATCTGAGTCCCTGACACTGAAGTATATCTCTTCACAAGTCTGTGAAATACTATGTCTACATGTACAAAAAGACTTATATTTTCCAAACTAAGTATAAAAACCAACATCCAAACTCTCTGGGAGATTAAGCACTTAACGCAGAGACTATGATCCTCAAAAACACATCTCAGCTACTGGGAAGAAACAGGGACAGTATACAGTTGTCTTCAAGTCTGATCTCCCTTGATATGAAATTTGCTACAAGTAAGGTTTTCCATAATGTTAAGGTACTAATATTGTAGAACTGCCCAGTAACTGAATGAGTGGGGGTTTGTTCACATATGTAATCCGTGAAGGATAATTTAGAAGGTGCCTTTTGAATATATTTATCCTATCAACACATTGAAAGAGCAAGGCAAGCAAGAATTATTATTAACATTCCTGCTTATGATACTCATATGCTCACTTGAGATAACACTTCTCATTTATGTTTGCTGTTGGCCAAATATCAAGCTAGCTCCCTTTGCAGCAAGCTAGCTTTCTGGATCGGATATCTGTAAGCACCTGTGTCTCCCTGTGGGAACAGCTGTATGGATTCCACTGCATGTCAGGATTCTTGTAAGTTATGGATTGCAACAACATAGCTAGAGATCATTTGTAGATGTAGCCCTAAGTCAGTTGCTCAAAGTCATGCCAAAATTGTAGCAGGGCAAGAAATACAATCCATATTGCAATGCCCTAAATACACTGTCAACAAACAGTTTGTACTCTTCTCATCCTACTGCCCTTTTCCCCCAAACAAGCTGTAAAATGAGACAAAAATCCATTTCTCACAACTCTGTCTAAAATTAGGGTCATGACAGTGACCTCATTTGCATGTTCAGGCACAGAACCTTCATTCGTGACGTCTTCACCTCTAGTAAATTAAATACTCCACTCAAAAAATAAGCACACATTCTAAACATCTCAATGCCTATGTTATGTCCTCTAGGCAGCAAGACCAAGTGATCTGGAAGCTCTGATACACCTGTAATTTTGCTTTTATTCTCAGTATGGCCATGTACCTCAACCTTCCATCTATAAAGTGAAGTAGAATAAGCTAAGCTTTAGAGATAATAGGTTCTTTTATTTTAATGATCAGTTGACTTTTAATTTAACCAATACCAATACCTTAAAATATGAATCTTCTTTTCTCTTCATGTGATACTAATCAGAGCTTTTCAGTGGCATGCACGCTCGCAAATTAAAGGACTTCTGTATTGAAATTTGAAAGATCTGTTAAATTATGGAAGTTAGAAAGTATAGTTTTGGGGGTTAAATAGCATCTTTTGGACCAGTGAGCGTACTAGGGGAGCTGCGCTGGCAATTTATAGCTGTCAAGGAAAAAAAGCTCTTGAGTGGTGTGAAATTTTAGCTGTTTTGTTAACCCATGATTTTAGGTTCAGGGACTATTGGCAGGAAGCCCAGACACTTTGGACTGCTGCTGGCAGGCCCAATCAAATGCTCTCCTGTTTATTTTCTTTGTCCTATAGACAGTTTTGTTACAGAAAAGGAATGACCTAATTTTTGAGAACTTCGCTATTCAGACAATTTGATTTTATTTTCACTAATATTGGGAGAAGTAGATAGTAGGGGATTTTAATTGGGCTTTGCTGAAGTAAAAAGGGGAATGCTTTGTGCTGAAGATATGTGGATTGTTGAATCACCAAATAATAAAATTCCAGGCAACTGAAATATCACAATGACAAATCTTTGGGCTGTTGTTTTACCTCCAGTTATTATTGTTTATCTCTAAGTATTTTTATTCCCATCAAGAAAGAGGTGCTTCACTAACTATAATTCAAATAATAATTGCAGTGGAGAGGCACTACAGCAGATATGTTGGACAAGTCCAGTACTGTGTGCAATACTCAATTTAACATTTGGCAAAAAGCATCAGCTACAGTACTATTAATGAAAGCTTTGCCTACTAATTTACTTCTTGACCTTGCAAACTGTAGCTATTTATGTGAAAAACTCCAAGAAGTAGTTCCATTGCAACCCCATATGATTCTATGATTCTGTGATTCATTGGTCGTTGTTGGTACCAGGTGAGAATCACAGGAATTTAATCCTGCCTACACCTGTGCCTTCCCAGGGAGTGAGTTAGTCCTGTTTATATAGACAAGCCCTACGGTCTTAATCTCCTTTCTTCTACAATAAACTCAAAGGAGTGAAAATAATGATATAATAAAGAAAAATTATATTAATACTATAACTTGCTTATTGAACTATTCTGAAGTACTCTCTTAAATTTACCCCAGCCAACACAAACAAATATAGAGGTGGAGAGATGCATACAGCAAGTTTACCATTGTCAACATGGAAACATAAATGTCTTGATGCAAAGCCTACACTTCTGGTACTAGGTTTAGAAAAGTGCCAAGTTTAACATGCCTTTATCCATCGCTGGATAGACAGTTTTAAATGGTTCTTTTTTCCATTTTGGCTGCCTTGACCAGTAATTTTCCTCCAAGTTTTTGTGAATTTCTCCATTCTAGATTTAAATGAAAAAAACCCATATTTTAATGTTTGTGATGCATGTGCCTTTGTGTATGTGTGTGGAATGTCACAATCTGTACTTGGTTCTCTTAGAAAGGTGCTGTGTTGGGAACTTGCCTGTAATTCCTGGGATCATGCTTATGCCCTATAATGCTTATGAAGTCTTTACAGACTGCATAGCGAAGAGCTTTCTACAACCCTACTTTCATCTTCTTTTTTAATGAGTAAATGTGGTTGTTTTCAGTAAAATATCTATTCATTCACTACTGGTATTTCAGTAAAATATCTATTCTTCTGTCTATTCATGTGGGCTGAGCTTTCTCTCCACAGAATACAAACTGTGCTCCCAAGGCTACTTTTACTTTAAGGATATGAGATAATCCCACCAGGATTTTGCACCACATTTCTCAAAACTGCGTTAAAGGACAATCTCTCCAAACCTTTTGTAACCGCTAGTGTTTAACTACCATCATGCTTACTCCTAATTGAGACCTAATAATTAACTCTACACAGCAGCAATAAGCATAAGGTTCTATAAAATATAGTCATCAATTTGCATGCTTGAATGAAATATAAAAATTAATATATGAAATAAAAAAACACAATTCATTTTAAATAATATCTAGACTGATAGAAAAGGGTGTGTTTTTCACCATATTGGATTAAAAAATTGTTTATAGTTTAGTCAAGTCTCAAGCTGTTAAATGATTTAGCACAAAGAAATAGGAAAACATTTACCTTACCAAGGAAATGGCATTTCCACAGAGGTGCAAGCAATCCATAGTCCATGGGCAGTGACAAGACTTTTCTAAATGGCTTAATGATTGAGAATACTTGGGGGAAGGAAAAAAGCAGATTTAAGTGTTAAGGAACATACTAGAGAACTGGATAGAAAAGGAAATTTGCATCCTTCTTCTTTAAAATTATGTACACTACACTGTACTCTCACAGAAAGTGAGTTGGCTTTCAGCTTCGATGTTTGGATAATAACATATGATCAACATCTCTTATATTTTATTGAAAACAGCTAAGTAATTATTTTTTCCTAGTCCTGGTTATATGCCTTTGTAAATTAATATAAGTGTTTGTAAATTAATTGTTTCTATTTAGAATTAGCAAATGTATTCACTTTTTTTTTTATACTTTTTACTTGTTTGTATTAAAATAGTTTGTCAGGACAATTGACAAACAGTAACACATTCTACCCTTTTAGAAGCAACAATCCTCTTTTAATCCACCATTCCAATACAATTCTTTAGGGTATACAGGGTATAAGAGGATGCAACTACAATTCACTGTCTATGACATTCTAGGCATTAGTATTAGGGAAAGCTGCACAGAAGAGTCATAGAATTACAGAAACATTGAAAAATTCAGATTATAAGTGACATCAGAAAGTTACCTGGTCCAACCATTTGTTTGAAGCAGATCCACCTGTATCAGGTTTCTCAGGGCCTTGCCCAGGTGAGTTTTGGGTGTCTGCAAGAACAAGACTTGTTCCACAGTCTATCTGGGCCCCTGTTCCTAACCTTGACTAACCTCATGATGAAAAAAATATTACTCATCTGTAGTTGGAATTTCCTGTGTTCCAAGTTGTCCAGAGCCTCTTTTTCTAACACTGCGCACCTCTGAGAAGAGTCTGGCTTTGCCTTCTCTATTGACTAAAAAGATTAGACAGATTAGGAAGATTAAGCACCATTAGCTAATCGAAGACAGTAAACTCTCACCATGGCCTTTTCAAAACTGAATGAACCCAGTTGCTTTAGCCTCTCTTTGGACCTCATGTCCTCCATTCTCCTCCATTCTCAACCTGGTGCCCATCTGCTGGTTTTGCTACTTTTTGTCACTGTTTTTCTTGTACTGGGAATATCAAATCAGCATGCAGTGCTCCAAATGGGGTCTCACAATTGCTGAATAGAAGGGGATAACCACTTCCCTCAACTTGATGACTACATGAATTAAGTGTGGCCCAAGATGTGGATGGCTTTCTTTACCACAAAGGCAAGCTGTAGTCACGTGTTCAGCTTGTTTTCCACCTTTCTGCAGAGCTGTTTCTACCCAATTTGAGCCCAGCCTACATTCTTACTTGGGTTTTTTTCACTACAGATTCAGGACTTTACAATACTGTTTGTTTAACTTTCATAAAATTCCTGTTGGCCTACTCCTCTATCCTGTTGAGACCGATCTGAAAAACAGCCCTACCCTCTAGCTTACTGACTGCTTCCCACAGTTTCTTGTCATCCACAGTCTTGTCGGGACTACCTTGCTCCATTCTCCTGGTTGTTAACAGACACACTAAGTGATGCTGGCCCACCCCCAAGTGACTCCCTAATCACCACCCTTTTAGGTTGATGGTCAAGAAAACTTTCCAGCCACCCATACAGACCGCATCTCACCAGTCTGATGACAAGGTTATCAGGAAGATGTCAGTAAACAAGTAAAGAACATCTGCTACTTTTCCACTCATCCACAGAGACAGTCATCTCTTCATAAAAGACAACACAGTGGTCAGGCATGATGTGGCTTTGATAAATCAAAGCTGGTTGTTCCCAATCATCTTCTTGCCCTTCTCATGTTTGTAAATGGCTTTGAAGAGCCATAGTCTTCCCACAGACTGAGGATAACCTGAGCAGTTCATTAGTTGCCAGATCGTCCATTTCCCCTTTTTGAAGGGGATGTGATCTTTGCCTTTTAACATTGATCAAGAATGCCCCCCAAATTCTGTCACCATTGAAAGCTGACAGAAACTTAACTTGCAATTATATCAGCCAGATATCTCAGCACCCCTGGATGGGAATATAAGGTCCCATGGGCTTTTCTATGTCCAACTTGCTTAAGTGTACCATTGCTCTGCTGTGCTCCAATCCTCACAGACTGTCCTGGTAGACTCACAGATCCAGGAGGCCACACTTAAAACCAAATTGCTGAAAGCAACAAAAAAGGCACAGAGTCCATCAACATTTTGTGTATCTGATGTTGCTAGGTCCCCTGTGTCATTCAGCAGTGGTCTCACATTTTTCTCAGCTTTCCTTCTGCTGCCCAGACAAAGCAATGCTTCTTGTTCCTCGTCACGTTCATCATTAGCTTCAACTCCGACTGAGTTGTGGTTTTCCTAGCATCATGCTTGCCAGGTCAGAAAATGTGTCTATGTTTCTTCTTGGTAGCCCTCTCCACTTCCAATGTGGAAGTGTATGTACTTCTGTTCTGTATTTAAGCTTTGTCAGGAGATCTTTGTTCGTCCATGCCGGCCTTCTGCCACATCTCTTGCATATCAGAATAGACCATTTGAGTTTGAAGGAAGTTATATTTGAAGATCATCTAGTTCTCTTGGGCCTCTTTGCCCTCCGAAGCAGTCTCCCACAGTACCCTGCCAAGCAGATCCTTGAACAAGCAAAAATCTGCTTCCTTGAAGACTAGGGCTGTGATTGTTGTAATTGCCTTACTTCTCTCAGAATCCTAAACTCCACAAACTCATGGCTGCTTCAGTTTTGGAAGCATGGTTGTGCTTCAGGATGTACTCAACCTCCACTTTCCTGACCAATTACTCCTTGTTCGTGAAAAACAAGTCTGGATGAGTACCTCTCCTGGTTAGATCATCAATCACCTGTATCATGACATTGTTATCAACATGCTCTAGAAATCTCCTAGTTTACTTGTGCCAGTATTATTGCCAGAAGATGTCAGGATAGTTAGTTTCCAAAGTAGCAGGCTCTGTGAACATGGGTTTTTCTCCAATTGCTTAAAAATTAGTTTGTCTGTTTTCTCTTCTTGATTATTTAGTTTTCAGTCAGACCTCACCTGTCTTGATCTGTTCTCTTATCCTCACCCATAAGTTTTTTACTGGCTCATCACCCGTTTCAAGATAAAATTCTATTTATCCAGGTTTCTCCTTTGTATAGAGTGCAACTGCTTCCCTGTTTCAGTATCTAGAAGTAGACAGAAAATTCCTTGTCATGGTCAGGATGCTATCAGTCAGAGAGACTACCAACAGTTTCAAGAGATTTTTAAACAAATGTCTTTAGCTTGCTGACTGCAAGAAACTTCAGGTTTTGTCCGCTTTTCTCTTGCAAATGTTCTTCCATTCTCTATTTCTGATCCTGTTGAGAAAACATTAACAATAATTGCAATACCACCCCAAATCACATTCAGCACTGGATCACCTTAAATTTTTTTAAATGATTGCAGAATGTGTCTTCAAAATACTGGTTGGAGAGGCATTCTGACGTTTTTTTAATAGATTCTTATCAGCGTATATATTTCAGTCCCCTAAATGTTCTCCGATTAAAAGTGCATTAGTCTACTGAACTGGAATTGATTTATGGCATGCTGTGAAGGCATTACTGTAAGTGAGGGGCAAACATATTTTTTTTCCTATAACATAATGGACCTTTAAAGAATTACCAACTTTTAGCAAAGAAATCACACTTTTCCCTTCATACTAAGGCTCTGAGAAACATGATGGTCCTGCACTTGCCTCTTATTGGAGAAGAGAAGGCTGACCTCGTGGCAGCAGAGGGGGAGGTGCTGATCTTCTTTCTCTGGGGACCAGTGATAGGACATGAGGAGATGGAATGAAACTCAGTCAGGGAAAGTTCAAACTGGACATTAGGAAAAGGTACTTCACTGGGAGGGTGGTCAGTCATTGGAACAGGATCCCCATGGAACTGGCCATAGCACCAAGTCTGTCAGAGTTCAAGGAGCATCTGGATGACACATTTAGTCATATGATTTAGTTTTAGGTACTCCTGTAAGGAGCAGGGAGTTGAACTCAATGATCCTTATGGATCCCTACCAACTTGAGATTTGCTATGGTTCTGTGATCATTAGTGTAATTATGTAAAGACTGTACAATACAGCTTTTTTCATTCAACTTCCTTGTAACAAGTTTTTTGCTAGCATTTTCAAATTCCTCTTTTAATGAGAATGTAAAAAGTACAATCCAAGCTTACACAACTTATTTCTTTTCTGTTCAAACAATATTTAAGATAGGAAAATGCTATCTGCTGCTAAGATTCTGCACACTTATTATTGAGAAGCCTATCCTACTGCATGGAGATGTCACATGAGCATCAAATAAAAATCACTAACAAATATGATCTAAAAGCCACTAATTCGTTGATTTCCTGTAAAAAATAACTTATGTAGCCTAAAAAAGGAGCCATCTTCTGCCACTGAATAGTTCACAGAAGAGAATAGTTTTATACTAATATCATTTAAATGTCACAGTTAAATAAAAACAAATACATTCCTTTCTAACATTTATAACTGACTTTTCTATTAATGTTCTTTGAATTGTTGTGTGGTCAGTCTTCCCACAGTTTTTGAAATGATGAGGTATGGTTGTTTTTATGACCTCCAGCCATAGAATTACTAAAAGCTATTTAAATATAAAAACCCACTGGCAAGCCACATCCTTAGCATCTAGAGTAAACTCATGATCTTCATCTGTTTTCCTTTCTGCCTCTTAGTTTTCTTTTTAATAATTTCATATTGCTCAGTCATGATATCTCCTCTTATTTTCCTGAGGTTAAGGACACACACTGGAGCAACATAAAATCACAAAATAGGGAAAAAAGTCCTATTTAAATATAGCTAATTTTTAACACTACTTTTAAAGTGGCTTGTTTTGGAAACACCTTAGAACAATATTTTTTTTAATTCTTCCAGCATGCATACTTATGTTTGTCCACACGTACATAAATATATTCATATGGAAATCTTCTGAATTATTGTTTTTAATTTTGCTTCATATTGTGTTTTGGTTTTTTTTCATTGTCTTTTAATTCAAGAAACAATATAGCAATAGTTATACAGAGAATAATAATGGCTTGTGGACATGGAGCTTCCCAATTTATCATATTTCTTAGCCAGTGTTATGAAGGCAACTTGCTTATTTTTTTCCCTCACAAATGAATGAATAAATAAGGGTGAACATTAAAAATGAAATAAAAAAACCCTGTGGCAACTCTGAAGCCAAAGTTGGCACATCTTTATTCAGTCATCATTGTTAAACATTGCATCCCTGCCAATGTGCTGTAGCTTGCCAATCTGAGAAAAGCTGTTGAAAAACATCAAGGGCCCATTGTCTTATTCCCCTCTTTTCCTCCCATTCCTTTAATGACTGAACAGTTCAAAGACTACAGGCGACTGTAGAAAGAGCATAGTTAGCAGAAAGTGCCATAACCTGTGCCCATAGAATTCTAATTCAAACAATATGATACCTGCCCATGGGACTCCAATAATAATGCACAGTCAGAGGATGAAGAGCCTCACAATTGGCTCAAACTCATACCAAAGCAGATGGATAGATTGGTTCAGATAAAATAAGACATGTACCCTGTCCTGCTGTTCCAAATTTATCATCCATGTGTACAGAAGCAGTCATGGTTCTCCGGCCCCACTTTGTATCCATGAGAAACACAGTATAAATGAGCATTATTTAGGGAAAATTTGGACCTCACAGTAATTATAGCTCCTGTAAACAGATAACTTCCGAATTTCCTCTGATAAGGTATTAGGATTGGCATTTGTTAATTGAGAATATAGCTTCAATTGCAATCTCAGAACACTGATAAAAAGAAAATAACATTTGTGTGCTGCAATATTTGGATATGGGTTGTATAGGAATGGTAAAATAGTTTACACTAGTGAAAGATAACATTACATTTTAAAGAGAACATAAAGTCAGATATGGCAAATAAATAACTGCACCTGAAAATATGTTAGTTTTTGTCTGTGAACTGAAGACTTACAGATGGTAAAAGTGTCAAAGGAGGAGATAAGACCATAGCTTAAGCCTTAAATGAATTATTTGCATTGGAATTCACTATAGAAATGACAAGTTCTAAAATCAGACTTATCTTTGTGGTCCTGAGGATATCTATTAAAGTTTCAAAGAAGGTATTGTAGAAAAAATTTGTAAAATGAAGTTCCAAGAAGCTCAGATATGATACTATGGACATACTGACTTAATGTATAAAATATCACTTACTGTTATCTCACTGCCAGAAGGACATAAGAAAACAAGTATTCAATAATTAAAATTTTATTTTTCAAATCTCTTATTAGGAGAATCTAGGAAACTGCAGAGTGTAGACTTTGATCTCCATACTGTGACAATTAATAGGGAAAGAAAAAAAAAAGTTAGAAGGCAGAGGTAAATTACATATTGATGAAGAGCAAGTGTGTGTTTTTTTTAAGAAAGAATGGTGGTAGCTATGACACAATAAGTGTATTCATTTTATAATTCAGTATAAAAGAACATACAGCAGGATTAATTTCTGTAAACATGGTCATCTGGTGTCATTTGCGGTATGGTGGGACATTTTACTTAGGGTCTGGCTGCTACTTCTGAACTTCTCACAAATCCTGTCTCATACTTGCTGGCCCTGCTAGCTTATACAGTTGTCTGAGATAATACCCTAGGGCATCTCTAATGCCTTGGCTGCATTTATACAACTGCATCCAGTCTTTACTTCTCGGAGGAACTTAAAGTGAAATAAGACAGACATTCAGTATAAGGTAGGGAAGGCAGGGTAACAAAATACATTCCCTTCAAAACATTCTTTTGCCTTACTGACATTCTATGTGCCCCAACTAATTTTTAAACTGAGCAACCTGGTGCTTTTTAAGAGACATTTTTGAGGATTGATTGGCGTCATTGTACCTGCCTGTATCTCTAGGATTGTTATAGTGACACAAGGTAAAGCAAGGATGATTTAAAAGAGGAGGAGCATAAAACTTTGATAAAACCTGATGGCCAAGGAAAGAAGTCTATGAACATTATTTTTACAGATATGGAGACTGTTGATCAAATAGTTGATTGCAAATCATCCTCTTTTGAAAGCTGTATTCATTCTACCATTAAAAACTGGGACATTAAAAATATTGTTTACACCATATTTTAAAGACAAAATGGAAACCATTTATTCATATGACAAAAAGGCAGAAGATATTTATGGAATGTTAGCCCTTTAAATATTACACTATGTCACATCTCAGAAGCATTAAACACACCACTGAATCATTTCACAACAGTAATGCACCAAAGAGCTTTCAGACAGATCTGCACATCTTAACACCACTGTATTTTCTTCATTTAAATTTGTGAAACCAACCAACTCCTATTAAATTAAATTAAAATCCAGTTTATTTCTCAGAGAAACATTTAGGAGTTGCTAATTGGTTACTCTTGAAACAGGCGGGTTTCAGGCATATACGCATACCCGTGTGGTAGTGACAACCATTAATTACACCTGTCTTCTTTGACTTGGTCAAAAATGAGAAAATAAAATCCAAAGGGGAATGAGGACTTGATTCTCCAGCAGTATATGTTATATAAACATTTGCAACTGTGCAAGGTTAAAGGAGCTTCCAGTGGTATTTTAAATTAATTTTGCATTCATCTTGCTTTTGTGTATATGAATACAAAAGAGACTCAGCACTCAGCATCCTTGTGTTTTTCATCTCCTTTCTGTTGTTCTGATTTCTATTTTTCCCCTTTATTTTTTAGTAATGTGTAGAATTTGAAAGGGGTTTTTGAGTACTTTAGTTTTTTCTTACCAGAGAGGATCTGTTGGTAATGAAAAAAAAACCATGTGCAAGGTAATGGAACAATTGAGGGAATAATTTCTTCAGGTGTGGAGCGTCTGACCTCAGGAGCCTGACAGATATTGCTGCGGTGTTAGTAGTAGTTACTCAGGCCTCCAGGTGGAATTCAGGAGGCAGGAATGGCCACACATTTCAGTCTCTGCAGTTAACCTACTTAGATTAGAATCTATTATTTATGGTGATTATCAGCCACCGCAGCTCTTGTAAATGGCAGTAGGTCAGTGCTTTGATAATAATTAAGGTATTCATTATAGGATAAAAACAGAGGTCAGCTTCATTTCCCTCTTTTGAAACAGAATTGAGCATAAGGAATTATAAGACTGAAGAAATTATCACCAGAAAGAAAAGACAGATTTTTTTCCAATCTTTTTTATTCTGAAGCTGTGTTTTCACAGCCGTCTGTATTCATTGTAGCAGTAAAACTAAAAGGTCCCTAATGCCTTCTTTTAAGGAGTTCATTAGAAAACTGTTAGTGAAGTTTTGTGTATTTTTATTACTACTGCACTCTACAATGAGACACACAATACCTACAGGAGTCTGAAATATGGGAGAAAATCATGCATGCAAAGCATATAAACTTTGTACAGTTTGCTGTCTTTTTTTATTGCATTGCATGATAAAACCCCTGTTGTTTGAGCATATACGCTACTTTATTCTTTAATAATGCAACTTAAATGTCATGGATGTCTTACAAAGCTTGTGTTTATGAAATTTATTAGACAGTGATATGCTAAATGACTCCTGGGGGATTTGGATATTGCTGAACATTGGAAAACCAATGAAACATAGGTAGGACTGGCAGATTTCCTGCTATTTACCCACTGAACTAAATCAACCTGAAGATGTACCATATTTAGAGATTAAACAGAAGAAGGGGAAATGTTTGCTCTTTACTGCATAAAATGCCTGTTAAAAATGACAAGTTTCCTTAAAGTTGTTAGGAAACTGTTAGATTTTAATTAAATTAATTTTAGTCAGTGCCAGTGTCCATTTATCCTAATATCCAACCATCAAAAGATAATCCAGCATAGAGATCAGAGAAGTATCAAAACCTACCAGTACAATAACAGTATATAACATTAATATATATGAAGGTTATGAAAGAATAAGAAAAGCAAGAAAAATTTCTATCATGTACCTATGTTTCATTTTTTTATTCTCTGATATAAGAATTGTACTGGTTTATGAGAGGGAAGTGTGTTATTTTGGATAAAATTTTGAGTGTGAGGGCCATAGTTCATTTAGTCCATATGCAAAAAGTGATCTAAATCTCCCTTCCTACCCACAACATCCTTCATAGACCTTTAGTGTTATGGAAGTGTGGAAAATCTATACTAACTACTTGCATTTCCTCACAAGCCTGCAGCAATGCCTGTATTGGAGCCTTAGTAGAGAAAAATGGGGAATGGACAAAATAACACCAAGCTCTGCACAGAACTGTCTCGCACATAACCCTGGTAAGGTGAAACTGGTACTGGTCAAAGTCCTTTGCCAGAATCAAATTATTCCAATTTTAGAAAACCTTTCCTTTCATGGGATGTAAGATGGTCTTGCCCACCTGTGCTGCACATCAATCACGTCAATGTCCTTTAAATTGGATGTAGGCCTTTGGCTACTGTCTGGGTATGAAAGATATTCCGTGTAAAGACAATGACTTATTGATTCTACAACAGCCTCTAAAAAAACCAAAAAGTCATTCAGGAAATGTTTTAGAAATATTTTAGAAATTAATAAAAATATATTTGAATTTTATTTGATTTCTAGCACTTTGAATATTCTTTTGGATAAAATTCCTGCCTTAACCTCATTCTAAAACTCGGAAAATATGAAAAACTAACATATTTTGTAAGCAGATGGTTTTAGGTCTGAGCTAGAATTT
>JAOXJM010000001.1:20977612-20993103 GCA_026413425.1 Tringa solitaria | reverse complement strand
AGGAAGGAAGGAAGGAAGGAAGGAAGGAAAGAAGGAAGGAAGGAAGGAAGGAAGGGGGCAGTGTGTTTCATCATTACAAACCTTAACCAAAACACAGTCTGCTGAAATATTTGAATAATATAAGCAGTGAAATCTCTTTGCACAGGTCAGAGTTTCCAACATGTTTGTAATTATTGATTAAGTTGATGCTGTGGCTATGTTTTCCAGTAATGCTGTGTGACTTCTAGGTGAATTCTCTACCAATTCTGATTTGCAATTATCAGAAAATGCTGATTCACTGTCAATCTATCATCAGACTCCAAGAATGACTAAAACAAATAGTTTGGCATGATGAATGAGAATAGACAAGCTTTAATGATATCCTCAAGTTTAAATGCAGTTGCCAGGAAACAGTGTGTAGTCTTAGATCACCATTTTAAATGGAGTTGCTGTCTTTTTTTTTTTTCAAAGAAATAACATCTGAGAAAGGAAGCTCAAAAAACAACTAATGTACTCCGAGTTAATACCATCATGGGCAGGTTTCCTTATCCCATCTCTGTTGGGAGCCTAAAAGGATTCTTATTTGAGTCATTAATCAGTCAACATTTGATTTCAATCTTCCACTTGTTCATAGTTAGATTCAAATATCAGTTATTTGATTCTGAAAACTATTCTATAAAGCCTTTAACACTTTATATGTAATAAACAGAAGGGATGGGAATGATCCACTGTCTTTCCCAAAATGTTCTATCCCATTACATTCTCTTTCCATTTCACTTGTACTATTTTTGAACCAGGTTAAACTTTCCTAAAGGAAGAGTCAGAATAGAAGACAAAATATTATAAAGCCTACATACTGATTTTATGTTTATTAGTCTTGTTTGACTTTGGCTAGAAGCTCTCTGAATTGTCCAAGTTGGCTTCAATAATTCCCAAACTTTTAAAGTAGTAATTAAAAAGGAAAATGAATTCTAAAGGAGAATTTGCCAAGCTTCTGTTCAAATGCTCTCTGTGTACTGTATCCTTTCTTCTCCTCCTTGATATTAATTTCCACAATGTTAAGAGGAACAAGTGAAAGGTTTTGTTTCTTTTGAAAGGGCTCCCTGAAGGCCCTTTCTGATTGTTCCCCATGTCACAAAGCTACACGAGAAGATTTATTTTTCTTTTTTGCTTTTGCATAGCAACACAATTCCCACCTGGAGACTGGGATACAGGACTAAATTTCCTATTCAGTTTCACCTATATTTGGAGTTCACGCAAAAGAATCTGAATGAATGTATAAACCTTCAAAAATTAAGTTAGATTCAAATCCCAACTTTTTATTATCACAGAATTGCTGAGGTTGTCAGGAACTTCTAGAGATCATCTAGTCAACCCCTGGCTCAAACAGGGTCAGGTAGAACAGGTTGCTCAGAGTGTGTCCAGGCATGTTTTGAACATCTCCTAGAATGGGGACTCCACAAACTCTCTTGGAAAGCTGGTCCATTGTTCAACCTCCCTTATAATAAAAAATTAATTCTTCTGTTTAAACAGAATTGACTGTATTTCAGTTTGTGCCTGTTGCCTCTTGTCCTGTTGCTAGATACCACCAAGAAGAATATCTTTACTCTGTCCCACTAGGTATTTATACATAAGATTCGCCTGAGCATTCTTTTCACCAGCCTGAACAGTCACAGCTCTCAGCCTCTCCATGTAGCTCAAATGCTCCAGTCCCTTAATCATTTTCACGACCTGTTGCTGAACTTGCCCCAGTATGTCCATGTCCCTCTTGTACATGGGAGCCCAGCACTGGCACAGCAACCCAGATATATCTCACCAGTGTTAGAGCAAGGAGAAGAATTATCATTTCCCTTGACATGTTGGCAATGCTCTGCCTAACAGAGCCCAGGAGGCTGGTGGTCACCTTTTGTTATTTTCTTTGAACTTTTCGATCCCCATTCCTAACCCGTCTTCAGTGTTTCACTCGGACACCCTCTCACTCTGTTACTTTACTTCCTTGTATCCACTTTTCTCCTCTATTGTTTTTATGTTGCACTACTCCTCCTGCTTTTGTATTTCTATGAAGTGTAACATGGAACACCCGGTTCGAGGAGTGATGGACAAAGTATATTTTCCCATTTATTCTGGCTCAAGCACTGTATTTCAGAATGGCACATCGTTACTCCCATCAGCCTCCTCTCCCCCCTGCTCTGCCTGGGCTAGGATCTGGAAGGAGGCCCACATGGAGCTGTATATGACAACCAAATACGGTGCCTACAGAAGAAGAATTCTCTGCCAAGCTCAGTCTGTCTCACAGAGTCATTATACTTTTACATTTATACCAAAATGAATCAGTCAATTAGTCACATTTTATAGAGATTGGAATTCAAGTAAATCTTCCTCAAAGTCACCAGAATAGTGTTGTGTTGCAACTACCAGTATGCAATGTTCATGAGTCATGTTATAAATGTTATGAAATAAGCTAAAAATTATGAGATTTTAAAATAGTACATGTAGAGATTTATTTAGTTTTGTCATATTTTATTCTCCCTACTACTCCTAAACCTTAATTTTCATGTATTTTAAATTTACCTCTCAGGACTAGAAAAAGACTATTTTTATTTTGAAATTATAGACTCTCTTATATTCAAGTAACTGCAGTGTCCAGTCTTTCAAAAGGGCTCTGAACATCATGAGGTTTGGCAATTTCGCCACAAGATTTCATTCCTTTGGGAACCCTGACAGGCTGAGAGCAGAGCATAAAACCAATACTTATTAAATCTCTAGTAGCCCATATTTCTTTTGCTATATTGTCTCTCTGAACTGCTATTTTGCTGTCCTTAACTTTGACCAAGTTACTATAAGAGTAGCAGACCAGCATGCATTTTTCTGTCCACCCCAAAGCTGATCCAAGATGAATAAAAGGAATGAAAACCACTAGTTTTTGTTAACCAGCCAGGCTAGCAGCAGGGGAACATTTTAGAAATGTTCAGAAATGTCAGTTGCTTCATTTGATCCTTATTCTAACAGGAACTCTATATGAAAGTATGAACCTCTAGTGGATATGACTAATTTTGTAGAATCAGTGATTTATTGGTGCCCTGATTGCATCAGTGTTGCACAATGTTATTTGCCATCTAATGGTCATCTACTTCATTGAGAGTAAGGTGCCAATATTTTTTTTTTTGCCTGGTTCTGCATTTTCTCCCACTATGCTTTTGCATGCACTGGTGAAGTACAAGCTCTCAAGTACTTTTACAATTTTTAAGATAGCTCTTGATGCAAATGCCATGGTGCTGTCTGAGAACTAATAACAATGACCCTAATGGTTAGTTGGCATTTAACCTCACATGCCAGGAAAAGGTTAAGAGGATTTAACTTTTTAAACACCAGAAAATCATTCTTCTGTATGTTTTCAAACCAATACAGACTCTGATCATGTTATCCTGGTTCCTAGGACTTGTATTGAGCATTGAAGAGGGAAAAAAAGTGAATAAAACAACACTCCTACACAAACAAAATAGAAAGGGAAGGTCCTTTTGTCGCTTGGCAAATTGAACATTGAAGTGTGGTCACTGGGTCAAAGTGAGCTCTTGAGAAAAATCAATACCATTTACTTCCCAGGGTTTTCTCTCCTTTACTAGGCCTTAGTCTCCAATGGCAGCCAAAATCCAAGTCTGTGCTGGTTCTTCACTATGAGGAATACCCAGACACAAAAGAAAATGTTGACATTTCTTCTGTTTAACCTGACAAATCATTATTCAAACTGTGTAGTCAAACAATGAAAATCAGAGAACGACTAGTGAAAGCTTTAAACAGTGTATGATCTCACCTATACAATTAAAAGGAAAAACAGTCTCCTGTCTCTCTTTTTTTCTTATTCCACTCTAAAGCAAATATCCTACAAATTTTCTAAGAAATTAGCTGTAGTTGTTTCATTTAGACTTTGGCCTCTATAAAGACTTATATTGCCTTTTCACATCTTGCCAATCAAAAAATGCTGGGAAAATCCTAAAGCAAAATATGAAAAGATACAATAAAAAGTATGCAATGTGCTAATTTTAAAGTCTTCTGAGGAATCCATATATGATTAGATTCTCCTTGTAGTAATTTATATCTGAAGCATGCTGTTGACCACAAGATTTTCAAAATAGTTCTAAAGCTACGTCGAGCTAGACTTTGGGAATGGTTACTTCCCTATGCATAAAGATAAAGGGACTATCTTATGCATAGGCTACTTGAACATTGAAGCTATGCACACATAATAAAGATGACTGCAATATATGCTTATTCCCCCATTCTAGCCCCCACTATGGAGGAAACAGAAAGTGGAAGGGAACAAAATCATCAGAACCAACAATTCAGCCTATAATACATTAGTCATCAGCTCTGAATGGTACATGAGAACTGGTAATTTGCAGTGGTTTAAAATATCAGGAGCAAGTGAGGTGACATGGCACGAGCCAGATTTCGTTTCTTCTCCAATACTGAGTCTGATTGGTGATTTGGTCTGCAGGAATAGTTGCATAATATACTCACAGGAGAATGTATTTTTGACTCAGTCAGGTTCAACATTCTCTCTTTCCCAAAATTACACCACTGTAACAATCATATTAGAATCCTGTTACTATTAAAGTTCCCTAGAATTAGTTTAAGGATTAAAAGTAGATCATAAAAACATAATACATAACTGATTTGAACTAAAGGACGTGTCATTCTACTGTTTTTTAATTTTCAAAGTCTCTATTTATACAGCCTGTTTGGCAGCTGCTGTGATGTCACAGAACAGCCTGTATTATTCACAGGAGTGAATGTGCTTGTGCACTTCCATGAAAATAGGACATTTCTATATCCTATATGCTCTAGTATGTAGAGAGTAAATGCAATAATGTGTATAATATGCTTATAGAAAAGGATATATCCTAGGAAATTTAAAAAGACAGGATATTTTAAAAGCTTACTAATTGATTATGCAGGATATTCCTGGGCATTACAAAAATGTAAAACCAAAAAAGAAATCTATGGACTTGTGTCTGGAGTTGCATCTGCTTTATTATTGTTATTATTATTATTATTACTATTACTTCTTTGGTGACCTACTAAAATACCTCAGATTATTTCTGTCTGTTATTTTCACAACTGCCTTTATTCGTAGAATTGGAAAGCAGGAATGTTGGAGATGTAGTGCTTGTGGTCAAAAGCTGTGTTCAAATTGATTCCCCTGTATTGCTAATTATGGAGATCAGGTTTGTTTGTAAAACTGAAGGGGTTGAATGAGTAAGGGGGTCATGTGGACACACTCCAGAAAGTGTCACTAAAGAATCATTTCTCCTTGGACTCATTTACAGCGAGGAAATAAGCCTCAGAACTGCCTGAGAAAAAGCAAACCCTTCAATCTCCAGAATTTCATTTTTCTTAGAAAGAACATTTCTAAACTTGTGGGGTGGGAAAAAAAAAGAAAAAAGAAAAAGAAAAATAAACCCCTCATATTTTAAAAGTGAGGCCTAAATATCTCTAATGTGAAATGCAACTGATGTTAATTACAAAGAAGACCTCATAATCTTGTGACTATAATTTTTGGGGGGAAGTGGGAAAGGTGTAACATTAATGCCCAATTTTTGAGTTATTGGATTTGACGATACTGATCACTGAAATAAAAGGCTAAAATGTTCATTAGAAAAGTATCATATCGGGAGAATGCATGAAGGAGAAGCATTTGTTTCCTTTAGGAAAGACATATATAAGTATGTCTTTTGTACAGGAAGATGAAATTTAACAGTAGGAATCACATTAAATTGGTGCAGGTTTTCTGCATACATCAGCAAGTTACAAGCAGGGAGTTTTCTTTGGATTTAAAACTACTATCCTAATTAAAGAATAAATTCTTGGATTTGAAAATCCTTTACTGATATTCTAACAATGTCATTATAGGCAAATGATGCCTTAAAAGCAACTACAGCAACAACTGAAACTAATTTTCATAAAATAGTTTTGTCCAAGAGTAAAACCATAAATCAGAAGATCAAGGATAGACATTAAGATTTGGTTAGCAAGCACATGAAAGAATGGATTTATCTCTTATGGAAAATCTGCAATTACTTGTAGCTTTATTCAATGGCTGTTTTGATCATATGAGCATTTCTTGTTCTCAGAGGCTCTGCTGTGAAGTTGTCTCTTCACTGCTAAGATGAATATGTCACTTTCAAATTGTGGCAGATCTTATATCTGCGTAAAGACAGTTAAAAAAAATGGACTTCCTTATAGGAAAAAAAAAAAAAAAGAAAAAGAAAGAGAAAGAAAAAAGGTCATTAAAATCTTTTTTGGACTTGGTTAAATTTTCTCAATTTTTTAAAGATGTTTATGCCACGTCATCTTAGCTTACATGATAAAACCCATTTTCTGGTTGGTTGTAGTCATTTGGGTAAGAGATTCATTTGATTGCTTTAAGTGTCTCTGGTGTAGACATCAGCAAGCAACTATTCACCTCAAGTCTCCTCAAAAGTCAGGGAAGTTTAGACACGGTCAATGGAGGCTTGGTACAAGTCTTTTTTGTATTCGAATATAAACCTCAAATAAATAAAACACCTCTTTCTTTCCAATCTCTAAAAAGAGAACTAAGTGAAAAACAAGTGTCTCCAGCACACTGCTTTTTTCACATTCAGATTTGAAATAGCTTTGTTATATATAATTTAATTGTTATGCTAATTACTATACATAATTATTAGAAAAAATCATTATTGCAAAGCACTATGGACCAAATAATTAGCTATTATTGTTAATTATTTATTTTTAATAGACTGGGGTCTAAGATCTGTATTGTGTTGATTTTAAGGGTTAATATTTTTTCAACTGGTTTTATGAAGAACAAAAAAATATTAAGCATTAAAGCTAGGTTGTGTATGTGTTGTCCAGCTTTTGAACCTGCTCACTGATATAACAGAGTTTGACAAATGGACAGAGGTCTGAAAAATGTTACCTTAGAAATTTGATGAAGTAAAGTAACTCTATTAGCATCGCCAGTGAGGAAGTTGTTCTGTGAACTCACTCTTTATTAGAAGGCAGCAAGAGGTACTCAATTTTACAAACGCTGGAAAAGCTTTGATCAGAGTTCTTGCTTTATTTACCAGAGAACTCAGCCAAGCGGTATGAATTCATAGGAAGTCAGACTTTATCATGTCCACTGTTTTCAAGAAGGGCTTTTCCTTGCTTGAACTGAGTCACCCAAACCCAGGTTGTTTCTTTTCTACCATTTCCTACCATTTCCATTTTTTGGGGTGTTTTTTTGTCCCTGCTTAATACCTTCAGCATTGTAAGCCTAGTCAAATCCTTTTCAGTCACTGAAGAAGCAAGCAAAGGAATAATTAACAAGATAAAGATTTTTTTTCCCTTTCTGGAAAACAAAGCAAAGCAACATGTTACTGCAGCAAACTACATAGCTTTATTGAGCAGTGTATTGGTTCTTTCTACGCCAAATATTTTACAGTCTCACAGGGGACTTTTAGTCATCATTTTCAAAGTTATTTTCTTTATTCTGTTTCTAGTTATATGATTATACCAGTATAGGGCAAGCATAAATTGTACCAACCATGTTCATTGAAGTTGTTCAGATACCTTCTTCTGCCACCATTGGATTATCCTCTGAACAGTATACTAGGTAAAACCTTTTCATATTTACATGCTATATTTTTGTTTATTTTTGAAAGAACATATTTGTCTCCCTAGGTGAGTCCAGTAGAACATCTCATGAAGCCAAATTCGCTTACACCTTGCTCAGCCTGTTCCTCTGATGTGATGGGAAAGTCTCAGAATGATCCATGTGACTTCTAGGACTATAAGTCCCTTGAGCCTAAGCATCTTCCTCCAGCACAGGATGAAAATATTTCAATTTAATTAGTTATCCTATGGATATTTCTCTATAACCTCTCCTCTGCTAAATCCCTCCTGACATCTGCAAACAAAACCTTACTGCCTTGGAATGAACCAAAACCAATTCCCTGTGACTGATCTCACCAATAAGCTTGTTGTTAACAAAGGCCTTTAGATCTGACAGCGGGTCTGTGCCATGGGGCCTGAGGGTAAGTGCAGTTCCCAGGTCAGGGTCCTCTACAGTGTGCAGATGCTTCAACTAGCACTGTCTGTTTAATTAATTTCAGTCTGCTTCACCTATTTAAGCTTTTCACTTGCCTGCTGTTTTCCCTATCAATAAATATAAGTAACAGATTATAAAAAGAGAATTTAGCCATAGAGCAGGATGAATCATTTATGCTAACATTATTAATCTCTTTCTGTCATTACACTTGAAAGTTTGTGTGCAGCACATCAAATTGAGTATGTTGTATTCCTCATATAAAAGATGTTTTCACATACGTAAATGTGAAATACGTATATAAAATATAATAGGGTATATCTCTCTACATACACACAGCTCTTATTATCAGATAGTTATAAATTTTCCTAATTTCATTAAGCATGTTACAAAATTCAGCTTTATCAGAATTTGTTAAAATTTGTTTGTATTAGAAATATTTCTAGTTTCAGGCAGACCTGGAACTCTATTTTTTTAAAATGTTACACAAAGAAGTAAATCCATTAATCTCTATTGGTGGAGCTATACTGACCTACCTGTGCCAGAAAAGCATTTGAGTGCAAATCCTGACTTATACAAAAAAAACCCCCATTTTTCTAAAGCAGTTGCGCTATGTTTTCCAAATCCATATCAGTATTAGGAATTTCACTGCTCAGCATAAATAGTCCTGCCTATCTAACAGTCCTATGAGCAAAGGCATGATTTTTTAAGGTGGGGAGAACGGGCATATAGCAGTTCGTTGCCACGTCTGGAAAAGAAGCTCTTGATCAAGACTGTGTCTTTGGATGAGCTTCCCCATCATCTGGGAAAATAGTCTGGTCTTGTTGGACTTATCAAAGAACTCGTTTAACTCATTAACCAGAAGAAACTGTTTAGTTTTCTGCCTGGTTATTTAACCAGTCCCACAGGAGACTGGAAAGAGCACTAGAGCTCACACAAGGGAGGGGAATCTGTAAGACCACAAGTAGAGGCAGAGGGGGAGAGGCCAAGGTAAGAAGGGATGAGAGAGCAAGGCTGTTCTTTCTCGGTGCAGTAAATAATGAGATCAACACAGCTGCATGTGGAAGCGCAGCTCAGGAATTTGGTATGATCATAACCCAGCAAGTGGATACAGGAGACATAGCAGGGCATTGAAGGGTGACAATGTCCAGAAGATATGGTGACAATAATCAGGTGAAGGAAAGGAATATTAGCTGGTTTTGAAGCAGCCCTTTTAATGTTTTACTTTTTATCTGACTTCAACAATGCCAACTTATTATTAATAATCACAAAAGCCCATTATGCTTTTTTGAGAGAATAATGCTGTTTCCTTTGTTGTGGAACTTAAAACGACTAAATTCTCATCAACAGTCTTCTAAATGTAATGGAAAGTGTAAAAAAATGACAACAGGAAAAGTGGTTGTGCTACTAAAATATCAAAGTGTGGGAAGTTATAAGAAAGCTACTTTTCATTACTTTGTCACAGTGTTGCAAGACGTGGGAAAGCAATGCAGCTTTCTGTGGATATTTGTGAATATCAGGGTTCTGTGTTAGAAGAATCAAGTTCCTTGAGTATGGAGTGGGACACAGCTCTTGAAGATGACACCTAGGGCTAAAGACAGGAAGAAACTGAGTAATGGGCCTGTGACTAAGCGAGTCTGAGAGTATTTTTTTCATTCAAGGCTTAAAACTTTCAGGAGAGGGACACTTCCTCTAACTCAAACAGAATGTTTTTTTTCTCTACAAAAGGTAACAAAGGAAAACATTTTTTTAATAAGTGTGAAGAATTTTTGTCTTCTAAATGGAGGAAGATACATGTAAAAAATTGTACAGCCTTCTCCTTTTGTCTCTGAATATCAGAATACTAATTCCTCCTTTCAGTTTCCATCTGCAATATGGAGAAAATTATTCTTAATCTTAAGATCTAGAGATAAAAAACCCTGTAGTTTCTAATATCTCTACAGTGAAAATGTGACATATCTTAGGTACCTCAGTAAACAAACAAACAAAAAGATTTAAAAATGAGCAATGACACTTAGCTCTAAACCAGTTTTCCTCAAACAATAGTCAGTTAAAATGATTAAATTCAATTTTCATTTAATAGTTCTTATTAAATAGGATTTTGGCAGACAAACCATATTTTAATTAACTTTCTTGTTAATATTTACCGACATCTTTAGCATACATGGCTCATCCTGTTCTCATCACTGTTCTCTGTTTGTAAGCCCAAAGCAGCTGACCTTGCTCTGCAGAAATAGCTTCCCATGGCAAGAAAGCTGCTGTCCGGGAATTTAACACTTTTTTTCAGCTGTCGGCTATGTGAGCACCATTTTACTCTAGTTTGTCAGAGTGGCAGAAGAATCCCAATTATCCAAGTGATTGAAAGAATATGCAATAAACTACTTTGTTATTTGCATATTCTAAATAAATCTGCTGCCATATTTCTGTGAAGTGTTCTTTGAAATTAATAAAACATCATAGTATGACAGGTACATTCATCTACAGATGATGGATGGTGATGAGATGACAAGCAGCAGTGAAATGGTTAAAAACGTTGGCATTTAAATTAATCTTCAAAGTTGACTCCTCCAATTAAGATGAGTGGAAGATGTCTAGAATTATATTAATGCTATTGTTTCAATCTTTCTGTACCCATAAAGACAAAAGTACATGCACTTACATTATTAAGGCTATCTTTTTATCCAAATGTAATTAAAATAAATTACCAAACTTTGTATCTTGGAATGCTGGATGAAGAAAAGTTTAAGAACACTTTTTTTACAGTAATAGATTTCTGTGGTCCAGTAATATATTTTGCCATGAAAATTTTCCACGCTTCATTACTTAAAGTGACTCTTAAAAGGCTTATATTTGAATAAGTACCCACAACCTTTCAGCTTGAGCAAAGCAAGTATAAGAGATAAAGAACGTTGCTTCAGTCCCTCCATATGAGGTTTCTGCAATGCAGTTTGTATGTGACTCTCTTAAGTCTTCTCAGAATTTCACACAGCTGGTGCGGAATTTGCCAGCTTGCTAGCTGCATGGTATGTCTTTCTGGGAATGTCTGGCACTTCTCACTGCCTCCCAAATTGATACACGGTGTCCTGGCACTCGCTAGCCTGAGAGGCTGCTTTTCACCCAGAAAGCCGGGGAGATTCCTCAGCTGATGTCCAGTTTGCACAAACGGAAGGACTTCTTGGGCTTCTGCTCTGCTCAGCCTTATCCTACAGTGTACATTAAGAGGCTGGAAGTCTGCCTTTGGTTTGGTTTTTGGTGTTGGTTTGTTCTTTTTTTTTTTTTTTTTTTTCTGAGTTGAGTGCTAGCCTGGTAGGAAGCCAAAAGAATGAATTATGATTTGAATTCTGAATTCTGTATTTATTCATCATATGAGTCCTTACTGGACACGTGGACTGGGACCCAGCATGCACTTCTCTCCATTCCCACCAGAGAAAAATTTAGCTCACTCTGGAGAAGAACTTAGATCTAGATTAACACATACCCAGTCAGAGGACTCTAACACTAAATGCACATTAATAGCAACGTGACAGTACAGACAAACTGCAAAAGCTTTAGTTATCCTGCAGACCCAAGTAACTCCATAGTACTGGATGAAGTACAATACAACAGAGAAATGATTCAAATTCATATAGCAATGAGTTGAAGGCCTGCCTCATCGAAGTACTAAAATCAGAAGAATCTGTACTGACCACATACAGCAAGGAATATTTGCTTTCATAATAACTGTCTATGGATGCAAAGTAAAGAACCCTGAAAACAAATTATTCTTGGGGTAACTGCAATATGCTTTCAAAATGAACAACTAACATTAAGCCTACTCAGAAAAAGACTCATCTCGTACCTTAGAAGTGTCAAAATTTTAACCTACTGTGACCACCTGAGAGGTATTTGCTGCATACTAGACATTGAAACTGTTCAAATCATCAGTGGAGCAAGGTAGCCACCTCAACCTGGGCATGTCCTCCTCAGATGAGATAAGCGTCCTTTTGGGATGGTAGTTCCTCCCTGCAGAAAGGAGCCTAGATGGCTAGCTTACATCAGAAACTTAGCAGGTAGTTAGCTGGATCTGGCTGAGCTGAATCCCACCCTAAACTGGTGTGCAGCTCTTCTCCCTCGGCCCTACATGGTTCAGGAGAAGCTGCAGCTGTGCAGTTATTTAATTTTTCTTCAGCGTTGGTGGGATCTTGGCTCCATACAGTCTTCCAGCAGGTTTATTGAACACAGCTGAGTCAAGGGGGAAGGAGGGGAGGAGGTTGTTATTTCTTCTGGTATTGGACCAAAGTAAATCTGCTTTCTCCTCTTTCCACAACTACAAAGTTGGTGGTATATATCTGCATCATATCACCTCCCTGGATGACTCAGGACTCAGCCTAAGATCACAAGATATTCCTTATGCAGAACCCATTTCTAAAAATAATTTTACACTTTTCTCTTTTCTTACTCCTTAGTTGTCAGTGGTGAAGGATCTTTTTATCTTACTCCTTCTTTGTCTGCAATTTATTTAAGAGGTAGTTTGTAAAGCTTTCGGCGTTTCTCCATGCTACTTAAACTGGAACAAATTTTTCATGTTGGCTGTACTTATTGTTCCATTTCTCCTAGTAAGAAGAAAATGCCTCCTCAAAAAAGCAAACTGTTGCTTTGTCATCTAATTCTCTCTGTTTCTCTTATTAAAATAAAAATGTATTTATACTATGTTTAATTGTGTTCTCTGTATGACTCTTCAGAAGGTTCAGAGGATTAAAAATTTTATGGCAGTTCTGTTTATTTATTTGTCTGGTTTCCATCTGCTGCTCCATTTAGTTAGTATTCTCAAGTTTAAAAAAAAAGTATTGTATTTGTTTCAATTAGTATTAGAGAATTTTTAGGCATCATTTTCAAATATTTCTTTCAGGTCCCGTCAATGACTTGGATATTTCATCACAGAAACAATATTTCCTCATCATAATTTCTTCTGTTAGATTACCTTCCATTGCATTGGGAACTTTTTTCTCTGCCAACAATTACTAGTTTTAGCAGAGAGACTAGCAAAAGACTTTAACAAAAGTCTTTGCTCTTTCCTGCAGTTTGACACTATAACAACTTGTCTCCCCACTGATTTTTCCCTTTCACTTTGTGGGTTGGAAGAAAATAGAAGAGTTAACGTTTTATTCTTTCCCTTAAGAATGTACCGTCAGAGTGTGATGCCATGATTATTTCATGCTTTTCTTTTACTCTGTTTAAAACTGTTGAGAAAAGGAGGTATGTCCAGTGGATAAGCAGAAGGAATTATGGATGAGACACTGGGAATTCAACACTTCTCTCTGCTATGGAGTTTCTAAGTAGGCAGAAGCAGGCTGCAACAGCACTTACATGAATGAACTACATGAAATAGTAGAGACATGTTTGAAAAGCAGACAAAGAACCAAAAATAGATCAATTTAGTTCAAGCAGAGTTATCCATTGTAATCATACTTCCATATAGCATCATAAAAAATGTCCATGACTCAGTAATATAAAATGGTATGGAATTATTTGCAAGAATTTTATTTGCTTCTTCTATAAAATCTACATGTTCCCTAAGAGACAGTTTTTCCCCAAGGAATACATGAAATAAAGAGATAGACATATTTTTGACAGTGATAGTTGCTATGCATAGAAGTGAACTTTTCACCTTCTACCCTTAAGTCCTGGAGAATAAAAAACAAAGGATTTACTTCTGTTATCAGTCTGAAGTGGTTGCTGCCAAATAAAGCTAATTTCAGAAGTGCTTCTATTGAGGACATTTTCTGCTCTCAACTAGAAAAAAAATTAAAGCATTTTAGTATAAAAAGTGTATTATTATATTTTCCTCCTCCTTCTCCTTGTTCTACTCAGAGAGATTAAGAGTATAAGGTTAGTAAGGATCATTAGGTCATATCATCTGACCTCTGCATTTACTAGCCAACCCTTGGATTCCTCTCAGCATCAGTATTGACTGAAGTACATCTTGACCAATTTAGGCCATGCCTCATTCAAAATCACCTCTTTTTACCTCACTGTAGCATAGAGTTACTGGAAGAAGTTTCTTTGTCTTTCAAAATTTTTCAGTAATTCATCCAATTTTGCAACATTAAAATGAAGACACTAAATCTACCCCGGTACCATATACTTACCCAGAGGACAAAAGAAGCTCTGCTAAAGAATCATCGCAACTAATTTAGATCACTCCACAGACATCTACAACTGAGATAGTCAGCCTCTCTTTACAGACAACTGAGAGCAACAGAAATTTCAGGGCATAACTCATTTAGCCTATTTTAAATGCTTATGTTAGGACAACATGAATCATATCTCATTAATGTAAAGAGAGGTTGCAGAACTTTTTCACATTGGATGTTATCTACTCATTACTACCCTGTTTATGCATTCCAAGCATATTACTTTTTTTTTCCCTCACTAGTACTAATGAGGGCTCTTGTTGAATTGCTTAACTAATGTGCCTCCTAAATTCTTACAGAAACACTAATTTCCAAGAAATTATTTCAGTTTCTGCAGTGGTGGCTATGTTCCTTGTACCAAAATGCATTCATTCAGCGATGATTCCTCTTTGATTGATACTTGTTTGTACTGGAAAGCTTGAAACCCTGTTCGACTAGGTCAAATCTAAGCAGGAAGAGTTATAACCTCTGTACTGACTGGTTAACAACTTTAATATATTAGGAGAGGAGAGCGAAAAAGAAATTAAGACTAATTTTAGGGGCAGAAAAAAAGCTACAGAAAAAGTTACATTGATAAGGGTCTACTACTTTTATCCCATGAAGTACCTAGTAGCTCACAATGTAAGCCCTCTTTTTATACTTTATTTAATATGGTTTTTTGCAAAATAACAATTTCACAGAAAAAGTGACAGTACATAACAGCTAAATTTCAGAAATTTTAGAATAAGAAATTATTCAAAATATTCCTGATTTTTAGTTTTTCAGCAGAAATATGCGTGCAACCTTTTTCTATAACACAAATCAATCCTATTTTTATAAGATTTTGGCACACACATTCCAGTGTAAGATGGCATCAAAAGTTACATAGTTTGTCCCTTTGACACCATCTGTTGTGCTTCAATGCAATTATAAAGGAGGATAAAATTATAAAAAGGAAAATAATTAAAATTATAAAATTTGAAAAAGAAATAATTTCAGAGTATTCTGCAGAGAAGTGATTAAAAATATTCTAATTTGTGGTAGGTCATGCAAGATCGCATGCTAATATCTGTTAAATAAACTAAGTGATCTTTAGAAGGTGGCAAAGGGATTTGAATGGATAAAAATGTTAGTTAAAGGAGACAAAAGAACTGAGGGGTAATGGTTTTAAATTGGAAGAAGGGAGATTTAGGTTACGTCTTAGGAAGAAATTCTTTACTGTGAGGGTGGTGAGACCCTAGAACAGGTTGCCCAGAGAAGCTGTGGATGCCCCATCCCTGGAGGTGTTCAAGACC
>JAOXJM010000001.1:20958695-20974478 GCA_026413425.1 Tringa solitaria | reverse complement strand
TGAGAATTTTTTAAAAGTCATTTTGAAATTGGGTTTCAGGTTCTTGCCTGTACTTTTTGAATATGGTACTGCTCTAAGACTGGAAAATGTGGACCACAGATTTATAAATACTACACAAAATGACAACTTATGATCATTAAATACAAAAATAATTTTAAAATACCTAACTAAGTTAACTAAGTACTGTTGAAGGATATAATGACCTAGTTGCTTCAGGTAATTTTACTCAAAATATGTGCTAAATTAAAAGCATTTCTGAGATTTATAAGAGAACATATGAAGAAATAATTTTTAAAAGAACATTAACAGGTTGAGAAGAAATTTATTACAAATGTGGCTTGGAGAATTTGAAATTTTCTGAGAACTGAAATACCTTACAAAATTCTGGCACTTTTTTGTAACTTTGCTTTCAGTACTTCAGAAAAAAATCCAACAGTATTAAAATCTTCTATTGTTTTTATTCCTTTTAATATTGAAACCGTATTTAGATTTCATATTGACTTCTATCAACAATACAAAGAAAAAAGAATATATATTGAAGTATAGTAATGATGGTAGCTATGAAATTGCTTTGTGGAGTTTCATAGTTTCAGCATTTACTGTTACTTAGAGTGAACCTGCATAGGAAATGATGAAATGTCTGTTCTTGGCAGAATTCTAGAGTTAAGTCTATTCCTTCTATTCCTAGCAGCCATTACAGTTAAGAATGTTTTATACCTTTTACCTCCCAGAGTTTCTTGATAGATCACAGGCTGGATTTGCTTTGGTTTTTTTTCAAGATTTATATTTTTTCAAGAAACAAACACCTTTGTGAGAAGTTCTCCTGTTGATGACTCCTTGGAGTCATCAGACCCCTGGGACACAGGTTGTCATGTCTGCAATAATTATATGTAATTTTATAAAGAGTATCTAACCTTTTGATTCCTTGTTTACTTATTTTATGCAACAGAAATAACCTAAGTAAAGAAATGTAAATCACCTATAACAGCTGGAGTAGAACATTTCAGAGGTAATGCAGGATTCCTGTAATTAATTGTCTGTAACAACTCTAATCAGAAATCCTGATGAAAGATGTTGGTTTTTTCCAACTATTCTGAGTAGGGTCATTTAATAGTGGGGCTAATTCACATATAGGGAAATGATCCAGAAACACAGCCATTCTTGTATTATGATGTCCAGCAACAGCAGAATTAGAGTCCTGAACTGTAGAAGTCTATCAGCCTGCAGTGATCTCCAGAAGAGTCAAAACCAATATAAATTACCTCTGAAACTTTTAAAAAAGCCAAGGACTAGATGCTCTGATGACTCTCTTGCAGCTTGGAACTGAGAAATTCTTGGCTCAAAATGCTGACTTTTAGCCAAGGTACTGTACAGTAGGTTTACTTTTTGGCACATTATAATCACCTTAGAAAAAGTACAAGGTGATCACAGAGAAAATGTTGAGGTAAAACAAGAGCAAAAAAAAATAAACAGTTACAACTAAGAAAAAAAATCTGTAGAGATCTAGTTGTAGTGAACATTTTATTCTTAGATGAAGGGACTTAACTGTGTGCTAGAAAGAACTTTCTTCTATCAACATTACAGATTGTACTTTGTGAGATGCCTCAGTTTTATGCTTTGCAGCTGTCTGAATAAATTAAGTATAATAGACATAGCCCCCAGGATTTGGATTAAACTGATGTTCGTTTTCACTGCTATACTTCAGTAAGTTTTGGTTCTTTGACACCACAACATCAGTGGACACCAGAAATGTTAATGTGTTTAGTCTAACACCAACCACATAAGAGACACCTGATCCCTGCAAAGGCGGAAGAGCTCAAGCACCAAAGTCCGGATTGGAACTGAGACAGAGAGTCCCTGTTTCTTTAAAGTAAGTAAATGGAAGTGATCCTATAGTCAGGATGAAATGATGCTATTAGAATTTGGAATTTGATGATAATTGTATTATTCACAGAAATAAAGACAAAAAAGTGTAAGTTTGCAAAATATTGGACTAGATGACCTATATATCTTGAACTACAATCCAAACTTTTAATTAAGACTCCCCTACGTGACATTACTACAGTAATGGAATCCTAGAAAGTATTATTTGAAGTTCAGATAAAAGAAATCATCTGTTGTTTTTTTATTTTTTTAAAGTAAAGCATGATTAGACCACAGAAAAAAACCAAACCCTGGTATTACCTTACTGTTTTTTAAGAGACATATCTGAGGTATCTGGTATTAAAAATTCACCACAATACAAATATAACTGTCAGTTTATTGCTCTCATATTTTTATTTTGGGAATACACATAAAGTATGTATGTGCTTCATGAATATTGTTTTTGTTTTTATTTTATGTAAATGGGAAAGCCATGTTCTAAATTCTAGTTATATGGTTTATTTTTTGGACATATTTCAAGGGATTGGTCTATGATCATGATTTCAAAAATAAGTATGATCTTATGAATATCACCCATGAAGTCTGCCATCATATCTTATAAGCAAGAAATGGACTTCCGTTATACCTTTGACATGTCCCCCCCCCCTGCCCCTGCCCCCCACCCCCGCAACATCCTTCCCTCTAAATGGGAGAGATATAGATTTAATGTGCAGACTGTTTGGTGGAGGAGGAATTGGTTGAATGGTAACATCCAGGGGGCAGTGGTCAATGGCTCAATGTCCAGAAGATCGGTGATGAGTGGTGTCCCTCAAGAGTCTGTACTGGAACCAGTACTGTTCAATATCTTTATCAACGACATAGTGGGATTGAGTGTACCCTCAGCAAGCTTGCAGATGACCCCAGGCTGAGTCATGCAATTGACACATCTGAGGGACCCTATGCCATCCGGAGGGAACTAGACAAGCTCAAGAAATGGGGCCATGTGAAACTCATGAGCTTCAACAAAACCAAGCACAGGGTCCTGCTACTGTGTCAGGGTAACTTCTCGTATCAGTACAGACTGGAGGACGAAGTGATGGAGGGTAGCCCTGCCAAGATGGACTTAGGGATACTGACAGATCAAAAGATGGACATGAGCCTGCAATGTGAGCTCACAACCCAGAAAGCCAACCGTATCCTGGGCTGCATCAAAAGAAGCATGGCCAGCAGGACGAGGGATGTTATTCTGCCTTCTACTCCACTCTTGTGAGACTCTACCTGGAGTAATGGGTCCAGCTCTGTAAACCGCAGCACGGGAAAGACAGGGACCTGTTGGAACATGTCCAGAGGAACACCAAGAAGATGATCATAGGGCTGTAGCACTTCTATGAGGAAAGGATGAGAGAGCTTTCTCCAGTGTTAGCTGAAGGTTAGCACATAACTTCACTCGGATGACTGGATAACATCACTGTGCCTTGAAGACTCATGGAAATGAACAAAATTATGATATGTTGCCAAGTCTTCTGTGTGGATGTAGGAATGAGTCAAAGTTGTATAAAGAAAGAAGAAAGAGCATACTTTAAATATGCAGAACAATGAATAAATATACACATTCAGCATTAGATAACAAACATGTACAGTGTTTGTGTCTCCCAGAGTTTTTTTGGTCCATATATCATAGTCCCTGTGACATGTAAGAAAGATACGTTTAATAAATATGGATCACATCAGCAGACAAATTGTTAAGGGCCTAGGAGTAAATTATTACACATGCACCAGTCTATTTCTTCTACAATTTAATGAGTGTTGGTTTGGGGTGCTGGAATTAAACAGAATTATGGGAAGAGAATTGTATCTTTTGTCTGAAATAATATGAACTGGTGTAGCCAACATGTAGACTCAAGCCTTCTTTTCAGCAGGCACCAAAGAGATTTTCATTGCTATTTATCTCTTCCATTATGCACAAATTTCTTAGTGAAATCAAAGCAAAGACGAAAAAACCTACTATGTAGATCAGAGAGACCGAGAGAATTTAGCCCCTCGTTTGTAAATATGTGTCATTCTTTAAAAGCAGAAGTTAAAGGCGACAAAATTTACTGTTTTAATCAGTCACTTGACAACATAGGGCTCAGAAAAGCAATTAACAACATATGAAGCATAGAAGAAGCACACACAATTAGGAAGACAAACAATAGAATAAAGACTATCTCCTCTGGAGAAAAGTAAGCTGTAAT
The DNA here is from genome assembly GCA_026413425.1 of Tringa solitaria. Classification (NCBI taxonomy): domain Eukaryota; kingdom Metazoa; phylum Chordata; class Aves; order Charadriiformes; family Scolopacidae; genus Tringa; species Tringa solitaria. Next base: position 20,970,381 of record JAOXJM010000001.1, on the reverse strand, counting down.
TTCCCTGCCACCTGAATTTGGCTCATTACTGAAGGGAGTGCAGAAGATCTCCCTAACGACAGAAAATCATCAGACCATAAGGAAAATATATAATACTGCATCTGCTCCATTAAGAACGGCAGCTATACTTTTTTTAAACATAAATCTTTATCTTGAATCAAATAACTTACTTTCAGTCTATCTAGAAGTCAGAAACCTACCACTTCTTAAATGCCTGTGTGAACTTTAGCTCAGTAATGCTTCAGAAAGACCAAAACCAAGTTAAAAGAGGGAGTTCAAAATCACAGGATTAAAGTAATTTATTAAGATATGTTAGCTAAAATCTGTTCCATGACAAACTAGAGCCCAAACCAGAATCTGTTGTACAGAGTTCCAGTAAAATTTGGATCCGATCCTTCTGACATAACACTATCACAGTATCCACAGTATGTTTAGGAGTGCCCCTCTACTTACTATTCCCTCCTATTATACCAATTCTATATAGTCTAATTGAGCAAAATATTTATTACAGTAGTATCCCAGGTCTGTGCCCAAGAGACCATCTTTAAGATTGGTAGATTCTGCAAATGTTGCTCTTTCTTTTTAAACTTTGCCTATGAGGACTAACACCTCTAGTAGTCACTATGGGTCTCTTAATAGACCACTAAGTATTGACTGAATTCATATTCATCACCAAATAATTTAGACCCAAAGTATCGTTCTCTTTCTGACTTCTTCTGCTCCCTTACACAATGCACTGACTCATTAACGTCTAGCAAGGTTGCATGTACAATACAGCAAACAATATAATATTTGGTAGTAATGAGCTGATCTTACAACAGTTTTCAAATAAGGAAATTCCACTTGAATCAGGAATAAATACTTCCTTGTGTTAGGTTTCAGCATAGGTCAAATTCATACCAGCACTAGAAATATCTCTCATAAACATGGAATTTTAAAACAAGTCTTTGTACTACAAATATGCTGTAACAATAACATGACCTACGTTTTTTATGGCCTTTAAAATATTTTCTTCATTACTCAGCTGATTAAAGACTTTTAAAAAATGTTTATGGAGGAGGATTGGTTTATTTTGTTCTTTTTAATTTTTTTCCTAAAGAATAGATCCATCTTGAATGTTTATCTCAAATGTTGAGTTTTATTCTTTTTAATTAGAGGACATAAACAATCACCTCTGTAGTCTAGCAGCTCTTTGAACTGCCTTTGAATCAAGATCAGAGACTGCAATAAAAGAACTTCCTACTGTACAGTTTTATACCATTCTATGCGACATGCTTAACATGTTGAAAAACTTAATCCCATTCAATATTTGCAGCACTGAAAAGATACAAATGTGGTTTTTTGGCTGCCATTTCTCCTGTTACACATGAAAAATATATTTTCGGCAGCAAACTTAATTTACTAAAAATAGTGTTTTGCAGAAGGGAAACTGTATTTATTTTAAGTTTTCCTGCCATTGTTCAATGCAAGTAATGCACATACAGTAAAAAAAAATCTGAAATTGAAAACGTTTATCAGAAGAAAACCCTAGTCCCAAAATAACACAAAAAAAATAGTAAAATCAAAGACAAATGTAATTTTTTACTACCAGTCCAAGTTTAGGACCCGTTTCCTTTTACAGATGCTCGTTTTCCTTCTCAGCAGCCTAAATATTTTGAGCTCTCAGGACTGTTCGTGCCTTGCATATTTTTTCCTTGTGGTTTTAATTTGCAGGGAGCTGGGCTGCTAATGCAATTGTGAGCGAGCCCAGGCCGGCGCAGGCAGGAGATGAAAGTGGCGGCCGTGCCTCCCATGGGGTGCTTGCCGTGACCTACTTCCAGGGCAGCCAGACATAACACGGGAACCACGTGCTCCCACCCCGCCGTCACAACAAACCATTAAAAGCAGCAGCTTAAGACTGATTTAGGACCCTCTGGTCTTTAAGTGGTGTCTGACTTTTTTGATCTGCTAACTGATCACAGGTGGATGAAAGGGGATCTCTGAGACAATTAACTGTGAATTCGACAGGTTCACTGTTACAAAGGGGGACAGCTAGAGTTTTGCCCAGGAGAGCATTAAAAAAAGCAGCATTTGATGATTGCCGTGGCAAAGGCATGAATCAAAAGCAGAGGATGAAACCATGCTCTGCTTAGTATCCATACAAAAATTGTGCCCTAAGTGTCACATCCTCCTGATTAAATTCTCCGTTCTACCCTCAGTAACGTTGTATTTCAACAGCATCAAATATTCTATGACAAATAGAATCACAGCCAGAAATGGCTGGGAAAAACATCATGCATATAGAAAACCTAGCAATGCCTGGAGAAGTCATTGTTTTCAATAAGTTAACTAGCTAGATCTTGCCCAATAAACCTAGTATATTTAGAAAAAGGATTCCACACTGACTAGCTTAATATTTAAGGTTATTTCTTCTTTCATGCTTTCCTCTTGATCTTAGCATTACAATTAGCAAAGGCTTAGTAGAGACAATGAGGCAGGGTACCCACAGCAATCCTTTCGGAGGTAGCTAGTTAAAGTTTCTTGCACTGGAATTACTGAATAAATATTATTTTTATGAAGTTGTTATCATTATTATTAATGTTATTGTTAATACTGAATAACATCAGAGTACATAATTTCAGCATAACAGCCACTGAGATAGACACATCCCTTATTCCACATGAAAAATTGGTGAGAGTTATACCGCTTTTTTTTTTTATTGACCGTGGATTTTCCTTTCTCAAAATGGAAGGTTGGTACATGAAGTCATCAGACAATAAAAGTCCATCCTTACTGTGTGCTTAACCACTGAACCAATATGTCTGAACTCCTTCACATGAGAATTGATAGGCTTGTGTGAATAGATGACCACTGCAACCTGTAGTGGGCAGGGTTTTATTGTTAATTTGTAAGAAAAGGAAAGTTGTAAAACATTTAATTTCATGTATTTTTGATCTATAGCCAAAGTAAATAATAAAAATACTTTTCTCTTGTTTTAAGAATTAAGAATACGTAATGCTGCACTAAGAATAATAGGGGGAAAAGTACATCAGATACCACAAAGCCCTATCTTTTCCATAGAAAGATGGAAAATCACTTCTTCTCCCCTGTCTCAAAATCCAGTCCTTAGAGATGTAATTAAGTGTGGCATTGGAGAAACCACCTCAGCTGATGTTCTAAAATTGCTCATGCAATTGCAGCAGTCCCCCGACACAACTGAATATAAGTTATTTTGGCTCATTGTAAGAAGACGGATTCCCAAAGTCAAGGTAAAGAAAGGTGGATACACTGACAATTGAACCTGCTCACAAACATCAGCAGGTCCACCAGGGATCACTTGGATTAGCAGAACTGCAGCTCTGTGGCAAGAGGAGCCCATCACTCCAGAGCAGTTGGCCCTACAGTGTCTAGTCCCACATTGGGCTGCTTCCTAGTGTGGATCTGCTTTTTTGGGGTCTTTCCAACATGCCACAGACTCTAGGTGTCTCCTGAAGTCATATCTTCCCTTTAGGCATGGTAAGCTCTCAGGAAAAAAAAAAAACAAAACCACCAAATCTGGTAGGATGCCTTCTATTTTCTACATCTCTGTATTTACACCACTTTTGCTTCTGAGGACAACCCAGAGATGTAGCCTGAGCACATCTGGGACCTCCTGCTCTTATGTTAGTTGCAGTAGGGAAAAACTTAACAGCTGATCTAGTACCTCCCCCTTTGGGCAGGATTTACATTTCAAATTAGAACCCTAAAAATTAGGCTTTTAGTTTAACTCTTCTTACTGTCCACAGAAAGAGAAACAGTGACTTTTAAAAAGCAAATATAGCTGTCTAAGAGATGTTTATAGACCTTCTAGAAATATGCATCCCTCTTACTTGAAAATTTTCCTCCACTGTCAAAAGAAAAAAATGAAAACAGAAACCACTACCCATCAATGCTATAAAAAAAAACATAAATAATTTCGTGCTTCTACTCAACCTTCTGGGCAAGGATCCCAAAATAATTGAAAATGTATAATGACTATCACAGAGTGGTGGGTTCAGGACTTTGCTATTTCATCAAAAGCATTCTGTACGTCACCTTTTTTAGAAGTTGTCCCTTTAAAACTTAAAAATTATGGTATAGCATAAATAGTTTGTAAGGACATTTCAAAACCAGAATCCCATTTTTTGTGGTTGGTTTTGTTGGGTTTTTTTTCTTTTTTTACAGTGTCCCTCAATTTTTCTTAAAAGAGAAGAGAAAACCTTAGTTTCTTGATACTTGATTTATTTTGCTTTCTGACTTTTATTTTCTTTAAGTTGAATGAAGATTTTTTCCCTGATTTTTCAAAGTTCTAATGAATAAATCTATCTCTTTAAACATCTTCATTTATACAGGTACATGAATATGTACAAAAACCTGAGGCTAACTGGGGTCATATAATTTGCTCCAAAACTTCGAATTTTGAGAAGACTTAGGTCTTTTAAACTGTAAAATTATAGTTAGGGTCCCGGCAGTGGGTGAGAAATGTGCATAGATTCCTCCACTGCAAAGCTGAGGTGTTTTCTTGATCTACAATTGTCTTGTTTGAGTTTCTTTTTTTAATATTACCATTACTTTCAAATCTTGTATGCGATAAAATCTTAGAAAAAAATAAAATAGCAGAGTAGTTATAATACATATTTTTAAGAAGACCAAAAACATTTTTAAAAGATAAATAAAAACATAAAAGATAAAAATCTCTCCAACTAGTGGATTGGTTTTTTTGAGTGCACATTCCCCACAAACTAAGGGAGAAAATAAGGCAGTTTCTGCACTGCTGGTGGTAATTATTGCCTGAAAACACTATTTTGGGCTTATTTCTCTGTTTCAGTTCTTCATATTTTTGATTGGATCATAAATAACAAATCTCCCCAAAACATTTTGTTATTCCAGTTAACTAAATGCTAAGCTGTTGTCATATGACCTCTGCCTATGCTGGCTTCATCCCTGTCAATGTATTTTGCCAAACTTCATGGTAACATCCTTTTGCATGTTTAGGTTGCCTTCAGAAGACAAGGCATGCACCAGTGGAGCCCTGGTGCTTTCCAAGATCCCCTCTGATCTGGATAGACTGAATCAAGCACCAAACTGCCTCTACCTTGAAAAACAGCCACTGTCAAATTGCCCTCAAATGGGGCACCAGTGAAGACATTGCTTCCCCCTCTTGGTAATAACATCACTTTTGACTGTTGATTGAATCTTTCTTCTAGAAAATTCTGTTTATGAAGTGTTGACCATGGAATGGCCCTGAAGCTGTTATCCTTTTCTAATGCCTTCTCAAGAACTGCTTCTGTCACAATGCATTCAAGAAAACAATAATGTTTAATGGCTAGCAAGTATGAAACTAGAGGAAATGTCATCCTAATTTAATTTTTGAAATGTAAAAAATCAGACAAAAATATAAATATCATTCATATTTGCCAATATGAGAAGTCTAACGGTCATTTTAAATGATACAGTTTTGCATTATGCAGCTTACCCTTGAATAACCAACCTCTTCTGTTTGAAGTACAGAGATCCCCAAAACTGTTAGCTCACAGAAAATGGTTCCCAGTTTAGATTACTCTACTTGTACTTTGCTGAAACGTACATATCACTGTAAGAATACAGAAATATTATTTTATTCACTGTCATTATCATATGCTATAATATCATTGTTCTAAAATCCATATTCTTCTCTTAACATTTCAAGTTGATCACTTGTACTTTCAACTTGTCTTTTAAAAAACATGTTGACATTAAATAAAAGCATATATTGCATTTGCTCTTCTAAATTCTTTTTTTCTAAGATGATTGTACCAGATATAGAAGACTTTGAAGCATTGTCAGCTTTTTCAGGGTGAAAAAAAACCCAGGCTTGCAGCTTGTAATTTTAATTTCTTAGCAGTCTTTTGGTATTTAACAAAAAGTGACATTTATTACAGATTTTTACTTGTTTTGCTATTTTTTCATTTAATATTGCATAATTATTTTTCTTTCATTTAATGTAATTGATGTTATAAAGAACAATTCAATAATATTCATTACAGAGAAAGCCTTGGATGCTTTCTCATTCCATGTTTATTTTGGGAAACAGATACCTATTTACTAGAGTTATTTATCCAGTTGGTCTGTTAATGTGTAAATTTTCTACAAGAATGTTTTTTCGGTGATACATGTACAGTAATAGAAAGAAAAAAAAGAAAACCCTAATAAAATAAGATTAAAATTTAAATAAAAGTAATGAAAATTGCACCATTGTTATTTCATACTGATCTCTTTAAGTTTTACTTTTCTTACAAATATCTCTTGGACTACTCTCTCTTTTTACTTCTGGGACTGTTTTCAAGTCCAAGTGTAGTTCCAAGGAAAATAACTGAAGGACTCAGTTTAGTTTCCATCGTACTTGGCAAGTGAAAATTCTGGAGAACTGGAGGCCTGAATCAGAACAACAGCTGACTCACTCTATTTTCTCTTTTCCTGAGAATATAATTTATATTTCAAACAGAAAACTCAAGAAATTAAGTGCAGTAGTTGTTAGTTTTGTTTCTTTTGTTTATATTGTTAAGAAACAGCTTAACGATGAGATATTAATCAATATTTCCACAAGATTTCACTGCGTCTCAAAGAAAATAGTACAGTAATATCATGAACCAGTAAAACTATGACACTAGCTGAAGTCTCTTAAGTCTTTAAACAGGTGGCAGCCCTGCAGAAACTGTGATGTCTTGCAGGACTGCTGAGGAATAATCATGTTGTTTCCTCTTTTTCCTCCCCATGCACTATGTATATATATGTGTGTGTATGTGTGTGTGTATATATATATACACACACATACTTTATGCATGTAAAAATTGTGAATACCTCACAATGTTAATAATAAAGATGCATGCTTTTAGTAAGAAATATTAACCATCATAAAAAGATTTCTAACTGAGATATGCTGATAGATTTTACTATGCTGGTTGCTGTCAAGATTAATTTTCAAAGCATTTATCTTTCTTGCATTGTGACTAACCAGACACGCTTTCTGGATAAGCTGAGAGAAACAGTGATTTAACAATCTAAATATGTTTTAAATGAACTCAGCAATTTTATTGTATTCACTGTTAAGTGTGTGTGTTAATAAATTTTTTAGACTGTGTTCAAAGCTCTATTCCAACACCATGAACACAACACAAAAACTCAACAGCCCTTAAGTATATACATGGCATGTGCAAGTCCTTAGAAATGTAAGCTTTTATCTTTTATTGTCATATTTCATAGCAGAGTCCTAGACAGCCTTGTGTCTTGGCTATGGCAACCACCCTGCCTCTCATCCTATTTTCCTCATGTTATTATGATGGAATGTCAACCCAGGCTTCCTTGTTTTATTGCTTTTAAGTACCAGTCTCAGACACTAATATCTGCCTCTGTTGTTCTAGCCTTTAATTTAGTCTACTGTCCAGGAAGTGGCCTATTTAATGCCCTCTCCCTTTTAGTTAACTAAACCTAGCTTGAAATTTCTAAAAGGAAACAGCTGCACTTTGCTAAAACACCAAAATCACTGGATACACTTCCCTTTCCTTCCTGAGACTGAGGGGGAGGATGGATTGCTAAAGCAGAAACAGACATTTTGTGCGTTAGCAGGTGGCTATGCAACCTTTCTTCCACACAACATCCAGATTTTGCCGTTGCCTAAGATTTGGTCTTAATCACGAAAGGCAAAATCCTGGCATGATGGACCCCACAAGTCGAAGTCGTTCAAGTTTCTGAAAAACAAACAAACAAACAAAAAAAAAAGAGTTTAAAATTGAACTGAAAGGCTATAAATTGTAGTCCATGTTTTGATTCTCCGCTAGTCTTCTCCATGGCTTGCCCAGACTACACAATACATTTTCCAGAAAAATTTGTTCTCATCTTCCTTGAGAGCCAAGCTGAGTAACAGAAAACTGTGGAGGTGTAAAAGTGATCTAAGAGACCCAGTATCTCTAAAGCAGAGTTTCTGGCAGCAGCTACTGGCCACTCTCATACTATTTCTTAACTTTGTTATTAGGAATGCTATCTGCAGTCAGTTCAAGTATCCTTAGACATTCTTCTGCTGATTTTCCTCAATATCATCAGAGCTCTCCAGTGTAATTATCAGAATAGGGAGCGGTTCTTGCCAGTGGGGATTCACGGAAGGGTGAAAGTTCCCTATTAGCTCTAGTAACGTGACCCTGTGCAGAAAGTGTTTTTGAGAGAGCATGTTATGGGAAGGAAAAGCCTTCCTGTGCTGCTCCCTCATCGATGGTTTGCAACTGCATTGGTTGGTACTTACGTCCGAGATGGTCTTTCTTTGCCCTGAGCTATGCATTCATTACAATTTCTTTTAAAGGCTGGACTCCTCATATTACACCACCATTTATAACTCTGGTTTTCTAAAATAGTTCTAGTTCTTCTATATCCAGAGTACCCTTCTGAGGCTTTTACAAGATATGTCCAAATTTCTGTCAAACAAGATTAGCTGAAATAAAAGGTATCAGTTTTCTAGGAAGTATGTTGGCCTCTTGCCTATTCATTCACATGAACAAAACATGCCACAGTTTGTGTCTTGGCTATCCGAGACCTTCTTTCTCACAGAAAATTTTGCTGTGGCAGCTGAGTCGGTTTTTCAGTACCTAGATACAATATCTGAGACTGGTAGCAAGGTGCTTCTTATTAATGAAATTGCTTATCAAATGTATTTTCAAGTTTGACCACATTTTGACAAATGATAATAATACCCTCATGCATGGGATGAATTTTTTTTCATTTCAAACCTAACATCAGCATCAAATTTCATACAAGCCAGAATCCAGGGAAGCAAGTTCTTTCCACCTATTACTGTAATTCTCAGAGCCAGCTGCTGAAAATTTAGTAAGAAGGATAATAAGAAAAGTTTACAATGTAAATTCACAGATATGTGTTGAATGATCATATCTGATTGTAATTTACTATTGGATTGTATGTTAATAACTGCTTCCCTGTTTGGCATGTTGATAGTGTGGCCTGCTGGGCAGTGGGCATGGAGAAGACCTTATGACTGCACAGCTTTCTCTAGCACTTCAGAATTGAAGGGATGCTGTATTGTAATGGAAAGGTAGGAGTTCCCTAGACTTCTTTAAGCATGTGGAAAGTTGGATATTGGTGAGGTAAATCCCCCTGCACCCTGCAGTAAACCTCAGACTCTGGATAAGTATCAGCTTATTTCGTATTGCTGTCTTTTTCTAACAGACTGGCATACCTCACTAAAAGACCTTTAGTTCTTGTCTTTTACTCTCTTACTAAATAAATGGAAACTCACCTTCTCAGGAGTGCTTGGTGAGAATGTATGACTTGTTATTTTTTTAACTTTGAAAAGGTTTAAGGGTTTTTTCATTATTGTTGAAATCTGATCATCAGTGAGAATGTAACAGGTAGGCATTTAGAGGAACACCTGGAATGAATTCATTCCAGGGAACAGAAATAACAAAGGGCAAACATAACAGATTATATGGAAATTTTACAGAGAATGTCACCAGGTACCTTGTAACTGCTCAGCTACTGAGGTTTTACTTGTATCTGTCAGTACAGAGTAATTTTTCCCAAGGTAGGTTTACCTTGGTATAGGCTCTTGTACACAACTGCCGTGCACTGAATACCATTGAAATTTTGTGCTGGATTGTTCCTAACTATAATTTTGCAAGGGTGACAGCTTTGCTACTGGATTTTTGGACCTTTCTATGGTGAGTTATTAATACAGATGAAATATCTATCCACTATACATAGCACATCTATCTTGTTTGGATGTTTTGGACAGTTTAGAAATGTTGATAACTGGTAGCAATTTCTCAACAACGACAAAGCAGAGTATTTAATCATTAAACATTAAAAAAGAGAATAACAGAGAGATACAGGGAGCATTAATAATGCTCAACTTCAGACACCTTATTCAGCCAGATGAACTAGTCAGATGGCTATATCTACTGTAGAAAATAGGGAAAAAGCAAAGACACAAGGCAAAGAACCATAATTGTCTCCATTGTTTAATCCTTAGTTCACACCTGATATGGTTTAGAATCGCTAGCCCTAGGTGACAGAGTAGAAACCCTTCCTGTAGGAATTCGTATTATATCTTCAGGATATAATGCCCCACCCTGATGGGCTTCAACTTCTTAGTATTGTAGGCTTATTAAAGTGAGAAAAATACTCACAAAACAACAATTATTGTACAGTTATAGCTGTTGTAGTTATAGCTATCAATGATGGTAATAACTGGCCTCCAAGGGATCATTTACTGCCCAGCCAAGGCCCAGGGCCAAACATTATTTAGTGTGGATGGAAGCAGCTCTGACACCTGACCTTGTTTAGCTCTTTAGGTGTACCCATAGTCTCCCTTTATTTCTTTTAATGTCTGTGTAGACTCATAGGGTCCACCAGAGAGGGACTCAGGTGACTTAAAATAGACTGACTCTCAACCATCCAACTGAGAAGACTTGTTTCTGTTGGCTGAGAAAACTAACCAAAGAAGATATTGCAGTAAATAAGCAGCTTTAGACTGAGATGTCTCACTGCTCGCTGTGGCTGCAGAATCTTGTCTGCAAAGACAGCTGAGGTTTTGACAAGTATAAAAGCAGGATGTTTTACCTTGATTTTTGGATGCATTTACTTTTCTGCTTACTTTAGAAGAATGGGAGTGAAATTGGAGGAGCTCACAATTTTTATCTTTCTCTTTGAGATACATATGTTTTTCAATCAAATTAGTTTATCATTTATTATTTATTTATTTATGATGAATTATTTATTCCTTGTAACTGTGGACTGGAAAAGTGGCATGGGTAATCAGAAAAATGAAAATTAGTTTTGTATAGTTTGTTTTTTTTCTTACTTGGGAAGGTTTGGTAGACAAATTTGGTACTATGCAAACCATCTGTTAACAGGTAATTGCAAAGACTTTAGGGATAAAAATATATTTTGTGTGTTTGTGTAAAATGGAAAAAAAGCACTTACAGGCAGCCCAAGTCAATAGCCAAAACCTTAAAGTGAAATTATGAACCACTGTGACAAATAAACATTTAAAAACAAGGATGTTTGATAATTTCTTGTTGCTTAAATGCCTTCTCACTAGTAACCATGGAAGGGCACTTCAGCTTGTTATGGACAAAGGACACAAGAAAGATGCCTTGCATGGATGAAAGAAAGGTGTGCAAATCATGTGCCATAATCTTATTACAGAGATGGAGGAAAGTGACACCCTGAGGTACTAATTAATTGATTGTTAGAAAACCTTATTCACGGCTTTTACAAAGCATTTTTTCCAACAATTTTAAATCAGGCCTGCACTGATTTTAATACAGGAATTTTATCCCTTACTTTGGTCACTGTATACAATATTGACCTAATATTCTGAATCCATTTCATTCAAACTACTTACATGTCAAATGCAGATAAAGGCCGTTAAACAATGTGAGAGAAGTTACACACCAACAGGTCATTACTTCTGATAGTTCCGTGTTTCAAATACATCTTTCGGCTCAAATTGTGGGAATGAAATATTTACATACTTATTTTTTAATTTCAATATGAAATTTTCAGAGGCTTTGCTCTCCTTCTTTCCCTTGCCTCTAAGGCACAGTATATCTGACCTTAAAAGACTGTAAAATTCTTTTGTATATGCATTAAAAATCATATGGGGATCTTTGCTGTAATCAGCAATACATGCATTGGTACTTAG
>JAOXJM010000001.1:20945451-20956323 GCA_026413425.1 Tringa solitaria | reverse complement strand
TGGGAGCTGTTTTCTGTGACAGCTTCACTCCTTTGAAGATTATAATGATATTTCTTTATTTTTCACTTCAACAACTAGATTCAATCTCCACTAAAATCACAGGAAAAAAAATTCTACTGGCTTCCTTGAAATTTACCTTTTCCTTGTTTGTCCACTGCTGAAATATTCCAGTATTCTCTAACTCTTCGAAAGCATAACTTCAGAGAATCTTCATTTAAGCCATTGAGTGCTTCCCAGAAGTGTCTCCATTTAAAAAACATAACAAAAAAAAAGATAAAAAAATGCAGCAAGGAAGCAAGGAGAGCAGAATTAAAAACCTTACTTTAGATTTATAAATAAGTTACAGAAAATACTTTTTTGTCAAGGTCAAATTTTAAAAGTATTTATTAAAGAAAAAGCATGAAACAAATGCATAAATGATAAAATATGTGCAGATGGTAGATTTTAAAATGGCATTATTATAATTCACTTGCTCTACTTTGGAGTTGTTAGCAGAGTATTAGAATGAGATACCAGCTTTATGAATGTTAACAAACACTTTTTTTGCCAGTAACAAACACTTTTATCATTAAAGGCTTTTTTGGATTCAAAATTTCCTGGCTTCATTAAAAAAAAGCTCCCACTGTACACACATATAAATATGTTGAAATAGTTAAATTATTAACTAGATCTAATAAGATTAAAATCCTGAAGAATGGAGTATATGGGCAAAAGATTCCCAGATTCGTTTGGTCAGACATGCAGAGGTTCTTAAAAGGAGCTGCCTATAAGCTTAGAAGCCTGAGGATCTGACAGGGAGAGAAGAAAAAATAACATAAGACATGAGGTTGCTGGGCTCTAAGTCACACTTAAACACCCAGTAAATGGATCTTTGCAGAGCTGAACCTTTAACATCTGAAGGTTTTGCCAGATGTGCCATAAGAGGCAAGCTGAGAATGAACTGAAGGGAACAGCTATGGCACAATCAGTGTTCATAGGACCATATGTTCTTCCTGGTTGCACAGTGCATCATGGCTTGTAGCCACAAAAAATGAAACCAATAAACTAGGAGAAGAATGACAATGGGTGCTCCAACATAGAGTGCAAAGTCCAGGCTGGAAGAACTGCACCCTCTCATGAGGAACAGTTCAAAGTACACCAAGGGGTGCACTCCACGAAAGAGGGAACATACTGAGTCACTGCCTGACTGACCAATACTGTTTCTGCTACTTAGACCTGAGCAGAAATAGTAAATGACTATCCATATACAAATAGGAAGTGAATCACTGACTCACTTTTAGTTGTTGTTTTGATTTAGTGTATGGATCCTTCTTTACAGGGCAGCTAGAACAACGTGAGTTCTAGTCACCTGACTGTAATCATTTGTATGAGAACATTGATTGGATTAGTTACTTTCTTCAAGGTTTCTTACACATGACCCTTATACACACTTTAAGAAATACTCTTTATCCAGGCATAGATTTTACTACCAACAATTCTAATAGCTAGGAATATTCTTTTCAAAATTTTTTAATCTATGCTGAAGGCATTATAAATGTAATTTATGACATGTTAAAATTTAAAATCATAATAGCTACTTACTTACATTTCAGTTGAATTAGAGGAAAAAACATGCTCAGGCTTTTTGGGTTTTTTTTTGCCATGTAGAAGACTAGGGCAGACTCTTAGGTAACTTGGATTAGTGTCCTTGTGTAGTCTGCAAATAGGATATCTATAAATAACCTTAAATCTTGGTTTAGTTTGTATTTTAATATCTTCCAGGATTACGACAACAGGACCAGAATGACAGTATGAGGTGAGCATGAGGTAAACTTGTATATTAAGCAAGAAGTATCACCTGGGGTTGTTTCTCATGAAGTTGACTTCAGTTCAAGTCTAGTTTTTACTCTATAGATTATTGTTGTTTTTATTCCAGTTGACCAGTAGCGTATTCCTGGAGCACACTGTCTGAATATAGAGAATGAAAATGCAGATAGATTCACAAAGAAGAGAATGTATAATGACAACTGACAGGTATATCAGATTACTCATTTGTCATAACATCAGAAGAGCTTCAGCTGAAAGTACAGAAGAGTGGGAAGGAGCATGTACTGTTGGGACTATTTTGAGATGACAACATGAATGTTTGTTTGCTTTTTCAATGAGTTATGACCTTCAAAATGCTACAGGAATGAAGAAATGCAAATGTCAAGATACAGCCTCTCCTCAGAAGACTCTCAATACCAAGAACAGTTATTGCTGATTGTTTGAGTTCTAGAGGAGAAAGGAGGAAGACAAGTGTCATCACTGATGATTTCACTTTCTTGATTTTATTGAAATAACTGGTTTTGGTTTTTTATCAGAATTTAATATTTCTTGAAAGACATTTACTTCATATAAGAGGAATTACCTCAGTAGTCTGTAAATCTGGTTTTGGATTCCAGAACTCTCTCCCAACCTCAAAAAAGAAAACATGCAGGAGGGAACCCCCATGAAAACTGAACTACAGAGGAGCTCACTGGGGCATGCAACACTTCAGTTGAAGTTCTTGTAAACAACTCGTGTGAAATGTCTGAGTATCAAGCTTTCAACTACTCATGTATACATTCTATGTTTTAGAAAATTCACTGGTTAATATGCTTTTAAGTTAAAAGTTCAGTACTTTTCAGTGCTATGCAAGATCATAAAGGAAAGGTAATGGTTTTTTTCAGTTATAAATAATAAAAATAAATAAATATGCTTTAGCTAAATGTAAAACGCAGTTTTGTTTCAGATTTTCCACTGGTTAATTTTTAGAGATGGATGGTGTTTTTTGACAGTTTTACAGAAGAAATCTGAATGAAGAAAATCCCTTAGATTAGAAGCCAAATTGTTAAAAATGATAGGGTGAGAGAAAGTGAAGAAGAGGAGGAACAAAGTCTGAAAGTTATACAGGAATTTGTTTACTCTATTAGAACTGACTTTGAAAATCACTGATCTCAGCTCTTCACACTGATTTATTTTTCAGTCCTGAGTAAGTCACTAATATTTTTGTGTTCTATTTCCTGAGCCAAAATTCTCTTCAGAGACTGTAGACAATGAGCGACAATTTGGATGCTCTGAGTAAAACTTTGTACTACTGATGGGTGCCCAAGTGTGGGATTAGGCCTCCAGTGACAGTGTTGCAGGACAAACAGCATGTGAATTTATTTCTCTGTAGCAAAGGCAGTAAGTCTGCAACCTTCTATATGTAGTTCTCTAGCAGCCTATATGAGTGGTAAAAAAAAAAAAAAGACCGGAAAGTGACAATTTAAGGCCTTATCTCATGGGGAATTGTCCTGGGCACTACTTCCTATGAATTAATTTCTGCAACAAAAATTTCTAGGGGGATTTAGCAACTTCAGAAGTACTCTATTAATTTGAAGGAACAAGGATGTAAATACTGTTTCAATCACAGCATTTCTTAAATGGAAAATATGGAGGGGAAAACTAACTGTAACTGCCTAAGAGGTCAGGCCAAAACCAATTTTACTGTATGATAAAATGTTTTCTGTCTCGGCTGTCCTTTAATTTTAAAAAATGCAACTCAAACAGACAAACTAATTTTCAAATTATAGTGTGTGATTCCGAGAACTGGCATAGCTTTGTTCATTTGTAGTGTTTAGAGATCACAGGAAGATAATAAATCTACTTTAGTGAAGTATGCTAGGCTTTTATGCATACTCTCTTTCTGGTCTGCTAAAAAGTTTTGCTTCTCACCCTGCTTTGGGTGCTTAAGTTCAGTGACAATGGAATGTTGTTGTTGCTGTTGGAGTTACTCAAGGTTATTTCAAGTCTCGTGTTGCAAGCAGTTTCACAAGGTCTGAATAAATAGGTCAGTTAAATTCAGGGTCAGTATATATTCATTTGTACATTCCTGAGTCCAACTGTCACTAAATGATGAGCTCATAGTCAGTAGCTTAAATAGGAAAAAAAAAAATTCTGTTAACTGTCTGTGGCTTAGTGAGTTAGCAAACAGGATTGAGTAAAAATAGGACAGTTAATCATCTGTAGTACAGACAGCAAAGCTGTTTGTGGCTGGGATCAGGTCACTCAGTTTCTCAGTTACTCTTTTGTTTCTGTTACTGTTTGTTGTGTCCATGTTAGAGCGGCAATGAAGTTATTGCACCACTGGTAAAGTCAGGCAAGCATTCCTCTTCTGTATGCCAAACCCTCTGGAACTCTCCTGTCCCTGCCAAATCAAGAACTGCTTGATCCTTTCTCCTTGGAGCAGTGTGCACAAACACAGAATTGATGTCTGTATGTCCAAAAACAAACACAGTGTGGCAAATCAGAAGTGTAATTTAGATAAGACATCTGTAAAGATACCATTGGACTTTTATGGACTCAACCATTCTTTTGGTCAACTCTCTCTCTGCCCACAAGATAGGTGCATAGAAAGAAAGAGAAAGAAGCAACAATAAAGTTTGTGGATTCTTTACTTTTAAAAATAGATGAGCAGAATCGTAAGTTTCCGTAAAGTAGAAAAGATGCCCAGCATTTTAGATGTTGTGGTCTATCTTAAACTAGCTTGTTCCCAGTTATTCATTTAGGCCCTGATTCTGACTCAAAGAGCAGCATTTTAGGGAAAATGCTGTGTGCAGGATGAGACATACAGAGTTTATTTTGACATGAATATTGCACTGTGGACATAGCTCTGTGTTAAAGGCTCAGAGAAACTAATGAGTCTCACAGACACGAAGTATTGTTCCCTCTCCAGAAAGTGGGGCATTACCATTATATACTGGTTAGCAGCTTTTCAGCCATGCAACAGCTATTTTCACAGATTTCTGTATGTACTTAGGTAAATGTAAGCAGGTGTTAGCTGTTCCTCCCTTGGGGTACAGGCGGTGTACCTTATCGGAATGATGGAAGGACTGTAGCCTTGAACCCATCTTCCTCTTGCTTATGTCAGAGGACACCTTCGAAGCAATGGTCATGTTTATGCACCATGTCTGTCCAATAAATTCTCCCCTACCAACACCTTTCACGAAGTATTCTCTGTTTTCTTCCTTTCCCCGTATCAACAACTGCATGGATCATATGATAGATCCCATTTGACTATTGCTTTCAAGACAGTGGTGTCATTTTCTGTCTTTAGGAGGCTTAGCTTGCCTAGGCTTAGTTCACTTCACTAACTGATTGAGCATTCAGCAATCAAATGCAGGTCATCCGGGAAAATGAAAATAAGACGCTACTCAAATCCAAGCGTAAATGTTAAATATTAACAAATATTAACCAAAAAAATCATAATTTCAAAGCATCTCCTGTCACTTCTGATGACATTCAGTAGGATGAGGTTTTTGTGTTTTTTGTAAAGAGGTGCAGTCTTTATAGCTCAAGAGGGTTACAACCAGTATAGTATCCAAAGCTGATTGCAATTGTTGCAATTTCACTATTTGTCCTCCAGAACTTATGCTTCCATCATTTAAAAGCCCAGAACAATAACCTTGACTCCCTAAAAGCAACATTAAATAGCGCAGTAAGCTGTACTATAACAAATAATTAAAGACATTTCTGTTCCCACTGACTGTGAGACCTCACATGTTTACTATGGTCACTGATACATTCCTTCCTTCCCGTGAGATAATCTATTTGATGTTTTGAAGCGGATATTTACTACAACACTTCTAGGCCTTTGTTAGAGTGAATATTTTTATTTTTTTTCTGTCACAATAAAAACTACAGTGAAAAATGCAGAGGTACTAAATTATAACTGTTATGTGACTTTAGTAATTTTCTTCATTGTCACTTGGCCTATTCTGCAATACAAGGTATTTTATCCTCCAGTAAATTTTGAAACAAAAATTTTGGAATTATTTTGATTTGACTTTTTTTTTTTTTAAATGAAGTGAAGAATAGTCCCAGAAACTGCTGGAGAAATACACATATCCAAAAGCCTACTCAATAATTGCAGGCCAAGGAGGTCTCGCAGGGCCCTTTTTTGAAAAGACTCAAAAACTTCATTAAAAAACCCATGTTTTTGAGTATATAGCCAACAGAAATAAAGCTTTGCTATGTCTGCTGTATATTTATGATGATATGTTAGTTATTAAACAGATTGTTCTAATAGCAGCTTTCTGAGCGGTAGTCCCACTATCATATTAGACTTATGAAAAAGAATAAATTTATTAGAATCTGAGTTTATAATGGTTCTGTACATTTTACAATCCACTGTCTTGATTCTAAATTAAAATTCTGTGTTTTTACCTTGTAATTTTGGAATAGGACCGCATAGACAGTTCAGGTCCTTCCAAAACCCAAAATCTCAGTTTTGTTTTAGATAAAAGATGACTGTGACCTTTGTCACAATCTTTTGGAATGATTGCTATTCAGAACTTCCAGAGGCCTATAAACTGAAACTGAATGGATATTTTGTCAGTGTAGAAATAATCTGTATTGAGAAAGTGTAGTAGAATAATGATCTAAAAAAATATTAGTTTTAATTCATGCATGAAAGTGACCTGATGGCTCATAAAAGATGAGTTATGAATGGGCTAATTTTCTTTCAAGTAGATTACAAATGAGACCTTATAAATGTCTAGTTAATAAATCCTTGTTAAAATTATTAACCTGATTAATTCCACAAGTGGGGTAGATAATTCTGATTAGGAATCTGCAAATACGTTACAAGAAAAATTCATATCATGACTTATAAAACCAGCATTCATTTATTAAGTTATTTCTTAACATTCCAGAGTTCATAAACAAGTGGTAATTATATTTTTTGCCTTTAAATGTAGTTATGCAGATTTGTGAATTTTTCATCCAGCAGATTAAATTTAATCTTGTTACATTTATATAGTCATTGGAAAAAACTAACAGTGAGATTGTTGACCTTCCTAACCAGAATCTGGGACTGATAGTCCTTATTGTTAAAGGAATACCATATATTTTCATCTTTTCCACTTTTATTATAATTTATATTTAACTTTTCAAGGAATTTTATGTTTTAAAACAGAAAAGAAGGTTGTTGATATGAGATTACTCTCCAAGGAAAGGGTAACTTTAGACTCTTGGCAATTAGTGGTGCTCCATTTGCCTACCCTACCAAGACGAATAACGGGAGAAGACTAAAAGAGCTTTAATTAACTATAGTGATAGGTGCTCAGTTCCTAGTTCTGTCTCATGTTAAGGTCAACACTGAGGGATGCATTTTCTTTATGTTATTAATTACATACTGGAAACATAACAAACAGAAGCTGGCCTGTATTCACAATGACATCTGAGAAAATATTAATATCACAGTAGGTGTAGAGAAGATTGTGGATTTAATTCCTGATCAAATTAATTCAGGAAATTCCCTGAAAAGCAGCTTCTAAGAAAACTAGTATTATTTCAGAGGCAGTCAATTGCCTAAATGTATGACTATTCTTGCTCTTTATGATTTAAAAAGTTCTTCCACTGAAATCACTGGAATTACATACTGACAAATTAGTGTGAAAAAAAATCAGATTTGTAGACTGTATTTGCATTTCAGATAATGAGATGCTGGGGCCATTTATCTTCTTCATATCTAGTCTACCTGCAAATTGGTCATGATAGTAATTTCCTTGTCCTTGCAGTTTATATGCTTGGATTTTTTTATTTTATTTTTTCTTGATTTAATGAAATGCAGCATTTCCAGATATTCTGAAAGAGGTCTGAAAACCAGAGAAGAAAGTTTCTTTTTGTGCTCTGGCACAGCCCCTTAATAAAGGGTCCCATTACAGCTCTTATTTAGACAAACTAGTGCCTCTTTCCTTGGGTAAAAAAAAAACAAGGGTAAAAAAATAACATTTTATGGCTCTAATTCCCCTGTTAATAACTTTATACCAGTAAATGGAATAAGTCCTTACATGCATGGGCCTAGTTTGAATATATATATAAGTTGTTCTTGGTGTTGGAAAAGGTGATCGCTCTTCTGCTCCCATTTTCCTCTCAATGTCTTTATTCAGATGAATTGTGAGGAGTTTAATACTAGAACCGTATGAGAAACAAACAGAATATCAGACATGCAGCTACCTAGAGCAGTCATGGCAGTCATTTGTGTGAATTATTCAAGCCACTGACGGTGTGCCACAGTGCCTGTTGCTACTGAAGTGGAAACAAAATCAATTGTGTACAATATGTATAGTAATATGTACAGTGTGAAGGGAAAGCAGATGGCAGGGATGCATAAAACTTTAATGTTCTCCAATCTGTTTACTTATTTTCATCAGCTATCGTAATCATCACCCACTGTGTGCTTTGTTTACATAGAGAAGTGCTGGTGTGATCAAGCAGAAGAAAATCTTGAGAAATGTGCCAGTTCCAAAACTTGGTAATTAGAATTAGAAAGCTGCTGCATGCTATAAAGGTTTATGACAGACTAGAAGGTACCATGAAGAGCTACCTTCCACTTAGGACTGCATTCCTCTGCAACAAAACTGAGGTGAAATCTGTGCCAGCAGAGGTTTAGCAGGTGTCACCTGTGGAGAGCTGCTATATTAGAACTGGTCTGTATGGATCACACTACCACATCCCTTGAAGTGGTAACACCAGCTTCTTTTCTAGATGGAGCACATGTTTTCATCGGTTCTTATCTCCTTCATAAAGTACTTGGAGATTTCTAGCTAAAAAGTGCAAAATGTAGTCTTCAATATTATTTCTATGATGAAAAAGTTACTTCAATGCAGTTTGTGTGGTTTTTTCCAGCTTTTTCTGACATACACAAAATTGAATGATGAACTCATATTTCAGACAAAAGCTTCTGTCTTCCAATGCTGAAGGAGAAAGAACCATCCTAAATATTAAGCCCTTCTGAGATTTAAAATGTTATTTTTGTTGTATAAACCTTTAAAGCCCCTGAACGGACTTCAGGACTGTGTTTGACAAATGTATTACCCTGGAGGTATGCTCATGATGGCTAGGTTGGAGGAAGCATGCAGATAGATTATAGCATGTAAGAAGTGTGTATGAATTTGTGAATGTAATATTCAGTTTAGACTTGCATGCTCTGCTCCGATTCTCAGGTGTTTGCTATGATGCTGTAAGGATTTCTCATATCTCAGCCTTGCTGTAGAAGACTTTGCCCAAGCGAACAAAATATACTGGAAGTGGGAAAAAGAATTACTGCTTAGTAAATAAAGTTTTCATAACAGATGCCATTTTGTATCTAGTTTAAAAAGGGAAAGGATGATGACAGACATTAGTTGTTAATATTTTAAAATGTGGCACAGACATTGTTTTCATATACTAAACATATGCTAAAAACCACTGAACCTATGACACTTAATAATAGAAATAATTGTCTCTAAGAGGAAGAAAGTGGTTTATGGGAAAGAATTGGTTTTGATCAAGTTGGTCAGGGCCCCACAAATTCTGTTCCTTGTCCGAAGTCAATGGGAGCTCCTTCTTCCTCTTCAGTAAGTGGGAGAAGACTTATCTGCTAGGCACTTTGACCCAATTTTTGTCATTCTTGAGTTTGGGAAATCTTAGTCTATAATTAAAAGTGAAGCAATTTATAAGCTATGATAGAAATAATGTCATTATAGGAAGGATCACATGTGGAGATGTGACTGCTGACCTGCAATCCACTGTTCTGTGGGCTGCAAACATACCTGATGGGAATGAGGATATGCATCCGGGGAAGAACCTGATGACAAACCGAATCTTTGAAAGTCATTCTGGGACGGATATTCCAATTTCCCTCCTACACAGATTCTTTCAAGAACCTTGTCTATGTCATTATTTCCTTCTCTGTAAAGTGGGCAAAATAATAATTACCTTTGAGAAATAAATCCTGTTAGTAGTAATGCTGACAATACCTGCAAGGTGCCTGCCTAGTAAAGACATTTATTCAAGAAATGAATATTAATGCCTTAAACTTATTTGAACAAAGGACTAAAAGTCTGTGGAGTAACACACAAGCTGTTGGCGGTGGCTGAATCCCTGCAATTGGTGTGGAGTTGTGATCTGAGCTAGAGCACAGTCCTCCCCAGGAAAAACTCCCAGCAGCAAAAGGGCAGTGAATAGAAAACTTTGAATCCCATTTCCCCTGTAATTCCATATTCATTGGCTAGAATGGGTGCCCTCATCTAAAATGCATCAAGTTGTTCTTCTTCCCTAAAGCTGCAGAGTGGAGAAAGGGAACAGTGATGATGGCTCACTAGGCTGTTTCTGTGATGGAACAGCTCTGTGCTTCCTTTTAATGTTGGATAAAGTCTAGTATTATCATTCATTTTGTTTAATCTTTATAAAGCATACCACAGAGGGAAGATGTTAGTGCCTCTGTTATGGGAAGGTATCTTAGAATCATAGAATTGTCTAGGTTGGAAGGGACCTTTAAGATCATCTAGTCCAACCATCCACCTAACTCTGATAAAAGCCATCACTAAACCATGTCACTCAGCTCCATGTCAACCCATCTTTTAAATACCTCCAGGTATTGTGAGGTGCTATCAACGCTGTGTGTCCTTTGTATCCCCACTAGGAAGTCCTGTTGGCTGCAAAGATGTCCAAGTTTCACATAGATCTGGCAGTTCCCAGGCAGCAGAAGCTTTTAGACTGAGATTATGTTTTGCGGGATTCAGTCCCATTGCCGTACCCCAGCCGCTGGGGGCACTTGGGGGTGGAAGAGGTCACCATCTGAACAAGTATTGCTCCCTTGCGTGTTGTGGAATGGCTCCAGTACAGTATTTTCCATTGGAAAGTATCTTTCCCATTGGAAAGTAAGCACCAGACTACTTATTGGTGAGGTTATCTTGCCTCGTGATAAAAATCCTGGTGATGAACTTCTCACTGATGGGTTGCTGCAGAAGAGTCCACCTACCAGAACATGTCACGGCACCACGCTTCAAAACAGAATTACAGCAATAGCACAGTAGCCATTACCTGAAATGCTCAGAATGCTTT
>JAOXJM010000001.1:20907414-20926768 GCA_026413425.1 Tringa solitaria | reverse complement strand
AAAGTCCAGGTATACAATATCAACAGCCTTTCCCTCATCCAATAATCTGGTTATCGTGTCATAGAAGGAGATCAGGTGACGATGTTACATACTGCTATTAAGGGAGAAATCTCAATGTGTAGTAGGAATCTACATTTGAAGAAGAGAAACCTATGTTTGAAAATAAGAACATCACATAGCTTTTGTTAGAAGGAAATGGTGCAATAGATAGAAATTACTTCGGAGATTTTCTTTTCACCTTTAGATTTGTCCCACTTTCAGGATGTCATTGCAATCTTTATTTCACTCATATCCATTACAGTTACAGTTGTTTAACTTTTTAGCCAATTTGTTCTCGTGCATCTCTATAATAAATCTGCTAAAGAATCCATCACAAAAGATGGATCCTGGTCTAGGATATCTGTACAAAATGGAACCCATAGTTAACCTTTAACTCCACATTCACTACATGATACACTTTTGCATAGTGAATTAGGCAAAGTATATACAAATGAAAAAGAATGACAAAATCTTGGATTTACAAAATCTCCTAGTAACAAATAGATACAAATAACTAGTAAATAATCAACAAAAATTGTAAAACAAATCAGTTACAGGATGGGGAGGAAATCCAGAAATGTTACTAAAGTCTATGTTTTTCTCTTACAGTAGTCTATAGATTTATTTTCTAAATGTTTATATATATATATTTATTTATATATATATAATTTGGGATTTTAAGAGTTATCTCTATCTTGGCCTTCATCTTCAGATTATAGAATTAACACACATTATTCAAATATGTCTGTAATACTTTTGGAAGACATGAGAAACATCAATAAACAAGGAAGACATTAAAACATAAGCATTTGCCACAAATGTCACATATTTACTACAGTTATTTGTATTCTAAGCAACTGAAAATTATAATAACTTAAAGGTTCTTCATTACCTCTTTTAATCACTGATTTCAAAGGACTTTGGATTAGACTGTTAAATGCCATTGTATGAAAAGTGTATCAATTTCTATCTTTTAAGTTATTAATAAAATAACGAAGGTTAAGAATGACTTCCAGGCAGTGGATGAAATGTGATACACCTACACTGTCCATGGATGTATCT
The DNA here is from genome assembly GCA_026413425.1 of Tringa solitaria. Lineage (NCBI taxonomy): Eukaryota > Metazoa > Chordata > Aves > Charadriiformes > Scolopacidae > Tringa > Tringa solitaria. The sequence goes on along the minus strand of JAOXJM010000001.1, from coordinate 20,925,667 downwards.
TGATTTTGGTTAATTCTTTCTAAAGATTTCTACTCAATACTGCAGAGTACTAGATGTTGGTAATGTATGAATGATACATTTTCAAGGGGTTTTCAAAACCTAGTTTCCATACTTTTGGAAACTCAAGCATTTAAAGAAAGCTTTAATTCTAAGACATTTCATTGGAAAATATAAATGTTGAGCAATAGATATCAAATATGGTTTGTAGGGCTATCAGACTCCTCGTTATACACAGGGGAATTAGAAGACCTAGAATCAGTAACTTTCAGGATTTATAAGTTCCATGCTCCTAGCAACTTGCCTAAACTTTCAAATCTTCCAAACTGGAGTTCCCAGAGCATGCAGGAGAATGGAACTAGTTCTGGACTCTCCAGTTCCTCAATAGCTACTCAGGAAAAAAGGGTAACTGGGCAATATTCTAACAGAAACAGATGTATGCTTTGGCACAAGTTAGCTGAAACAAAACCATTCCTAAAATATCGGTGTTTGACAACATGAATATGTTTGCTTCTCCTACCCTTTCCAAGGTGGAAAATTTCTCACCAACTTATCAGAGTTCCTCTAATTAGAAATCTCTCCTCAAAACAGCAACACATTTTAGTCCCAAATCTTTTGGGCTGGCATAAATAAGCACATAGATAGTTTCCAATTGACTACTAAGTTGGTTTCAACTAAGAAACCTGCTTTCAGGTAAAAGCAAACTCCCCACAAAACCCCATAAAATTAAAAATTCCATTTTGATGAGTAAGATCAATGTTTTTCTTTCCCTTTCTGGTAAAGTTTCTTCACAGTGTCTTCTGAAAAATGTTTTAAGCTGTCTATAGGGTTTCTTCACTGAGGCATTAATTCGCATTTGAAGCTGATGTTGTTATAGTTTATTAAGAAATTTTATTTTTTATTAAGAAAAAAACAGATGGAAAAGGTTCAAATATATTACTGAAGCTATAGCAAATATTTTGGTAGTCATAATAAATATTTCAAGTGCCTGTATTCAATGAAAATACATAAAATTTGATAAATATTTGTGGAATTAAAATAGGAAGGTAGGTCCCACAATAAAGGCATTGATAAGAAACTCCTTGAAATTTGAGAATTTGAAACTAATCTTTCTTCAAACGTAATTACATTCTGTGGCACGAGGGGAAGAAATATGCATCCAGCTATTGCAATTTCAAATGTTATTTTTTCCCCAATTCTGTCTCTATACCTTGCTTTATATTATCAGAATTAGATTTTAAAAGTTTCCTCTGTATGTTCACTAGCAGAAAAAATAAATGCGCTATTTCAGATTTACACAAAGGATTATTGCTTTGCTAATTTTTTGTTTCTGCAAATGTATCAGAACAGATGTGATTCCAATTCTACAAGTTGTCATGCTATGTTGGCATCTGCACTGCATTTTAGTTATTTTTTTAAAGAAACATATAATTTGTGTAAATGGAACTGCATACTTACACCCCTTAGGAAGAAGAAAAATATTATTTGCCACTGTTGCCCATTATTTGGGTTAGGAGGTAATTTTGCATAAGTGATTGCTTCTATCTTCCTTTTGGATAAACAAAATATGAATTTTGTCATTTTATTACCAGATCATCAACTATTTGAACTTGTTTACTTTTAGTAAATTCTAAAATCTCAAAGTATTTAATCAGGAGGTGAAATTAGAAACAATAAAATAAATTTAGGACTGAAACAATATTTATTAATTTAATAAGTATTTCCTAATTTCCTATCTCTGAAATCTGGAGAATATATACACAGAGGAAGACACTGATTATCAGGTTAAGGTTTCTAGCTGAAGCAGAGGTCTTGCTTTTTCTTTCTTTTTTTTTTTTTTTTTTTTAAATTATCATTTAGAACAACTACACAGATTAAAGGCTTCCTAAATAAAAACAATTTTTGTAAGCCTTTCTTGGCACACCTAATATAAGCCAGCATGGACTGTTTTCAAGAGTTCCTTATTATGCACAATTTTTCCAGGATTTTGAGTGTACTGGAATTGTTAATTGTTGACGAATTTTAGAGTACTTCCTTGTAAAAGATTATGAACCAAATCTCAAACAATTTAAAAGCTGAAAATGGACAGGGTTTAAGTTCATGACTATGGTTTAATAGCCTATGGGAGCATAGGCATAACAAAGAGAGGAAATGTGAGAGTGGAACTGGAGTTAGATCACACTCCTCCCATTATTTTTCTTAAGCTTCAAGAGTTAACAGTTGAAAGGGAGCTGTGATGCTTGTATTCGACCTTGCCTTTCACACTGTGCCCTGAGAACATGATCCAGGCCACAAGCCTGAGACATTTCCCAGTTGAAAGGCAGTCATGAAAAAGAGCTGATAAAACAAAATATACCATAGAGTGGAACTGACTTAGGGTTTTATTAGTGAAATGAATACTTACCCATAATCTACTTCTACTTTTAGGCAGTCTTTAGTTATCCAATATTAGCTTAAAACAAAAAGCCAACGTTGTACTCTGAAGAGTATATAGACAAACAAAAATAATAAATAACCCTCATCAAAAAACCTATTAGTGCTCAGATTAAAGAAATTCTAAAATCAAGAAAACAAGACATATGAAGAGCTGAAGCTACAAATACAGTTCAAGCAGTACCATCATAGCATTACAATCCTGGTTTATTTTCCTGGAGGCTATAAACTCAAAAAGATACAATTTATTATTTCCTAATGAAGAAGTTTGGCATTTAATTTAACATAAATTTCTTCATATTATATCAGTAAATAAAATAACTTCCTGAAGTTCATGCAAAGAATAATTAATTTCTCTACTATTAGCTCTTAAAAGCAATATTCATTATGCAGAACTAGAAAAGAACCATTATGAACTATCCGTCATTTTTATATGTTACAGAAAATTCTGGAAAAGGCAAACCCCAAAAAGCATAGCACCACAAATCCAGGAAAAATGAAGTCCTATCTATTTAATATGGGCTTTGACTGTGTAGGATACCTACACTCTGGTTTTGATACAAATTAGCATTTAAACTTTCTGTAGGGCTCACCGTACTGCCAAGAAATACTTCAACCCCTGCTTAATTTTATGTACCTACAATGACCAAGTGTAGCTTACAATAGAAATAAGATTTTTTTCATATAGGACATGTTGGAAGCTGGATCTGAAGTAGCTGTGCTTCCATGAATCCACCACTACCACTGGTTTGCACTGGATACAGAGTAATCCACAGATGAGAGGCATTATAAGAAACTATAACCTCTTTCTTATGAGATACCATTTTTTTGGCTGAGAAACTAGTAGCTGATCATATAAGAACTTATTTTCTACTTTTAAAGAATGATCTGGTCAGCAAGAATAGGAGAGGAATTTTTCACCACAATACTGTCATTCTCCAGCTTCTTACAGTCAAAGGCAAAAGTATCATAGACTAGCACCAAATCATGCAGCTTTTAAAACACGCAATTACCATGCTAGTCCACTGAAACCTGTTTCCTTAAAGTCAAAGAAAGAAACTTCAAGTGAGTTTTTTGTACTGTACTTCAAGCACATCATACTGTACTCTCAGCTCACAAAGGCTGGCTGTGTTCTCCCAGCCTCACTGGGCTGGTTGGTGGCCCAGAAAAGCACCAACTGAAATTTAGTTGGATAATTCATATCTCAGTCCAGTTTTTTCAGTTGAAGACCCAGGAGCCTGATTCCATATTCTGTTTTGCAAACACTGACATCCCCCATCCTCTGTTTTTTGACTTTGTAAGTTCCCTTCTGGCCAAACCTGAGGCTTTTAGATGGTTTTATGGCACTCAAATATTTTTACTAGGAGTTACAGGGACTGCAGAAAACATGCACCTCATGTCCTCATTGTAAATCAAACGATAGTAGGACATACCAAACATTGGAAAATAGTAAGTGAATGCTTGTGATTCAGCAAAGACGTTAATGCAAAGTTGCTTAAGGTGTTGCCCTGTCATGTTAGCGTGACAAACTTGTAATATCTTTCTGCTTGAACTACACAAGGATATAATACTACATTTTTCACAGAATAGTCAGTGTACAGTAGTATGTGGCCATCACATTGTGCCCACATACTTGAATAAATCTTAATCTTTCATATCCTTTTACTGCAAATACTCTTGTTTTGATAGTTCACACGGAGATACTGGGGGTGGGAAATACCTTACAGAATATTACACATGACAGCATTTGTATGGTTGGATTTCACAGTGTTTAGAATGAACATTCAGTTGATTTTGTATTGACAACCATAGAAGTTAATTAATCATTCATTGATCTCCTTATAAAATAGATAGGGTTTAGTAGGTTTCTTTTAAAAGTCTTGTAAGCAAGATGTTAAGCTTTATACCATTAACACTGAAATACATGTTTCAGGGTCTGTAATCTTGTCACATTTATTTCACCAGCAATTGAAATGGCAGATGAAATTTTCTGTGTATAATTTTTAGTCTTTTAATTAGTAAGTACATCGTATCTGTCTTCTTATTCTAATATTCAAAATTTGTAAGCATATTTGTAACCTTGAAGAGTATTATGAATTGATACCATGACAGATGCTTCTGGAAACAGAAAACATTTTTGGGAAAGGAAATCCATTTAGAATTAAATGTTGGGATAGGTCTCTCCACATCTGAACTTAGTCCAGTAGCTTGACAGACTTCAAGTTTTAGTCACTGTGCGATGATGATTCCAGAATACCTACATAAAATTAGCGTAAGTAATTAGCCGAAACCTAAGCAGATCCTTGGCAAGGAACAGTAAACAAGACTGATCTTGTTAAATGAGTCATTTCCGGTAGGAGTAGACAGCATGTCTTTACTTAACAAAGATGAGGCAGGAACGGGAGCCACATTGACTATTACGTAGGTTGCTATTAATCACAGTATAAGACTAACAAGGATTTTATATCAAGTGTACTGTTGTATTTCCCTGTCTAATATCAAGTCAAAGTGCAATTTCTCACTGCTTCCTGGAATATTAGATTTTTTTCTATTTTTTTCAGCATTTGGAGAGAAACACCAAGAGGATCTAACTCTGTTATGCTGGTGCAACAGACTTTGAACTGTCATTCTCTATAAAGCCATTGCCAGGATAGTGCTACTTCAAGATTTAATAACAGCCGTTCTCATGAGTTCTCTAGTCCTCCACAGAGGAGTTCTATATATTCAAGGAAAACTTATGTAAATTAACATTTTAAATTATGTCAAGAGATATGACCTATAAATTAAATACAAATTAAGGATATAATTTTCAGAGGAGGCGACCTTGTTCTAACTCCTATGAACTGGTGTACTGACTGGATCAAGCTTCCTGGACTGTTTTGCTGAAATAATGGTTTGTTTTAATTAGAGTTGGAGAAAAACTGCATTAATAAACAAGTTTCATGATCTTTTTATCCTGAGTGATATTCATTACTATTAAAATGAAGGCAATGTTTTTTTAAAAAATAAGGTATTATTGGGCATCAAGCAAATATTGAACAACATATGAGGAAGATAAATTATTAATAACTACTGTATTCCACTGTATTTATAATAAAATATTCCAAGATGGCCTGAGAACAGGAAAACAGCAAAGCTTTGGCACAAGCACAGTCACTAAACAGACACCAACGCTGGTGATGTCCCTAGAAAAGCCCAGTATCAGAAACTACAGAAAGGTTATTCTAGTCTGTAGCCAGCTTAGGTATGTGGTCCTTTTGGTCTGGTAGAAATCACAGTGATACATTAAAGCTGGTGCTCTGAAGATATGACAGAAAGTACAATCAAAATGGCAGAGAAATAAGAGACATTCAAATTATGTTCATTTCTGTGCTGTGGAAGAGTCAATTTTGAACTAATTATGAGAGAGTCAAAATATTCTCAAGGAAAGATTTTAATTTCCACGAACAAGCATCCCAATTCTTCATCAACAAATTATCGGTTGTTAGCCTTGAAATTAAAGTTTTGTCAGTGTCTATCAGCTGATTAGAAGGAAAAGGAGAAATTTTGTTGTCTCCTACCTCTTGCTACACCACGAGAAAGCAAGTCTGATATATCTGTGAGGTATTACAGTCTCAAATAAGTTGACAGAAATGATCTGCAGCTCACACTTAAAAGGTAAAGAAAGTCCTTGAGGTAGGTAATCTGAAGGTTCTCATGCCACATAGTCTTTTCTGAAAATAGCATGGCCTAGAAAGTAGAATGTTGTAGAGGGAAGCAAAAGATATGTTTTGGTTTAGTTTCAACCACCTTACAGGTTTTGGAAGAGATGCAGTCAGTGTGGAAGTCTTGCTAGTATATCTAAAGACACTCTCAGATTAGTAATGGTAATAATTCTGGCATGGGTTTTTATGGAGGAACCCAAACCAACACATGGATTGGTGTCATGTAATTCCTTTACCCTGGCTTATTCTGATCACAACTAAAGAAATAAAATCACTGAAGATTTGGGGAGAGTTGAGGTGTATCTAAGCCACAAACAGGATTCCTGGAACAGCTGCAATTGGACCCACTCAGAGCTGTTTACCTTCTCTTCAGAAACTCTCGCTTTTACTGCAGAGACTAACTGAACACAGCACAAGAGCTGAACTTTTTATTTTGAAGCCTGGTATACTAATCTGAATTAGTATTTGTTCTGATTATCCTTATTACTCCAGGTTAAATAGCTGTTACATGAGCAGCAAGAATTTCCCCTGCAAGAGAGGCAGAGTTGGCACTAGGTGGCAGGAACTTCTACAGTTGTCCCCAGGCTGTCTCCATTACTCAAAAGCCAAGCAGGCTGGTTCTGCATCTCAGTAATGCAGAGTGATTAACAATAGTAATGGTGGTTCTCCCAACACTGGTCCTCGGATTTAAAAGCAAATGAGTTTCATTGGCTAATAACTTCATAAAAGCTGATGATCCCACTCTGTATATGAGAATTCAAATATTCAGATATGAAAACTGGTTCTTTTTTGGTAGAGGAAAAATTATCCACTAATTTTTTTGATAAAGTTTAGCTGCTTAACCAAACTTCTCTTCCCTCTGATGTTAAGCAAGCCAGTCTTTTGTCTTGATAGGGCTCACCAATCTTTATATTGATTTCTGTCTTACTAAGATCCAGAAAATTATTCTTAATCACTAAGTGCCAAATAAAGTGTAGCCCAGAGGAAAGAAAGCTTATTTGCTGCTTCTTCATTGCTAAAAATGTAATACTTGAATTTTAAAATTAGACAAACTACTCAGTAACAGAAGGATTCTCCATCCTTCTGCTTATTGGTCTATCAATCAATCAATCAATTGAACTATGTTTTAAGCATACTGAATAATACCTTGTTTATCTGTAAGTCTATAAGCATGTCCCACCAAAACGTTTTTTTCCTAAATGTGTTTCACATTAGTATTGTTCTTTTATTGATTTTATTGAAAGTAGCTCTGTGCCATTTCATCAGTTGTGGGGCAATTCATTATGTAAACTGTTAAAATACAGTCTTAAGGGCAAAAAATCAGAAACACATAAAGAATGTGGTACAACTGCAACATAAATTGACAAGACATTCCTGTTCTGTGATATATTTCCAAGCTGGCAATTTATCAGAAACTCTCTCTCTAAAAAAAGAACCTCTCGGTTAGCAAGCCTGAAATAAACTCTTACTCAAAACCAAAAGGTCTGACCCAGCTGTTGGCATTATTCATATGAAATATTTCACCGGCATAATCAAAAAAGACTTTAACGTCTTGTTTCAAGTATTGTTGAATGCAAACACTGCAGGCCAAGCTCTTTCTTTCAAAATAAACGAGCAGTTGCAGAACAATAAAAACAGTTGAGGCATTTATGCTAAGACATGAAAAGCGGGATGCCAAGGCGGGTTTCTAAACCACATTCCAAGCATTTTAAATGCCTTTTGATTGTTACCACAAATCCACCGATTGTTGTGAAAAGGGTATGTGTCATCAAGCCACAGGCAAGGCCTTGAATACATCTGGCTCAGAGTTCATGGCATTGATGTTAAAACACCGCAGTCACAGTTATGCAGCAACTATTCCCGGTCCCACATCACCACCCTTTTGTAGGATCCTGTCTGCTTCTCTGTAAATGACATAAATTAATTCAGAAGATCAAGATGAATTCAGGGACTATATATGCATTGCATTCTTCTCTACATAAAACACATTTATGATTTTAAAGCTACACCACGCAGCGAAACTTCTTTCTTTCATCAGCCACTATTTTCCATGTTCTCTTAAGGTTCCAAATCCCCCTCAAATTTTCCTGTCTCTTCCTCTAGGTTTGATACAAAACAGAGGCATCTGTCTTTCCATATTTTAAGATGCTGTTTTATGCCACTGTAAGTATGAAAATAAGACTGCAAGTAGTTTAAACTTAAAAGTTTCCAGGTAGGCCTTCTTTAGTCCATTTTCCCCAAAATAAGTTTTCTTTCTCCAACTCAAAATTTTGTTTGTGTGGGAAGTGTAAAGGTTTTCTAGGGTTTTGGTTCAGGCAGAAGTCTTTCCAGGAGAAAATCTGCAATAAATAGCTGCTGCACACACACATCGACTTAGGAACTATTGTGCATTTGATCTCCAGTGTACAATAGCAGAGGATCTGATACCTCCTGTGTTCAATGGCCTCATTTGAGTTGGTCTGTAGAGTCTATCAGTGTTTGTGTTTATAAACACATATTACTGGTCTAATGCATTGTGGGTTCATCAAGACTAGTATATCCTTAATCTTGTTCAGAATTTCCTGGATCAAAATATACAGGAAATCAAATAAATCACAGTATCTTAGTTAATCTTTGTAGATCTGATCCTGGAGAAAAGCAGCAGAATGAGATGGCATTTGCTGCTTCAGAAATAATATTAAATTATATACTAATGCAGCAAAAGAACTTAACATACTTTGTTTTCCAATGTGGGTACAAAAGACAGGGAAACTGAAGGACAGCTGTAGGCATTCACCTTTAGATAACAATACTTCTGTGATGCACATATTGCCTTTATCCTGCAGAAAAACTTTCTCAACAGTATATGACAGAGATGAGATTAGACTTCAGGCAGTTGATTCCTGTCCTCTCTACAGATATCACTTGGCTTTAGGAAGTAATAGAAGAAAATCTTTAATTTAAAGTAGTATTGGATGGACTTCAAATGATCCAGTGAGCCTTGATATTTATCTGTTCCTCTTTGATGAGATATCTGGAGGAATTTCCTGCTTCTGATGTGACTGAAAATATTGAGACACTATCCAGAGTAGTTTCATAACTTTTCACTTCTGATGCTGTTTATAAGAAGGAAGAACAGCCTTTGAAAATCAGGGGAACTCCCTCGTATAAAGCTCCAGGAATTTTCTGAGCTTCCTGGAAGTTCAAAATTGGGCTTGGTCAGCATTAGCAAGGTATTGAGTCATATCTTCCTTTTTTTCTGACGTGTCAGATCTTGTTTGTGTTTTCTTCACAAATAATGAAAGAGCAGAGGAAGAAGTTAAGAGACAAGAAACAAAACAGATGTCCCATCATGGGCTTAGAAGTTGAACTTTAGTCTTCTTTCAGTAGTCTCACCTGACAAGATAGAACAAGTGTGTGATATCTAGCAAGCAGAGTAAAGGGGACGGAAGCATAAGCAGGGGGGCATTATATATATCAGTTTAACAATATGCCCATATTGTTTGGAGAATTTCTTTTGCCTTTGAAGACATCTTTTCTGATTAATGAAAACATAGTTCTTCTAAAGAATGTGCCAATGTGGACTCTGAATGGCCATGGAGCTTTTGTCATGTATAGATCACCTGATTTTGTTTTAAACTATGCACTTCAGTGAGGCCAGTAACATAACATTGTGACCGTAAGTCATTCTTGTGCTTTCAAACCCACTGCTTCAAATTAGTGTTATTTCCACTATAATTATTGAAAAATCATATACTAGGGTTAGTGGACTCTACCTGATGTATCCATTAGAGCTAGGACAAGGTCTAGAACTATATGGGCAATATTCATATTTCTGTTCTCTAATTCTTTGCAGGAAGTATGCAAACTGGAGTGGATAAAAGCTGATACTGAATGCTTCAACACATATACGCAATTAATAAGCCTAGAAAAATGCAATGAGAACTGGAATCTGATTTCTCATCCAGGCAGTGTAAATGTTATCTATATGACAGCAACAAGATGAAGGGAGGAACATAAGCTGTAGAGAAAACAAAAGAAATCTAAGGAACATTCAAAGTTTTAAAAAGTCCTTTTGCAGGCAAGGTGAACACAGATACCAATGCCTATGACTGGGACTACATGATAAAAGGGAAAATAGAAAGCATACCAAATACTGTTTTTTCTGAATTAACATGTTAGCAGCCTAGTATTTTTCCTCATTGAGATCACACTCAATGAGTTTGTATTACTGGAAAGGATAGTAAGACTGAAGAAAGAGAGGAAAACTGGATCTCAGAATAGAATAGACTGGAAAGAACAGGACAGAGTTGTCAACATCAAAATGGTTGGGTCAAGGAATGGAAACCAAGAGGATAGTTTCTGCTGAACTTTTTGTTTCCAGAAAACATTCTTGCAGAGGATGACCACTTATTATTACTATCAGAGATTAGTTAATATGCTGGCAGTCAGATTTGCAAATTTAATGATTTCATCCATACAAAGGATGAAAGTGACTATCAATATTTTGTCACCAAGTAGATTTTTTGTTGTGTAGAAACTGCTTTGGGGATTGATGTGTCTGTGGTTTTTTTCTAACCTGCAATATTAGACGGCTATTTCAAAACATAGCCAAGTATAATTACCCTATTTCAAAAGATTGTAAACTAAGATTAAGAAACACCAAAATTATGTTTTTCTGAGCAATATGAATTAATCTCTTTTGTGTGCATGCACATGTTGACAGTCTTTAATTATATCACAGTCATTACTTTTTGGCCTCATTCAGTGTTCAGGATGGCTATGGAGGTGAACCAGGGTTGAAGAATCAGCAGTAAAAGGACCTGCAACTTTGTTTACTGAAGAAACTGCTTTTTTCATTATTCACTAAATAAAACAAAATATGAGTGGAAAATCTGGGGCTGTCTTCAACTAAATTAAGAGAATCCTGGACACTCTAAGCCTCCAACAAATCTGATGTTGTACAGGCCTCTAATAGACATTGACTAATTTGATACTTTCCATTTTTCAGGTACCAACCGTTATATCCCCATGCCAGATTTGTAGAAATAATGAATATTAACACCTTCCTCCTGAGTTACATTGAACTGTATGTTGACATTTTAAGTGTTTAACAATGCTAATTTATCTGAAAAAAACAAGCCCTTGACTGTTCAATGAGGCACCCTAAATTAGTGAAAATGTCTGACCCTTATTTAACCTTGTGACATGCAGACCAAAGAATCTATTCAATAGAAATAATATCACTCCCCTCTTTGTTGAAACAATTTCAAAATTAATTCCTCAGTTTGTGATGTATTCATATATGACAGTGATAAATATGATTGAAAACTCTTGAGAAAATTAATATTCTGCCTTTGGAGCCATTTTTGAATAATGTGCATGAAAAAAGGATATTGGACCACCCACTGAACAATAAAACAAAATATGAAATAGTTTCTCATTTAGAAAAAACAATCTATTCCTTGTGCTTATTGAGGCAGAGTACCCATGAGGGGGAAAATTTATATGATCATGTAATTGAAAACTGTTTAAAACAGTTCTTTAATGTACCAGGAAATGCATTAAGATTTCAATCTTAATCCTCTACTTTTCTCAACACTTGAATGCTTCTCTCTTAATCGTATTTTCCCTTTTTAGCTCTTTTTATGTATAATTTTGCATTTTGGTCAAATAAATTTTCCCAGAGCCACTTTTAAATGTAAATTCTGCCCTTGTTAAACATTTTTCTGTTCCCAGTGTCACAACTTGTATTGACATAAATAGCTATGTCAAGATGACTTGTCAATATGTTTTCCTGCTTGTTCACTCTCAGATTATTGTAATCTTCTGTTTGTGACATCCAAATCACTCACATTGCATAAGACTGCAAGTCTTTAGAGGATTATGGCTTTTTAGTTTACACAAGCTGGGGGTAGTAAAGGAGAAAGAATGAGATGGGCTACAGGAGTATTAATTAATTTGCCATTGGATTTTTTCTGCACAGAGGAAAAGGCTGGATGCACGGCTGCTGTCTTAATGCAATAAGGACATGACAGGCACTTATGAAGCAGTTGCTTCCAGCTGTTTGGCCAGGGTCTATAGGGGTTTATTCTTTTCAGTCCTTCCTTGTTACCTGAAGGAAAACCAGGTTCCTGGAAGCACATGGATGCTATCCAAAATTTAATGTGGTTCCAAACTGTCTGATATTTTGCGGAGCTTTGCCAGTAAAGTGTTTGGTGACCCCATCTGGAAAATTCCTCTTGAGTAGGGATAAGTAAGGAAGCCATGGACAGCTATTATGTGAGTCCTCTTCAAACCAATGACACAACATGGATTCCATGTGTGCAAGCGTTAAAAGTAAGTGAAAAATAAAAGTCAGCACTTTGCAATAATTAGTAAGCTGAAACAGCTGGAATGTGAAGGGCATTTAAATCTTCCTGCAAAAGGTCAGGGCCAGACTGAGAATTGGGTCACAAAATATGTAGCTAAGCCAGCTGCATATCCCTTAGCCAGATCATTCACTCTCTCTAAGCCCTTTAAGAGATATTTACAAGCTTAGTAAGAGGCAATATCAACTGATAGGATTGCTACCGGTGAGGCAAATTCAACAAGCAAACTGCTCCATTTATTTTTAATGGTACTGAATTTTCTTGGGAAGACAGCTGGTTTCGAACTGCAGGCCTGACAATGTAAGCCTCTCCTTATATATGTCAGCCAGGTTTCCTACCGGTGTAGGATATCAGCAAAGCAGAATAGCAAGTAGCCATTTCTCAGATGTGCAGTAGGGTCAGGAGCCAACAACATGTGCATTTGTAATTCTAATGACCACTGAAGATCAGAGTGCTATGCACATTGCATCGCATTTACCTTTGCAATTTACAGCAAGCTAATCAGATAACAATTTTAAAGTTCAAACAGAGAAGGAAATGTTTCCAGCAGATAACATGTTTTATAGCTATTCTCATAGTAAAACAATGCACACGCTGGAATGCTTCCAGCTCAGAGGAATGTGAATGACTTCTTGTGAAGATATCTCCAGTAATTATGATTACTATCATAAAAGCATTGGAGGCATTGTGATTAGTTATATATTGAGAAAAGTGACTACAGCAGCAATTAAAATCCATCCATGACAAAACAAACCCAAGATCGAACTGTGTCATCCTCTGGAAATGGAGAAAGCTTTGACAAGAAGGTTCTTGCTTAATTTTGAACATCTTTGCTTATGTCTAATGGTGGTTGCATGATGTAAGACAGACCAGGCAGTGGCAGCTAGCTGTTTATACTCAACACTGACAGATTCTTCAGACAACCTGCCCTAGTATCAGCCAGGTACCCTTTCCTAATGTTATCTGCTTATTACTCTGATAATAAAGCTGTATTCCAAATTAGACTTTAAATGCTGTCAAAACAGAAAGGTATATAGTAATATGTTTGTGGCGTGCTCAGTATTCACATTGTAGGTGTTAGCACAGTATCAATAATAATCAAAGTACTATTTCCCCCAGTTGTTGCCAATACCCATTCATTTTCAGTTTAAAACTTCATGTTCAGAGGGAACAAAAAATCTGTAAATTCAAGAAGCCAGGTTTGGCTCCTCCAGTTTACATCGCATAAAAAGGCTGATGTGTGCGATGTGTGTGAAAAATCGTGAATAGTAATGATAGTTTGTTACATAACTTAGAGAGCAAAACTATGTTGTTTTGTTTTAATAGCTTTCAAAAGAATTTTGTGCAATTCAACATTATCTCAATGCTATTTGGGAGATATTGATGTCAGTCAGAAATATCTCAACACCATTAAACTACTGATAGCAAGGAGGTTGCCAGAGGGTACTTGAGGCCATTAAAGGAAACAAGTTTTGCTTTTGCAAGTTAAAAACCCACTGAGGCTACTTTCACATTACCACTCAAACACTTCACAGCTTTCAGCATTCAAACTCTGCACTAGCTTAGGATTTTTCAGTATATTGTAAAAGAACAATCACATGCAAAAAAGTATTATGGTTATTAGTCATCATAAGTTATATGAGGCGTGTACCTATGAGTGTGTTTAAAAGGAAAAGGAATATTATAATTTATTTTAATTCCTCACACTTGGGAATACTCCAGAAGGGAAAGTTTGAATGTTTTTTTCCCCCAAGAATTCATATTACCAAACACAGTGTAAACCAGCTGTATGTATGCAGATCTTTTTTTCTGTTTTTTCCAGAATGTCTCAGATCATATTCTGCACTCCTGTCCCGCTCGCAGTGTTTTTGGCACACACAGGAAACAACTTAAAAATGCGAAGGTACCTACTGCTGGAAGGAATCCCTGTGTACAGCCTTAACATTGCTCAGACTGCTTCCACTGAAATCATGCAACTGCACAGATATGAGTCAGAGACAGATGCCTTTGCAGGAAAGGAGTAATTCATTAATTTATTAAGAGCAAATGAAGAAACGTTTCCCACAAAGAACTAATACACAAATGTTTGCCAAGAGACATTTCCTCACCCCCTCTTTGTGGTTCTGAGGAAGTGTTTTGTTTGAGTAAGACAACAAATGATCACATTTTCATGTTCTAAGAAAGGTTATCAGATACTTGAAGTTAAAATGAGCCTTGTGGAAGGCCTTGGTTAAAACATTTCCTACATGTCTCTCAGGCATACAGGTGTCAGGGAATATCAAAGTAAACTCTTCAGCGTTAAATCACTATCCTACAGAAAGCGGGACTCGCCTTCCTCAGAGCTCTTCCAGATATTAGAATAAACAACACAAATTTTCCAAATGATTTCTGAAAATTTTTGATCAGGCCTTTAATCTCTGTAAATTTCTGCCCATGATCTGTAAATTTTATCCTAGAGACAGACTTTCCCTGCTTTTTTTTCTGCACATTGCTCCCATCTCTCACTGTTCGTTTTACTCTTTATGGTGCTTACTTTTCAAAGGCAACCTTTTAGCACCTTTTTCCTCTGTCCAGGATGTATTCAATGTCTCCACCTCCCCTTTTCCCCAGTAACCGAGCTGACAAAGCCCAGGGAGTGACAAGCTTGGATACACAAGCAGGAACAAGTAACTACCAACAGAAGGTGGGGAAGGACAGGGAGGGAAATCTTTATGAGTGCCTTAAGAAGAGATTGTTGCTCAATATCAAACCTCATCCCAATTATTTTTGTAATTCTATGCTTGAGGTCAGCTCAAGTTAGTTGAGTACATGGATAAAATCTCTGCCGCATTTTTAAAAATAATGTCTGCATCCGTGACTGAGGAAACTGTTGGACACAGGAGTTGAATGGGTAGTCATTTACATTTGAAAGTTAAGGTTGATTTAGCTTTTCACAAAATTTATCCTGAGTTCGGAAATGGCTCATGGAGACTAAGCATCAGTGTTTACATTATAATACTTGGAAATTCATTACAGCAAATGCTGCGCTCTGTATTTTCTTTTAAACGCTTACATTTGCTAGTTCTTGTTGCACTGCTTAGTCAGGTAAACTATGCGCTTGGGTAAGCAAAATGACATAAAACGATCCAAGTAAATAATCAATAGACTCAAAGGAGTAGATTTTAAAGACCATGTACCACCTGTGCACTGATCATTAACAGCCCAGTTATTTTCTGAAAATACCTAAAAATAATGCTGTATGACTATGTTAAGAATTTCATAACATGCTCATAGAACACTGGTTGATGTATTTTTTTCAGTGATGAAAAAGTTTTGAAGTATGTTCTTATTAACAAAACAGACGTATTCCAATTAAGGGTGCACAATTACCTTATTTCAAAATACAGACTAGAGTTTACATATATTACATGCTATGCACATTATGTGTTATGGATTACCATTGTCAAAATCAGAGAAGAACACCACATTCAAGGCTAAGTTATTTCTGGGTCAATTTTGTATTATATTTCTACCAAATACTTTGAATTTTAGGCTATATCAGAAGCACAATATCGAATTACATCAGTACACAATTATATTTACATAACAAACAAACTATTAAGCTTCACTGGACACTGACCATAATCTGTTCTTATCCTTGTCCAGTTAGTCTTGGCTTATGAGCCCTAAATTAATGAGCAAATACAGCTCTCACCAGCATAGTTCTAAGTAATCCCATTGAGAACAAAATTTGCATGCTGACTGGCACTGAGGTGAAACACTGTAGAAAATAAGGCTGAACATTCATTCAGCAGAAATCATTTGCATACATCTGTACTGGGAAAACATGGGGAATTTTGTTTTTTTGATGGTTGAACTGGTTACTCATAAGAGCAAATATGAAACATTAGCAAAAGGAAACATATTTTCTAGAAAATGTACTGTCTTGTCCAGCTTGACATCAATAAATTAATGGCATAAATAGTACACTATATGCTGCAATTTAGCAGCACATACTCTACTATCCAATGCTCAACTAACGCATTTTATTTTGGTGAATTAATTTACATTTTTGCTGACATAAAGGTAATACAATGATCTGAACTGCAACTAAAGAATCAAACAGGATTCTTCATCAAGAATTTTCTGAGCACATCTATACTTCTTCAGTTTCTCCAGTTGTTGACCAGGCAAATGGAAAGCAAGGATTTCTCCCTCATATCAAGAAGTTCTTTCTGTCTCATTTATTTAAAAATAAACTTATGCAGGATAAAGCCCCCATGCCTTGATTATGCCTAAGGAAAGAGGGAGATTCAGACACATTATATACTTTTGTATGCAGCTTATTCCTGTGAAAAGGATTAGAAGTGAGTGAGGAAAAGTGGGATTATGTGGAATTGAGAGGTTTTGTGTCTACTGTCCCCAAAGCATCACTTCTTCATATAGTGGCATAAATTCTCCCTATAAGATTATCCTCTGCACCATAGTAAGGCTAAGCCAGTTTGGCCTTAGTAAATCTAGACTACTTTCTATTATGCTTCAATGCAAGGGATGGAGTAGTGTAATTACACGGTTATTACCAGACACTAACATTGCAATAATTATATCTGTTAAAAAAAGACAATATGTTGAAAATTTATACATATATAACATTGTTAATTGAACCACATTTATAAGTATTCTATCACCCATGATGTCTAAAGTTAGCGACCTACTAAATGCTAAACTTTTTTCCCTGAGGGCAGAAATATGGATGGGGTGGTGTGCATGTAGATAGTTTAAAAATTACTATTAATTTTGACTGTCCATTCCCTGGTAAGCACCTACCTTTTTTCAGCCCGGGCTCAGAGGAATTCTATAAACTCTCAGGAAAGGATGTTCAGAAACCCACTGTTACATGCCTGTGATGTCAGAGACTGTAGGCAAGCTGGGGTTTGCTTCCATTGCCTAAATGTAGTCTCTGAAGTGTACACTGAGATGTCCAACGGCTTGTAAGGCATTCATATATTATTAATAATTATGATAAAGAACCTACAGGTGACTCATGGTCTTCTGTAGGGGCAGCCATAGGCTGGGCAGGGTACACTAGAGAATCTCAGGAGAACTAGACGGACCTGTCTTGTTAATGGTATCTAAACTCATCTGTAGTCAATGGAGTTTAGTTGATACAGTGTAATCCATAGAGATATTCAAAGTACTCTATAGTAAACATATTTTTGGTCAACTGATGTTTAAATTAACTGAATAGTTCTCTAGGTATCAATTTTAACTATCAATTTCATACATTTCTATTGGCTTTAAAGAAACTCAAGACTATGATGACCTATAATATCTATAAAGTAGACATATTAAGTACGTTAATCTGTGAGCTGAATCCCATACTGTTGTCTCCAGAAGGGTTTGAGTGCCCTGTGTGTCCCATGTCTTATCTGGAAGCCTCAAGTGAACTTGCTGGAATTCCTGGGACATCTCAAAGGCCACTGCTGTCTCTGTGGGTAAATGTATCAAACTCTGACTGTCTGAAGTCAAGTGAGGTAGCTCCCTTCCTCACCCTCTAAACTATATCAGAAACATTTACTTGGGACTGTCCTCATACTTTGGTATTAGTGAGGAGTCAGAAACATTTTAGTCAACAAATTTAATACAATCAAATCAAGTAGTATATAATCAATAGGAAAAAGGCAGACTGAAACTTCCAGGATGCCAAATCACAGAATCAGAGAACCACAGAATCTTCTAGGTTGGAAGAGACCCTTGGGATCATTGAGTCCAACCATCCACCCTACTCTA
>JAOXJM010000001.1:20884175-20898627 GCA_026413425.1 Tringa solitaria | reverse complement strand
GGTGACTAAAGGGAAAAAAAAAACAAAAACCCTCACCTTGCAATCAAGTTGTTTATCTTGTATCTGCCTCAGTGGAAAGAAATGTGTACATTAAATGTGTATGCATTTATGCATATTATATAAATATACACACATATTAAGTAGCATCTCCTTTCCTCATTAACACTTATGTGTTTTGGCAGGGACTACAAAACAAACAGGTGGTCTGTTATGAACTGATAGTGTTGTTAAAGTCTGAAGAGCTGAGGGAAAAAAGTCACAGTTTGAATTCAGCCAAACTCAGCATAATTGTTATTGGCACTTATTGCAATGAAACCTGTCAGGGATAGAAAGAAAGACGTGTCACTGTGTCTGGCCAAACACAGGAGGGAAGCAAACAGAAATGTTTATAACTGATTTGTATTTAAAGTTCTTCCTCGTGGAAAGCCCATCTCCCTATTCTTCCATGTTTGTTTTGCAGGGTATTCATACTTTATGAATTTTAATAGAACGTAGCCAGCTATATTACAACACTGTACAAACATCTGATGGAAAACTCTAACTGCCAGTCACCACATGTTGTGTCTGGACACTCTCTCTAATCCTGTATTCTCCTAATATTAACTCCCAGATGCTTCAAGGAAAGATGTGATACCTGAAATGTATTTACTGGAATACTTGTATACATAGGGGGAAAATTCCTTCCTGATTCCACTTGTTCAAGCTGTGCCCCGGAACACCTAGATAAGTAGTACCTGTAACGCTGCCACTTCAGCATATCTCATTCTGATAAATTTAAATGCATTTTTTTCTGAATAAGAATTGAAGTCTCAGAGGGAAAATATTAGTCTTCATGGGAACTTATCACAGACTTCATGTGTTAATTATATAGTGAGTAAAATAATGACTCCATTTATAATACTTCTTAATTTCATTGAGCACACAAAGACTTACACCTTTTTAAGACATCACACCACAGTGCAGTGAGTGTGCCAACTACTAACATCACAGGAGGCCGCGTATCACAGACAGTCTGTGCACAGCCTCGATCGTGCCAGTGAAAAGGAGGGGACAGAATGGAGGCAGTACTTGGAAAAAAATGATTTACATTTTCTCCGCATGACAAATGATGGATCTCAACCAATAGACTGGGAAAAATAAACTGCAAAGATTTTAGACTAAATGTCATATACCCTCTTTCCTTTGCAGCAGTCAGGCCTCAGGATTAAAGCTGAGACCTGTACTTTTCCACCATTAGCACACTCTTGCTATCTGATCTATTGGCAAGTTCTGGACATATTGCTCCATGTGTCGTGCTGCAACAATAGTCCACAAAGAGTGCATTTTTTATTCTTTCCATAAATTATCATGTTCTTATTCACAGAATATCAGGATCATGGTTAGAGCTTGACTTTCTTTTCTATACTGTGCAGAGATTTGTCAAGAAATTAAGAGATACATATTTTCACTTTGGACTCTATACTGACATTTTTTAACATATGCTTATGTCTAGCATATCTAGTGTTAGTCTGTAAAACAGCATGATGAGTGTTAAATTGCCAAGAACTCCTCCCTTAGTTACATATGTATACATGCAACTCCCATGCACATATAAGTGAAGAACTCCATTCCAGCCAGCCCTCTAGGAAAACAGGACCAACATCTCAGGTAATTAAATATTTCAGTTAAAATTTCATATATCCATACACCACCAAATCACGGCATTTCAGTCTTTGTGCCTGTGATCATGCATTCACAGGAACAGGCCTTGCTACTAATTTCCTGACAGAGAGGTACCACAACAATAAATATAGAAGAAATCTTCTCAAGTAGAATCATAAATGTTGTTACATAAATATTTTCACACCTAATCTGATCAACTTCATTATAATAGTTTATATAGTTTATTAGTACAGTGGAAAATAAATTGCAAACTTTTAAAAAATTAATGTCCAGGTACTGCAGTATTGAACATTTCATTTCACTAAAACTGTTATTCTTTGTACCCACCCTTCCGTTTGTTCCCTCCTAAAAAAACCAAACAAACAAAAAAACAAACTCAGAAAATAAATAGCTGGTGGACTGAAAATGTGTCTGACTTTTCAAGTAAATAAGAATTGCAAAGCTGGTAAAACTGGTGCTGCAAACTGTTGGAAAAAGATTTTCCAACATTGCATTTTCTTTATAGAAAACTTATGTTTGGGGATGTTTGAAAGTGACAACCTTTTAAGGGAGGAAAAAACCCCAGATTTACATAAAGTACTTCCAGGTTACATTTCTACCTTGCTGGTTTGGCTAGCTTTTCTTGTAGGTGATGGTACAGGTGAATTTGGTGACTAATGTTTTCATGCTTCTATCCAGCCAAGAGCTTCCCCGGACTTCGGTCCTGTCTATCTGCCCCTGCAAGAGACCCCTTAAAGGCTTGGGAGAAAGAAAGGAGAAAGAGGCCAAATGATGAGGGGTTTAGTTTGTAGGGGACTGAAATTTACAATTTATATTTTTAGGAGTTAAAGCATCAATACAGTAACTGCTGAAGTGCCTTTGAGCTGCCACTGATTCTTGTGTGAGCAAAAAAGGGTTCCGCTATGAAAGCAGGAGATAGTTTAGCGCGGGCATCCTCACAGAGGTTCTCTGCTGCTTGTAACACAGTTCAGAAACAGTCTCTATGAGCCCCAGAAAGAGAAAAGTTAGTGTTCACAAATACACTGGCTGTTTTATGAAATACTCTGTGCAGCTGTAAACAGTAATTTTGTTCTAACTTAGGGAATGTGCACAAGGTAGCAATCTCTGGCACAGTCTTATGCAATGAAAACTGAAGTAACATGAAAAAAAAAAGTTCTCTGTGCAAAGGCTGTGTTCATATAATTCTAAGACATGACTATTGACAAGGACAATCTTGGGCCTCGGCTGAACTTCAGAGTCGCCTATCCTTTTTTATCAAAAAGGAATCATAAATTGGTGGAGGTCAAAGGTCCATTTGTTAACCATATGCCAGTTACATAGAAACACATGGGAAAAGGAATTCTGATGCACTGGGAAGAAACTGGAAAATTTGCATCTGTAAATTGAATTCCAATGACTTAACAAGCTAGAAAATGGATTCTGGATCGTATGGCTTTTTAAAATATTCACCTAAACCACCTGAAACCCAGCTGCTCTAATCCCTTGATACTGAGGTTACACCTGTCTTAGCTTTGTAGTTGAGGTCGGGGTGGGCTCTTGAAGTGAACCTCTCAATCATTCTCACCATACTTTTGTGCATATCATGAAACTCTCTCAAAGTACAAAATCTCAATTAATTCAGATTAAACTAGACTGTATGCAGAGCCCCAGGAGCATACCCATCATGTTGCTCCCACTAATGAGCATTCAGCACTCAGGGCCAGGCAATAGCCAGGCCAAAGTAAATCCCTGAAACATGTTTAACATAGCTGTGAGGGCTTCGGCAACAGCTGTTTGCCCATCCAGATCCACTGCACTGCATGAGTTGCCCATGTTGACATAGTCTGAGTGAACCTCTTCTTTTTCTGACTGAGTATGGTAGGAACAAGCTAGCTTTGGTTCCTAACTTAGGGGGGAAAAAAAATTACAAATGTGTGAATGTTGAGCAGAAAGAAGCATTTCCCTGCACCTCAGGCTTAGAGACATTTTTGTGGCTAGAGGATTAAAATGTTCTCTTCACCATAGGTTGGGCAGCTGTAGTAGTGTCCTGACCACACAGATGATATAAACAGCTGAAGTACTTGATTCAGCACCAGGGACGCCACAAAATACTAAGCACCCAAAACTTGGTATTTGAGTACCAACAGTAGAACAAGGTGCACTCTAGAGCTTTCAGATGGCACTCACAAAGTTTTCTTCTAAGAGTAGGCAGATCTTGAGACTTCATTTAAAGTACTGAAAGAAATGAGCCGACATCACTTGTACTCCCTTGCATTTGCCAGAGGCTAAGAGTGTAGGTGTAAACAGTGACTGTAAGTCAGCTGATACTCTTGTTACCTTATGTTTACTTACTGGTATGTCTGTATGTTTGCAGAGGTATTCAAATTAGACAACTGTGGTTACAATGTTTTGCTGCCCAGTATCGCTGATTGTTTTGGTGCAGGAGGCACTTGCAAAAAATGACAGATGAGACAAGAGCCCCAGAAGCTAAAGACTAACACAAGCCCATGCTTTTGCTACTGGACGAGCATACACTAGCTAACTGCTTTTTAAGTATATGAAGCCTTCAGTCTGATCTGAACTCAAAGATACCATCCCAGAAAACATTCAGAGCTGCAGCAAATATTTCAGTGCTAAGCTTGATGTAGGTTTCCATGGGCTACTGCAGTCCATAAGATAACCATCCAGTTTCTCCTTTCACAGGAAGGGGGTAGTTTAAAACCAAGATATTTTTCCTCCACTTTAAGTTAAGAAATCAAAGTAGAAAAATCACCACCCAGCTGAATGACCAAATGGGGTCAATTTGTTTCTCCTTGTGTCTGCCTTCTGAGAAAGCAGAGCACATGCAGGATAGAACGCATAGGGGTTCATGTTTAGTGAGATTGGGATAGAATGGTGAATTGGTCAAAAATCCTCTTCTGGGTTGAAAGCCGTCTCAAAACTGGAATCCTCTAGTTTGCTGGCAGAAGTGCTCTGATGACATCTCATTTGGAGAATCTGAGAGCTGCTAGCTTGAGCACTTTTCCTTTCCTAAAGCTGTCACATATCACGCAAACACCCTGGAAAGCAGGTATAACCCTAGCAGCAGCTGCAAGCTGGATGATGATACAGGTAATAATGACCCAGTTCTCAGAGCCTGAGTTCTCTTCCCTTCCTCTGTGATACTCATTAAAAAATCTGTTTCTATTTTCTACAAAAAGCAGCAGTGGGAAAAGTGATCATACAAATCCACCTTAATCTTCACAAACAGTATTGACTCCTTCACTGAACATCTCTGAGTCGCTGTCTTCCTAGGCAGAGGTTAGGTTGTCTTCTATCAGTATTCACATTGTCTGCTCTTCATCATCAAAGCTATAAACACCAACTACAAAGTTGCAGCATTACTTCCTGCTGTTAAGAATTATGCTAGAACATGTACAGCCATTCCACAGAGCATTACCTTACTGTTAGGTCACCCATGGCTCTGACAAAGATGATTTAGGGTTGATTCCAAACAGACAGAGGAAGGGTGATTTAGAGGTCAGAGTGTGCTGTTAGCAAGTGAGGCTGGAATTGAAATTTGATGGGCTGAATGAATGCCATGCTTTTCTGCCTTTATCATTTTGTAGACATAGCTGTTGAAATCTATAATATAGAGACCAGAAGGTGAGCCTCAAATAAAATGATTGCAGTATCTTCCTTTATAGTGTGACTTGGTTTTTTGCTCATTTTTTGTATGCTGAATTTAAGAAGCCACATAAATCCTGATTTTTCTTTTCTGTTTTCTTTTACTGTGTCCTGCTTTTAAGTCAGACACTCAAAATCAACATCAGCTCTACGAAGATATTCACACACACAAAAAACAAAAAGAGAGAAACAAACTAGACAGTGGAGTCTGGAATGTCTTCAACCAAGCTATAAATTTACATTGTTAAGAAGAGCCAAACCACAGTCACTGCTGATTTAAAGGAACTCTTGTACTCAGTGATCATCTTCATGAAGCAGAATGCATGGAAAACAAGCATTAAAGTTTATAAACAGAAAGTAAATAAATGGTGCCCTGTGTTGGTCACCACCAATTCATTTATAGACTGCTCCACTCAAACCATCTGCCGTTAGAACAAAAAAGCACGGAAGTCCTTTGAAACTGTAACTTTTATTACAGAGTATGAAAATATCCCAGACAAGCTGAAATTGAGACCCCTTGTCCTTGTGTGTATATGTGTGCAGACACACATGTGCTTTCTTGTTGACATGTATAATTACAGAGGTGAGCTTTCTGCAGGCATTGGGCTGCTCCTTTACACCAGCTATTTTGAGCAACAGTTTGCAAAAATTGTCTCAACCTTACACAGGTCAGCATGAACATGCAGTCCTCTAAAGACCACTTGAATTTAAGTGGTGCATATGACTTGTGCCTGACCTTATCAGTTCACTCTTACTCCTGTAGGTGCTCTTTAATTCTAAAAAAATATTCGCTGAAGAGTTTTCTGGGAAACAATGAAAACAGTAATCCCATCAGAGTGCCTGGGATCCTGGTAAGAGCAGGTTATTGAGAGCTGTCATTGGATAGAGCTAACATATAGCACTAATTCTATACACTTGCCCATATAGAATAGAATTGAATAGGGGAATAATTTTGCAATAAAATTTATTATCAATCCAATTGAAAATTTAGCATAATTTATTTCATTGTCTGTTTACTATTTTTTAGTGAACGATGTGAAAAAAAAAAAGTACAAGTATTAAAGATAAAAACAGAAAATGTATATACAAAACCTCATATTTCAGCCTCCTGTGGCAGGTCTTCAGTCAGAAATTATAGCAAAAAATATCCATTGACTTCAGAATAGTGTTAGCCAAGCTCCTGGATCTGGTAGATTTGGCCAAATTATGAATTCTGGAAGAATTTTTAAAATGCATTTTTTAAATTTCCCTTATTATTTTAAGTTAATGATAATTACTCTGTGAATGACTAAAATGTGTGTTAATCCTCATGTAATACCTTTTCAGCTAAGAATAATTTTTATTTCTTTTCCTTTCTCTCCTATGATTTACCAGCTCCAATAATAATGCGGCTTTTTCTCATAACTTCCTGTCCTTTATTTACATCCTAAACAGGGACGGTGTTAAATTAAAATGCTATGTGTTAAAAATAAGTCCTGTTCATTTATTAAGAGCTGCATTTGTTTGGTGCAATTTGGGTAAAAAGGGGCACTTATCTGCCATAATGTTTATTGAAGTGGAAACATAATGTGAGGCATTTGCAAGCGCATGCAGAGCAGTTCAGAAGTTTGGTGGTTAACCATGACCTGGTTTATTCATTCCTACAGGGAGGTCCTTAGCAGAAATAATTATGATTCTCCTGAGGGATTTCTCCAATGCTGTTCATTTGGGTAAAGGGTTTCTTTTCCCCCAAAAATGTGCTTCCTAAACTCCACAGGTGCTGTAATACCAGCCACAGGCCTGGAGGAAGTTAATGTGAGAGCAGTTCACCAAAGTTCCATAAGATTGCAAACCGAATGTGTGCACCATCTCATAATGCAAATGCAGGGTTGTATCCTCTAGATTAGAAGAGGATTTCACCTAAAACAAAATTATGCATAGGGAAAGCAGCAAACTACCTTCCTCTGTGGCAGAAGGAAAACACCTGCTAATACCAATGAAGTTAATAATAATAAACCATGGCAAGATACCACCCACTGAGTAAACAGCAACTTGATAATACAGCATAAGTGCTTAGAAAAAACCCACAGTGACTCCTTCCAACATTAATTTAGCTGTTGATTGCCATTTAAGATGTAGAGAAGGTACAGAATCTGGTCACGCAGTGTAAAATCTTCTCTGCTAATGTGGGCCAGAAGAGTATACTATGTGTTTTAACTAAAGCAGTGAAAAATACCTGAGCACCTCTTCTATTTGCAAAGTATTGTGGCATAACTTCAACAGTCTAGAAAAATCTTTGAAAGATCTAAGCCCAAGGAAACAATATACTGCAACATTCTCTGCTGAGTAGCTAAATAACAACACAGAGTAAACTTCTACTGCTCTTTGGCTAAGTATTCAGCTGAATGTATCTTTACTGACTTTTTTTTTTCTCCTTCAAAAGATGTTGCATTGCAGAAAAAATACCAGAAATGCCAGCAAAACCAAACCCAACAGGCTGATCTGAAAAGATGGCTTTATATTTTGAAAACAGAACTCTAATAAGCAATGTTAGTGGACTGCTGAAAAACCCCAAGCCCTCAGGAACTCACTTTAAGAAAAAAAACCTACAGTGTTGGATGGTTCTTATACATCTCCAGCAAACCACAATATAGCTCATGAAAATCAGCCAAAAGGCCCTCATTTGCTTTCCTGGGCTCAGATAAAGTCTTTCATCCTGAATAGATTGTGACGAAAAATAAATGGATTTAAAAAAAGAAAAAAAATAAAAGAAAAAAATGTGAAAATAAGAAAAGAGAAGAGGTGAGGAGAAAGGATTTCTGACTTCGTATTCATTGTAAACTCCCCAATAAGTCTTCTCCATTGGAAAGGGAATGCAATAAGGCTGTCAGTAACTGTCTGCTGAGTTCCTGTGCTTCAGGCTCATGAAGCATCAATCATGATGATAAGGCTTTCTGCATTTCTATAAATACTGATCATATTGTTCTCTCTCCCTGACTCTGTACCCAGATGAAAGTCAGGCTCCCATGTTAAAGAAACAAACTGACAAAGAGCAGAGGAGAGCTGTGTGTGAAACAGAGAGCAAAAGTCCCCTCTATTTCTATGGCTTCTTAGGAGTTAAGGCACAGAGGATTGTAACCCCTGCTTATTTTGTTTGGCAGGGAAACCACAGCCCCCAGGCAATGCTGCAATGAAGGATGCAGGCACATCTTCTACAAGTCAGTTCTTCTGCTTTTGGGGAGGTTGGCCCCTTGAGTTAAGTGAATAATGAATTGTAAATAGAAGAATTGTGTCTGTGGGTATTTCCACAAATAGCTAGAGAAAGTGTAAAAATTTATTAGGTGACAACAGAAAAGACAGGTGATTAAATGATATTGCTGCAGCAGTAACTCTAAGAGATGCTGTTTGTTTCCAGCATGTACCTGAACCTATTCCAAGTACTTTTATGCTGACTGTATCCAGTTCAAACATTTAGAAGCAAGGACTGGTTTTAGTCAGTAATAATGCGATGCTGGGGTGGTAAAATGGTGTCATGGAGAGGATTTTTCTTAGAAAAAGGGATCTTATGACTTAGTTAGTGCTCCGCAACTTTTAATGACCCAGGCTATGGTTTTGGACTCTGTGTTTGTGTCTAAACTGTAGCTTGGTTCCCTGCAGTAACGGTCTGGGAAACCCACTAAAAAGCACTAGAGTTTTCTTCCTGACCGCACCCCCAAATCTCTAAATAAGACTGGGGCATGCAGGAGGATGGGGGATACCCATATCTCAGCCCTGAATGACACCAGGACTTTACAGGGGTTGGTACCCAGCCCTGGGCATCTGGAAGAGATGCACAGTTGATCTGTGTTTAGGTCAGTCATGTAGCTGGGTATATTTGAGGAGTTGACATTTCCTTTTTATGATGGTAGTTGCTCCAGACTGTGCCAGAAAACCAAGTGCTGCTGTCCCACAGAACCCAAGGCATGGAATAATCCCATTGATCTGGGGCTTGTGGCAAAATAGAGAATATCTGCTAGATTCACCTGGAAAAAGTAATCATTCAGAATTTGTGTAACTCTATACACTGCTGAGCTAGGACTTGATAAAGTAAAAAATTCACACAGAATTCTGCCCTAATTTTGGCCTCCAGTAAGGCCCAACCTTTGCTTGATAAGTGAAAAACCACAAGAATGTTTGGCTGCATATTTCAACCTGTGATAGCTAGTTGCAGCCTCTTAGGGGAGTGTTGAAGGTTGCTGACTTGCTGGAACAGGTGAGATCCACCCTACATATAAGGGATATGAAAGCAACCATAGGGAAGAGGAAGTTAGCTTCTGGAACAAATACTGTGGGAAAAAGCCTGTTGAGTAAGTTTTCAGTATAGTCACAGTGTTTTGAATTATGCTTCTTCATGGTGAAACTAAATTCCAAACATGGTGACTTATTACCTTACTACAATGAGTGTCAGGGTGAAGATTCCTTTGGCTCACCCTATTCTGTTAACCTTACCATATTCAGCTGGAAATGGAGGAGGAAATGTATGTCCACAAGAAAAGAAAAAGAAAAAAATTAGAAAAAAAAAATAACTCCCCACCCCCTATGTTTGTAGTATTTCTAGCATAGACGTAAGCCAGAAAATACCAGAAGATTCATAGGAAATATTGTTTGCATGAGGTCTCTAGCATGATTTTCATGACTCTGGGTGAGTTCATTTGAATACTAATTCAAATCAGGCCTGCAAAACTTTTGTCAAATGCCTCTGTGATTATAAATCTGATCATAATGCTACATCTATTCCTTAAACATTCATTTCTAGTATTCAGTAATTGTATGCTACATGAAAGAAAAAGATGGACAGTGGCCAAAATTGCGAGTGGCTGGATTCCTATCCAGTAAACATCATCAGCGTAATAAGGTGTGGATTTTTCTGCAAAACCTGACATCAGTTTAGAACTGAAATGTGTTCCAAAAGTGGAGTTCTGAAAACATTCCTCTTCAAATTACATTTTCCTTCTTTTTCCTTAGAAACTTTGCCCTTCACCCTGTAATTATCTCACCGCCAAAAATCTCTAAGAGAAAACAGATTTATCTCCTTTCTCCTGTGATACTGAAACATCGTCCCAGAGCCACAATATGAAGTCTTTATAAACAATCACTATTATTCATGTCATTGCCTGGAGTTGGTCAAGTCATGGAAAGAGTTGTTCAATTTATTGGTCTGTGAAATAGCTTGGTGAAAGGAATGTATGCGTTTACAGTCTGGCCCAAAAAAATTAAAAAATAATACTGCTGTTAAATACCTCCTAGGGTGGGGAACAAAATCAAAAGAAGTTCTATTAATCTCTCCCATGGCTGGAGATAGCATCATCCCAAATCTTAAATCACTTCTGGCAAGCCACCGGCACAAGAATCCCCTCTGTGTAGGAACTGCTTCACTGGGGACTTCAAAATTGTATTTAGTCCCAGTTGTCATCCATTTTACATCTGTTGTAACAGAAGCACTGAATTACGGATAGCCCAACACAAACCATACAGAAAATCACGTAACTTTTTCACTGTTGCTTTAGGTGAGTTTTCAGATAGAACTCGGAGTCCTGCATCAGGACACAGAGGTTGCAACTCTTGTACAAATACTATACACTGCTTAGGAGTGTTCTATTCTTAAACCCATTATGGTTATTTTACTCTAATGTAAATAGCAACAGATACAAGTGTTTACAAATGAGACTTTGCTCCCATATCCCTGTCAATGCCTTGCCAGCTTCCTGGAGGGAAACTCGATGACGCAAGCCTTTATTCAATGGAAGGCCTGTGTGTTTATTTGCAAACAAAACATTTGCATGTGATCCGAAGCCTGTGATTTGCCTACAGTATGTTGTCATCCCAACCATGTTTGTTAACACCAGACTGAACAAATCGGAGGCAGTACAAATGTCAAAAGTTCAATGGCAGATTGAAAGCCTGGGTGTGTCTAAAGCATTCGCTATTGTTTATCAACAAAGTCACATATAATAGCATGACATCCTTTGTGCCTATACGACAAATGAAGATGGAGAGTAAATGATAACTGCTCTACTTATACACATTGAGCTTGTTAAGACTCTAGGGCAAATCGTTGCTTTCTTTTCCTCTGTAATAAGAGAAGCTTTTGAAATAGCTTTTCTGATTTATTTGAATGCTTGTGTTCTACTACTTAAACTTTATATTGTGGAGTCACTACTTTTTTAGGATTTAAGATTTTGTTCTCTTTCATCCTATGAAGAACTGGCAGCATCACATTGCCTGGAGGGTATTATGGATAAAAGCATTAGCTTGCTAAGCCACTTTACCTGCTTCCCTCTTGCATTTAAATCTTTTAAATGTCTCACTCTCCTCATAGTCCATGTATTATCCAGACCATGCATTTTACAACTGCTGTTTTTCAGCAAACAGTGCTTTTGCCATTCTCTACTGGAACTCTCCTACTGAACATTTGAGAGGATCCTCTCCAACAAACAAACAGAAATGAAAAAGGACTGTCAAAAACACAGCTTACATTTTCATGGGAACAGCCAGGCAAAAGACACTCACGCTGCTCTGCCACAGAGCTCTTGTGCAATAGCTCGCTCCCATTGCTGGCATGAGAAAATTAGTGATGATAAGGGGCACATACCTTAATCTTCACAGAACCTTAGTGTTCCTGCCTACTGTATAACAGCCATTTGGGGCCCCAAAGACTACTGTCAGTTAGGTTGTTCTAATTTGGGGTCAGTAGGCTTGACCAAGGCATTAAAGATACTCCAGCAGGGATCATGCATGGAACATCTAACTATGGTTAACAACTAACTAAGGCTCCAAGTTTCTTGGATCAAAGACCTCATCAATGTGCCAACAGAAGACATTGACTACAGTTGTATTTCAGGATTTGTGAAACACCACGCTTAGAATGAGTTTAACCCATGACTGGAAATAATATAGCTATGTCCAGGAAGCACTAAGCCTAAAATAATCTCCCCAGCTACTTAGCTATTTTAAGAAAATTCATGTAGCACAGCACTGTACTAACATAGCTATATTGCTCCCAGGACCCTCTGCAGAGGGTCACAGATACATGGCAGCTACTTTAAAGTAGCTCAAGTATCTCTCACGCACTTACGCTTTCTGAGGCATGCAGATTCCCAGACTGCAGACACGGTGGATGATCCATGTCACAGTGGGATTTCTGGAAGTAAGGAGATAAAGTCAGTTAGAACTCTACAGTGAAAGAAAACTCTTCAAAAGCATCTTTTAAGTCTGAAGTGTCTCAGCTGATTTAGCTCAGTAGCACACAGATATGTTGTGATTTTGGAAAGACCCTGTTTCTGTTCCTACATTTAGGCCAAAAGTGACAGTGATAAGCAAAAGTAACAGCTATATTCAGGACCCTATATATTCTGCAGACTTTGAATTTTTAATTTTCTTCCCTAACCAATCTTTTGCTGAAACATCACACTGAAGTATAGAAACCTGTATCTAACCAGTAAAAGCCATTCTAGCAGAGAAAACAGGAAGGATGAACCTGAGAGGAGCTCATCTTCCCAAATGTCCTGTTCTGTACCATACCTCATATCAGATCTAACTTAACTTAAACATAACTAAAGGAATGGATTTGAAAGATGGGTTCTGTAAGGAGTGAAATATTTCTAACTCTGGTATTGTATTACTTAAACTTACATTTTGCATTGCAACATCTCGAGGGTCCAACAGAGAATGGAGGGCATTGATTTTCTGCTGAGTTTATACACAGTAAGACAAAGGCTTTGACTATAGATACGGATGAGTAACAAGGGAGAATTTCATAAGTCTGCAGAAAAAAAAAAAGGGAAAGAATAAATACAGAAAGGAACAAAATCTAGAGAAACAGGAACATGTAATCCTCTGTATCATAGGCAAAGATTCTCATTATACAACTAGTCTAAAGAAATGGGACTTCCAGGGTGTCACCACACCGCCTCTTCTAGCCATCTACTAAGAGAATCCAGATGCATGTTCAGTGTTTCTTTGACTGATGAGATATTACCATTCTAGTGATAGATGTGTCTGATCTAGCCCCACTTGGCTTGAACTCTTTACCAGGGAAATACTGCTGGATTTCATTGCAAAGCAGGAGCTAAACTTAGTTTTGTCCTTGCCAGTACCATCATCATAATAGCTTGGCACTTCACTTTTTAAAAAAGTAAGATATCCATGGAACCTAGGTATCTGTGGTGAACTAGCAAACTAGGAAGGAACTGCAGGTCTGGCACTTTGAATTTGAGAGCCTATTTCACCATTCTGTCCTTGCAGCTTTTAGCTTATTCTCCTTGTATTGGACCTGGACTTAAATCTTCAGGTTTCTCTTCAACTTGTTTCTGCTAATATGTTTTAATATTATTCTTGTTTCTTGCTCCCTATTTCCTGGTCACTCTTTCTTTTCCACTTCCTTTATTAAGCTTTCTACTGACAGAATAATTTTCAGACCTGGCAGTCTGGAAGAAGTTTCTAAGGACTTGAAAAGATCCAGCTTGAATTTTGTTAGGCAACTAAACTACAGAGGCACACATGTGGAGAAGTGCTAGATCCTCTTTTATCCTCTTAGTCAAGAAGTCAATTTGTATAGGTCGGTCAGATTCTTTAGTAAATTATTGCTATGCTACATGTCCTAATAGAAGTAAATTTCATCCTGCATATTCTGACAGGTTGTTCTGACAGGGCCTCCTTTTATCTAGACTTGCCTATTTTAAAATAATTATAATTGCCTGGAAATTAATGTACTTTTCTTATGAAGTTATTATTCTTAACATTTCCAGAATTAAAAACATATCTATTCTAAATTCTACTTCTGTACTTGCCCACATTTCAGATTTAGATCAAATCAAAGGCAAGACTAAGAATGAACTGAAAAACCTCTACATGTGTTTTTTGTTTGGACAAAATATGCAATAAATTCTCCTGAATTCTACTTTAGCTTCTATGGCTAGAGCTATTGAGTGAAAAAACATGTTGGGAGAGAAACAGGCACATATTTTTGATTTTTTCAGTTTATTTATCTACTTACATTAAAGCTAGAGATAAAATTAAATCATAAATGCTATAAACATTTGGCAGGCTTAGGAAAGCTGTAGTCTGAAGAAAAAAAATCATGCATTAATAGAGACCTAGAAAAGCAACCAAGCTGCTAACATTTTTT
>JAOXJM010000001.1:20871469-20884075 GCA_026413425.1 Tringa solitaria | reverse complement strand
CATTTTTTCAGCAGCTACTGCAGCTTTCTATCACTTGTAGTACAACAGTCTCTAGAGCATGCAGAGATTGTATCCAGAGAACATCAGTTGATGTCACTATCATTGTTTTTTCCTACCTAAAATGGAGAAAGCTTGAAGGGAAAGTGAAATGCAGAGCAATTGCAAGTAGATACTGAGTTTAAGCTACTAAACCAGGAATGTCTGCATGTTTCTGGTGGTAGGTTTCTGTCCAGATTATTTTTCAGTTCCACACTAAGAGGGCTTTATGCAGTAGACACTGGAAATGACAGCCTACTCTTAATAGTTCCTTTTTTGGAGTTGTAAGGGGAAGGTGCTGTGATGCACGTAATATTTGCCTTAACAGCTACCTGTTTAATGTCTTATAACTGCTACTGCAACATGAATGATTTAAGACAAATGAATAAAAATGTGGAAAATCTAAAATAAAGTTTGAAACCATAATTTAACCAGCGTCTGACTGACAAGGTATATCTACATTACCAAGTCATGTAGTACAAACAGGGAAAAAGTAGGGTTTGGTTCACTGCAGTCTCTGGTGATTCTAGAAGCATATGTACACTTCATGTCTTTGCTGGCATTGCAGTTCCCACCAGACACTGGTACAAGGTCCTCACCTTCTATGCAAAGAACACAAATTGCAGAGACCTTGCATCCATAGCAACAGTAGTACTCGCTCTAAGTGCTAACCCACTATGTGTCTGAAACTTTGGATCCAAAACAGAGAAAAGTACTTTGAGCATGGCAGTGGCATCCTCAGGGACATATCTCAAGACCTGATGTATAGACATACAGCAAATATGTACCAAAAAGAGGAACCCCTCCTAAGCACTGAGCAGTTAATGTAGATGCACCCACTATATCTATCACCTGCAACAGGCACTGTTTGTCCTGCACATAAAGGGAGATTACAGACCAGTGTTGGATGGAGATGCTGTCAGAAGGTATATTCACTGTACTGTGGGTATGACCTAAAGATATTATGTGTGGTGGAAGCTGAGTGTTACAGAACAAAAAAATAATGTTTAGAGCTTTCTGGAGACTACAACCTCTAACTCATTTGTGGTTTTTAGAGGTCAGAAAAAAGCTGTTGGGTTGGTGTAGATATAGCTGCAGATTAAGGGGTGCCTTAGTGCAGGGGTTTGGACTTACTGACATCTTGAGATTCAGTGCTAGATCTAGTATCAATTCACTGAAAACCTCAGCTGCAGTATGAACACATTCTGTCAGTCTGTATGTCCCCTGGGGAAATTTAGACATCAAACTCTTCTTGCAGTTGTCTTTCACTGAAATTTCTCTCACAAAGTTCTGTTTGAGGCTCAGTGTAATAGGATGCTCATTATAATCCATTCTCCTACCCTCCTGGCTGACCAATGTTCAATCATATCAGAGGTATTCTTCCTGTATTTTCTGTACCAGTTTTATCTCATCATTTTATAAATTAAACTTTTTTTTTCTAACCAATGTCAAATCTTCTACTTTTTTTTTCCACACACAACACAAAAGTTTTTCTTGACATTTTTCTGCTCTCAGGAAGCTCCAAATTATTCTCAGCACTTTCTCAGGGCAACGCAATTTGAAGCCTGAAGAAAACAAACTGCCACTGGCCTCACACCACAACTGCATCTTTTGATTGTCAGAGACCAAGCCATCATACTAGCCGTCATATCTTTCACTACAATATGTAAAAAATTTCATCTTGTTAATATTTGCACTCTATCTGGGTGCAAAAGAATTATTAAGTCCCTAATTATTTTATGTCCTGAAAGTGAGTACAGTGGAATTGCAACTTCTCAGGTTCACTGCTGTTTTTTTCTAGAGGTTTTTTTTTCTTTTTTTTTCTTTTTCTTTTTTTTTTCTTTCTTTCTGGTTTTTCTCCATGTCATTGGGATTACCTATTGAATGTAGTAATATGTTCTGTGAATCAGGCCATTGTTGGTGGAATATTTATGTCAGAGACCTCTGATGATGCCAGATGTCACATAGATTTGTCTTTTAATCTACTACCACACCAATGAGATCAAAAGGACCACACCTGCAGAAGCAGAAAAGAAGAGCTACATCCTGAATTCTTATGGCTGATGTAAATTACAATGTTATGGTTTTAATAATGGTAAAAAAAAGATTACAAGGGGCTAATTTTTGGTATATATTCCAACAACAAAATTAAAGTCTAATGAAGAGCAATTAACCCATAGTGTCAAGTAGCTCTCTTCCTTTAACTTCAGATTTGTCAATGTTAACTCACAGAAGTGACAGACACCAACAATGTAAAAGGAAACATAACCTCCCATATGATTAAAAAGTTGAATATCTCATGTTTATTCTTTATATATCAAAGCTAACTCCACTCAGAAAGGGGCTTTTGCAACAAAACAAACCATAAGTCAATCTCTGAGTTACACAAGTAAAGCAGGGAGAGAAACAATGTGTTGCAGAAAATAATTTTTGTAGAGGTCAGTTTTACTGATCTTAATAGTGAACCCAAATAATGAAAAATTAAATAAAAATTAAAATGCTGTTCATGTATGAACTATAATATTACTAACATATTACAAACTTTTCAAATTGAAAAATCCACACTTCAGGCAACTGCAAATATTCTTTGCTCAGAGCAATTGTTCACTCATCTGGAACTCAGTCTTTTTCCTACCTTTCTTTAGTGCATCACAAATCATCATGGAAAATCCCTCTTACTTATTATTTTCATTGCTCCTTTAACAAGAACATCCAGTGAAAATCCGACACTTGGAGCAGTAGAGAGAGGCAATTAAAGACTGAGAGTAATTACAGGAAAAAAGGTTATTGCACATACTACTAAATGTAAAGTAGATGCACTACTATAAGACACCTTTGCCACAATGCAGAGGCTAATGTATTTTGAAAATAGCCACCCAAATACTTTTCACTCTTTGACCCAGTTTAATTATCCTGAAAATGGGTACAGAATAAAAAATTTTGATACTCAGTTGTGAGAGGCATTCATGAAAACCTATATTCTCCCTTCCAATTGAAGTTCCATTTCCTGCCAGATGAACCATGAAGTGGTAACAGCTTGGGGCAACATTTTTGATATGAGAGCTCTCCTAGGAACAAGGCTTTGAGAGAGTGAGAACCAGAGAGACCAAAAGAGAGGAGTATACAATGAGAATTGATATAATAAAGGACATATTTTGTTAGAAGATTTAAAAAATTATTTAAAAGGAGTTAATATATTACACAAATAAAGCTGATTGATTGCATTTGCAGTGCGGTTAAGCAATTTGAAGAGTGCCAGATCAGTATTCTCGTCCTATAATGACCATGATAACTCATCATATTTGCTTTCCTACTTGTAATCATATTTTATTTCTTTTACCAGAAATCTACAAGTAATTGCTGGTGGCATATAGACTAAGTCACAGATGTTAGAACAAAAGATAAAACAAGTACACTGAATATACATTTCACATTTACACCCAACAAAGGTTGTCAGCTGTTTCTTCCTTGCAGCTGCTTAAAGGTCTTACTGTCCTCTCCCACTGGAACAACTATCTGTTGAGAGACTGCGATGCAACAATGCTCTTGTTAATTATTTCTTTCTTTTTAATTGTAGTTAACATTGAGCATAACAATCAGAAAATATGTGATATTAACTGTATGGAGTATTTTTCCCAAGTGCAGTTTTCATGAGGCTGGCAAAATACTTCTACATTGAAAACCTAGTCTAACAAGCATCTATTTGTCACATCAACCCATCAGAATCTACAGGACTTCAGTTTATCCAAGTGGTGGCTATGGCTATGTGGAACCTTTCCTTCCCATCTGTACCAAAAATGGATCAAAGAGGCAATTTCTAATGCTGTTTTTATGTTTTGAAATTTCACTAAACAAAACGCAGTTAAACATAAATTACTTCACTGATAGTCAGGAAACAATCCAGAACAGAAGTTCCCAGGACATTTCCTGATATTCATTAGTGATCAAAACATGGTTTTTTACTTAATGGGCACCGAGTTGAACAGAAACAGTTCGGTGCATCTCTCTGTCCCTTCCAGAAGAGCTCCCACTGACTGCACCCGAGCCAGGATGTCTGTTCCAGTGGGTCAGCGGTGTAGAGAGCCCAGTGCAGAGGTCTTCAAGCACCATGACAGAGCTGTGTCCAGATCCACGTGTCAGGTCCATATCCTTGTTGTTCTGGCCTGGCTGAAATCGTCTTGGAAACAGAATAGCCAGCAGCTAACTATCCCTGGCAAATAGTGATGTGATGTATGGTAATGAAACCATTAGTGTGTTAGAAACTTCACTGTCTCATGCACAGTATGTCTATACACACTGGTTCAAGCAGGACTCTGTCTTGCAGGTGAGTTCGGATTTCCAAAACTCAGTGGTAGCTCTGGAGTCTCCAGCAGTGCTTCATCACGCCAGGCACATTTCCTTGCCTTGTCTATAACAGTTTTCCCCTGGGTTTAGTAGTTTGAAAAGCACCTTCTTGAAGTATATTCAGTGGTGAATCTTGCCTCACTTTGTATTTGGGGGATGAAGTGACAACCAGAATTGTACCTTCAGTTGTGGCACTGCAGACTTCCATTTAAATTAAGTCAATAGGAGATTTAACTATGACAGGACCTCAGGGCTGGACCCATAAAGTATATGACAAGCAATTTAGAAATCAATCTTAGTTTGCCCCTGAAAACTGTCACTTTAAAATCAACAGTCTCAAGTGAAGGACAGCCTATTAAACGAAAGTTTATATTAAACTTTTATAATAAAACACTAGACAGCTAGGCAGCAATGAACATCGATTTACAGTTTAATGGCAGCATCATTATCAGAATACTGAACTAAACCCCCTTATATGATAGTCAATAATTTAACTGAGAATAGACTGGCAGTAAAAAAGAGCTGGTCTGATTATGTGAGATCCCAGATTGCTTCTACTTTGACAGAGAACCTGTAAATAAGTTTGCTGAGCCCTAAACTAGGAAATTCAAGGCTTCCCTGATCCTAGATACAAACTTTAAAAGTAACAAGTTCCCAAGCTTTTTCTCAGTCAACCCAGTGACTCCTACTGTAATATGAGGTGAATACTGATTGATGAGGTTTGCAGGCAAATCATATGGTGTTAAAAGAGGGGAAATGCACATCTACACTAGAATGGAATATTGAATTTTCAGCTGGATGCTGATAATGTAACACAAATTACATTGGGTTTTTTGCATTCAGATAGGTGATGAAGAGGACTGGGGAACTTCAGGCACCCAATCCCGCTTGAAAGAGCATTAAAGTTGCACAATTAATGCCTCATTTCAAATTATCATTTTCTTTGGGAGTTTCCTTTGCTTTTCAGGTATTTTTTAGCCCCACAGAATTTCAGTAACCCCCAGACTAGATATGCATATTATTTTGCATGATGTAAATTATTTTATATAGTATTTCCCAGAATGTATGAGGGGGAAAAATAGCTATCCATTTTAAAAGTCTCTAGAGTGATTTTACATTTCATCAGGCACATTTCTCCCATCTTTCCATTGGAATATTCTTCATGCACAGATTCAGAAACATAGTGTGTTGCTGTTGTTTTTCGTTGTTTGACAAATATGTTGTTTGAATACATTTCAACATTTTGGTGTTCAGAAATTATTTTCAGCTCACATGTTTGTCAACTACTGTATGTGCAACATGCTAAACCCATTAATAAGACATACTTGATATGAATGAGAAACACTGGTTTAAGACATAAATATATGCTTAATAGTCAGCTAAATTTGAGTGACTATAGCATATGTGGGTATAAATAGTTGGCAGACAGGTTGTGGCCTAACTATCTTGAACTTTCAGTCTGAACAAAATATATAGCCTATCTAAAATATGTTGTTCCAAAAAATATGGGGTGACTTAACCTTAGCCAGCCGGCAGACACCAACCCAGCCAATCACTCACTCCCCCTCCTCAGCAGGACTGGAGGAGAAAATAGGATGAAAAAGCTGGTGGGTTGGGATGATGGCAGGAATATGACTCATCAACTACCATGATGGGCAAGACAGATTAGACTTGTGGAAAATAAATTTAATTTATTGACAATTAACAACAGAGTCGGATTGTGAGAAAACAAAGACAAAATCTAAACCACTTTCCCCCCACCATCCCTCTTTGTCCCAAGATCAACTCCACTCATTCATTCCCAACTCCTCTACTTCCTCCCTGTCAAGTAGCACAGAGCAGGTGAGGAATGGGGATTTGTGGTTGTCATGGTTTAACCCCAGCCAGGAACTAGGACCATGCAGATGTTGGCTCACCCTCTCTTTCTCCCCCAGAAGGGTAAGGAGAAGAGGGAGAAAAGGAGGGAAAAGGAAAAAAGAACTAATGGATTGAGATAAAGAAAATTTAGTAGAACAATAACAGAAAAAGAAAATAACAATAAATAATAATAATGGTAAAAGAATATACAAGACACAAGTCACTCTCAGTGCCCCGTGTATTGGTTGTCCAGCCCAAACTGAGCAGAGATCACAGATTCCACCCCACTGGCCAATCCCCATTTATACACCGAGCATGTCTATGGTACTGAACACTCATTGGCCATTCTGCTGTTCTGTCTATGCTTCTCTCAGCTTCTATGGGGAGCTGACAAAAGTCCTTGACTAGTATAAACATCATTTAGCAACAACTAAAATATTATTGACGTCATTACTTTCATACCAAATGTGAAACAGAGCCACCACTACGGAGACAATCAACTCTGTTTCAGCTGAAACCAGGACAGTGGTCAATACATAGCAGTTCCTCTCTGCTGCTCTTTTCTTCTCACACTTTTCTCCTGCTCCAGCATGTCTCCTCTCTGTGGGCTGCAGTTCCTACAGGGAATATCCACCTGCTCTGACCTGGGGTGTCCTCCATAGGCTGCAGTGTGGATACCTGCGCCATTATGGTATTCTTCATGGGTAGCAGGGAAATAGTTACTCCATGATGGTCTCTCAGCCTGCAGGGGAACTTCTGCTCCACCCTCTTCTTTGAACCTCTCAGGGCCCTTCCTTTCCCACACTTTTCTTTCCTGGCTTCTCTCTGCTGTGCAGAGGCTGGAACTGACCTTGTCCAGCATGGTGCAGCCCTGGCCTCTTCTTATAGAGGCTACCCCTGCAGCTCCCCGCTACCAAAATTTTGCCATGGACATACAATAAAAAATAATATTCACTCAAAGGATTAATAAAAAATAATATTCACTCAAGGATTAATTCACTCAAAGAAGACTGAGGATATGGAGAACAGTGTCTGTAAAGTCCCCATAGTGCTCATCTTCCTCAGCAGCACAGAAGTGAATGCTAAAAGTTGTCAGGGAAAACTAGCACTATGTGAGGTTAAGATGTTGTTATATATTTTCCATAAAGTCAACAGGATAAGATACTCTGGAAAAAAACTTATGCAACCTAGATCTTCACGGCTTTGTGGTACAATAATGAACTCTGCCACATTTTTAATCTTATAAAGGGAAACAGTCACACATCACAAGAAGCAAGACTATTAGAGGAAGGGAAAGAAAAAATTCAGTGATCAAAAGCCTTGTATTTGTCCAAAACGAGAGTAATTACTTGTCTCTTTATGGAATCCTCTAAAACTTGCATATAAAAAAAGAGCAGGTTTGGATACAATTCATCGCTCCTTTC
Source organism: Tringa solitaria (assembly GCA_026413425.1). Taxonomy (NCBI): domain Eukaryota; kingdom Metazoa; phylum Chordata; class Aves; order Charadriiformes; family Scolopacidae; genus Tringa; species Tringa solitaria. Next base: position 20,876,414 of record JAOXJM010000001.1, on the reverse strand, counting down.
CGGGTTTATTTGGTTTTCTGTCTACTGAGTTCCTCCTAAAACATATCTTTATACTAGAATACTTGAATTCTAGGGAGTTTCATTTTCTCTCACAACATGGTTGTCTAGACTGCATAAAAGACCACAAACTATGTAAATGAACACTAGATGAAACTGTCCCATACCTGCATGAGGCCCACACCAGGCTGGGAGTGGAGTGGCCATCCCACTGTCCTTGCACCTGGATCAAGATCCTTCTGGGTGCTTGGGAAGGTACTCAAAGCTCACATGGACAATCCATGAAGTCTCCACAGGGCTGAGGTAGCAAGTGATAAGCAAATTAAGGTAAGTGTGTGCCATACCTTATCTCTCTCTGTCTTGTCTACAATTCAAGTAGAAGTAGACTGGGTAGTCTACTTCTGGTAGTAGTCTGGCAGTAGAAGTAGACTAACGGGCATAGTAAGACCAAATTTTCTTGCCCTGACATTAGATTTATGTCCAGTCAGCTGAACCTCAAATCTTAAAATGCAGGATAAATGCAGCCAGAAAACTAGAAACATGTTTTGGATGCTCTAGTAAAAGGCACAGACTGAAGAGATGTCTCCTGCAAACCATGTTGTTTACAGGTCTGATGAACACCTGGCTGATTCTTGATGATTGTGAACAAGAACTCTTCAGAATATCAAGGCAACTATAAGAATCATGTTTTAGATGCATGGCTACTTCTTTTTTATTTTTTTCACCAGCTGATCAGATAAGTGGAACTCCAGTGAGGAAGTAGCTCTCATTAAGTCAAGAAAAAGATTAAACCACTGCATGACATTGGGAACGACCTAGTAATTTGAAAATGCTAGAATAGTTTTAACTTCTCCCTTTCCAAGCAACTTGAAGCAGATATTCCTGAGACAACACTGCTGGACAGAAAAAGGAAAAGATAGTGTAATAATCTTAGCTATGTTATGTTCATGGAAGCCTGGTCTCTAGAATGAGAATTGGGGAACATAGTATGCCACTGGCATGCTGGTTATGCTGGTACATAACAGAAGGAGCATCAGTACAGGCACAGGACAAGTTGCCTCTGCTGTGTGCTTAAGCCAGGCTGGATTTCAGGAGGACTCCAAACACATTCATTATTTGCCAAATCAAGTCATAAAAATTTGGTGTTTCTGCTGCTGATAGAACATAATAAACCGTGTTACTTATAATGTATTTTTGAAGTGTTGCTTTATTAATCTTAGGTGAATTTTTGTTAATCATGAAGCCATTTACTCTAGTCTAGAAACCCATATCCATGAGCAAAATTAACAAGAAGAAAGGAAGAAAATGCCTCTCTATATAGATGCCTCTATTTAACTGCTTTATCTTTCTGTAGGATATTACACATATTTGGTGGGAAGAGAGATTTTATCCCACCAGTGTTTTTTTCTGTCAGAAGAGAGTAGTACTGGCGAGTAGCTCACAACAACTCCAAACATGTGAAAGTACCTTTTCTGATAATGATATATTAATGAGATGATTTAATATGACAGAATGGGGACATCTTATGTGACTGATAAAAGACTGATTATATCTGCTTCAGACTGCTGCTACTAAAAAATTGGAAGAAAAAATTTTAGATAAGCCCATATATAAAAAATAATTTGCTTATCTATTCTAACAGAAACTGAGCGTAAGGGATCAATTACTCCTGCTAATACGGAAATGTGTTAGTCTTTGAAGGATCTGCATTGACTCCCCTTTCCCTTGTTACAAATAATTAGTAGGGTAATTTCTTAGGATTTACTTATTTTACTATCAAGTCACACTCTTCTCCAGTAGCATCTCAACATTTAGAGATAAGTGTCAAAAGAGGATAAAGACTTGAAGATGGTTTAACAGGTATTTTCTTTCCTTCTTAATGCAATTACTGCAGGAAATAACCAAAACCATTCTTGTTGTTTAACACAAAGCACAATAGCCCTCCATAAATAAACTAGATAAAATAATATAGCGCTCCAAAACCAAGTAGGTAATGTTTACTTTGAAATGCCAGGACCCTCTTCTTTAAAACTCAGGAAAAAACTTATCTTGAAACTCTTGGGTCCTCAATTTTCTTACCTCCTTGTCCCTCACAATCTTTGTCTTGGACCTTCATTTGGGAAAGAATTTAAACACTTCCTTTGCACTTAATTTTTGGATCATTTTTAACCCATAAAAGACAACAGATCTAATGCAAGTACTACAAGGTGAGAGAGTACTTAGGTATTCTCTGGTGTACCTCATTAGCAACATTGATAAAAGAAAATGTGAAAAATGAAGAAAACCTGGACTTTCTGATCATTAAGTCTAGATACCATCAGTTTCAGATATCACTGGATGACTATCGCTGTCATATGTATGTCAATCTCCCTTTTACAAGCAGCAAGGCTATGTGTCTCAATGGCTGCAGCTGAGGACTGACTTTGGAATTCTCTATTCTCCAACACCTAAGTATGTTTCCTTAATTTCCACCACTAAAAAGGAGAGCAGGAGAAAGTGATTAGGAATTATTTTGTAAATCTTTGCAAACACACAAAGAAGATATTTTAGCTACTGTCTAGATGACAGCTGAACTACAAAACCAAGCCCATTAAATACATAAATTAGAAAAACAATTTCCTTGCCAGCTTCTTTCTCCTCTGACCATCACTTTCTGCCTCATTCATTTTAATTCTTTTATAAATGACAAAGAATATTTAGAAATCTTGAGAAATCTCAGAGGTAAAACTTTATTCACCTGTCTCCAAAAGGAACAGCATTCTCTTTGTCCCTCCCTACTTCATATCACCCTTTCCCATTCCCCAGGAAAACATCCGTCTTTTTCACTCAGCCAAAGAGACCAAGTTGTCTATTAGGAGGCTGGGATAATATTTTTGCATATTTTTGTCACAGAGCTGATGACTGTGTATTTAGTAAAGTTACAAAAACATCAATAGTGAAAAATGACAGGAGGAAAAAAAAAAAGAAAATGCATCATCTGGGAAAAGCACAATTATAGAGTCCAAAATCAGTGGGGAAATTTGTATCCCAAAGTAATCATAGAAAAACTTTGCAGGATGGAAGTTCTTCCCACTTTCTCTAGACAACTGTAAATGCTTTCTGTCTTCTTTGCAGATGAGTGTGGAAAGAAATGCAGATTTGCCCCAGACTCAGACCATTTGGATAGACCTGTATTTCTCAGAAAGCTCAGTCTCCAAACCAAGCACATACGCTGAGCACTGTACCTTGCATACCTAGGCTTGCTGATCGAGACCCTGCAGACTGGCTGCTGGCAACCTCCTAGGGAGTGACTCATGGCATACTAACTGCTCTCCACATCCTACCAGTTTGGCTTTTAGGGTTGCCTTGGGGTCACTGTCAGCAAGTAATTTGTACATTCCCTAGGCAAGCTATGAAACCTATTTTGAGGAACCAGACAAAACAGCACTGAAATACAATCGACTGCTACAAGTGCCTAACTAATAAGAGCACAGGGACCTGGGTAAAGCTTCAATTTCAAACCATTTCAGAACAGTTGCATCACCAAGGGTAAGTGTTCAGGAGGAAGCTGTCATCACATACTAAGTTCATCACTAAGGAAAAAAGCAGGGCCTCCTCCCGTTTCTCCTTCTCTTCAAGCTTCTGCTGCTTACACTAAGCTCATCTGATCACACTATAAGCTAGTTCAACTACAGTTGAGTAGCGGGCAGGGCAGGGACAAGAACTGGCTCATGTGCAGCCACGTGAGAGTCCAAGGTGGCGTGAAGGAAGGACAGGCCACATATATGTCTGTAAGCAGTGGTAGTAGAAAGGAAGTGCAGTGGAGGATGAGGGCAGGAGAAATGGAAGGAGAATGTGGGAGGAGAGCATCTGCGAAGTGTTTGAATAGTTCAACTCTCCCATGGAAACATGCCTATAAGGTGATTTGTATAGTATGTTTCACTGCATCTTGGATATGTTAATTCCAGACCTGTGATAGTTTTAGACCACAGGTGTGTTTTACAGCCCAGGTATTAATAAATATTTGGCAACATTTCCTTTATACTTTTGTTTTGGAAATGAAACCTAAAAGGTGAATGAATTACTTTTTACATTGTTTCACAATTTTCTCTAACATTTTTTCTTCCATGCCTGCTGAATTTTGTTGCAGTACTTAGTGGCAAAGAGTCATGTGCCATGTCAATTTAATCTGGTATTTCCTTGCTAGATAGCAACCTGCTAATTCCTCCCTGAGCCACCAGGAAATTTGACTTGGGACATCAGCAGAGGCCAGGGCTACAGCTTTCTACCCTCTTGAAATATACTGTCTTCATATCTGCCTTATCTATGGCCCTGATGTCTGCAAAGAATCCAGAGAAATAAATCTTTGCAACTAGCAAAAAGAACGCAAACTGAATATTCCCCATTTTTCTTCTCCATAACTCAGATCTGTATTGCTTGTTTTTCTTCATTTTCCTCCTGATTTCTGCCCCTTTTCATGTTTATTTGCATTCCGCATGTGGATACATTGGCATTTGGTTCCCAGAATTTTCTTCAACCTATCTTCAATGCACATTAATACAGATGTAAACTTGATTTTTCCCTGTTGGACCATTGGGAATCTGGATGGCTGCTTTTGTTGTTTGTAGGAGATGTAATCCTTTCTCTATATAGAAAAGCTAATGAAAACATTAAATATTCATATTGCATCCCTAATTGTATAATAAAGTGAAACATGCAGTTATAGTTGAAAACCTCCAGTCTAATTAGCAGTAGCCTAATAAATGCTTAAGTGAAACACAGAATGTTTAGTGCTACCGAGCTAAATGTGTTTCCTAATCCAATTGTATTCGTATTGACAATAATAAGATAATGTTAAAAAAAACCCCAAACCATATGTGCAAATATATATTCTTACTCTAAATATCTAAATATCAACTAAGCAGTACCTTCAGGGTTTGGTAACCAAAGATTGGCTTGTTCCATTATT
>JAOXJM010000001.1:20845162-20871369 GCA_026413425.1 Tringa solitaria | reverse complement strand
TGTTCCATTATTATTACTACTATGAGTTCTTTATGGGTGGTGTTTATTTCGGCTTCTTTTTTTCTTTCTTTGAAGTTCTATTGTTTAATTTATCATCAGCCAGTACTATTTTCTGTGTTATGGAAACATGGTAAAGAATACAGTTGAATTTCAGCTTTTATTCTGTAGCCACAGAAAAATAATCCCAAATTTATCCTGTGAATCTAATCAAACAGTCTTTGAACAAAGAAGTCACAAACATCAGGCAGTCTTTTCCTTTTTTTTTTTTTTCAAAAATCTCTGTTGAAACATCAGTATCTGGTTTCTGGGAAATACTTCTTTGAAAGATAGGAAGGCAAGGGAAAAAATTACTTTCTGTTAGTAACAGCCTCTGTGGAAGAACCAGCAGTGTAAAACAAAAAACACACCCATTTTCTCAAAGGTTGCACATGGTTTCAGATTAAGAAAAATATCTTGTAGTAACGATATGAAGAGACTTCTATCTTTTAAATATCATAGTGGAAAGATAAAGGAATGGGTTTGAATAACCAAAATACCTCCAAAGTAAATAAACAGAAGACATATACTTTTTTTTCTTTTTCTTTTTTTTTCTCCAATTAACGAGTTTAACCCCTATGAGAGGAAAAATTGGATAAAAACTTGCCCTTTGGTCAGGGTTTTCTACAAGTATCTATTTCAGGGGTCCTTTTCTCTTTTTCAAAAGTTGCTGGTATCAACCCTGAAACATGATTCCAAACAAAATGTATCTAACAGACAATAATATTTCTTTTCATTGTACTGATTCAATGTAAATGCTTCGTAAACAATCAAGCTAATTACCTCCATCGCTTATCATTAAAACCAACAATAATACTGATATTATGATGTTTCAGAGGTAGTATTTTATTTTCTGGCATTCTGGGGCACTTTTTTGGTTAATTTTGTAGGTTTTACATGTGATTGTAGCAGGTCAAATGTTAGTACAGTTCAGAACTGTTCATATTTCCCTTCCCTTTCTGTTCTTATACAAACTGCAAGCTCTAATTATGCAATCAGAGTAAGTTGATTGAAATTTAATATTGTCAATTTATTGACATTCCTTTCCAATTTGTTTCCCTTTTTCATGTGCTGTGGACAACTGTATCTCAGTGCTGAATTATTTATTTGTAATCAGTAGTTGTTTGACATGGAAACGGTGTACCACTTTATCTAAATGAACAAAGAACAGATTGATGAGGAAGTACATTTACGTAATGAGCATTTAATCAATACGTTTGAGAAATGCTTTAGGATTATTTTATCTAAAAACCACAGTAAGCATGACACTCACACATATTTTTTTTCCATTGCTTTAAAGTCTGAGTAAAATTCTGCGTCATTTGCACACTAAATTGAAAAAAAATATTGACTTTTCTCTCTCTAGAATTTCCACAGGTGCTTTCCCTGCTTCCTCTTCATCACACAGAACCTACATACATATTAAATTTGAAGCTTTAGATACTATAAATAAACACTGAATTCCACTACAAGATAAAGTACTGAATTCAATACACACAAAAACTTTTCCATGACAACTGTTTTACAATAGGTTGTTAACAGATGTTATATTTACTGAACTGCCTTTTCTGTTAGCTTCAGAATGAATAAAAATATTTGGGTATCATTTAATCTTAATTTTTTGCACATTTATGCAATGATGATATCCTATAACAAAGAAGGAAAGGAGCTACCACACAATAATCAAGTTGGAGCCACAAGGGGAGTTCAACTGAAAGCCAAAGCTAATATTCCTATTATAATTCAAATTCATACCAACTTCAGTGGCAATTTTACCTTTGAGGTTTAATCAGATTAGAAGGTCTTGAATGAACCATATGACAAAGAGCACTTGGATGTTTAATTGTTTAAAGGCTGCTTACTCCATTTGAAGCTAATGTTAATTGCAGATGAACAGGAAGAAGAAGGTTATGAGGCAGAAACTATAAAAATGTGTTCAAAATGTAGCCGGGAATTTACTGTATGGTCCACTGAGTTGTATGTGCAGACCAGTCTATGGGAGTCTCAGAACCCAGGAAAACCTCAGTAAGAAGCAGCTACCCTCATCTATGCCTGCTTTGCACTAGTGTGACAGTAGTCCTGGTCAAGGAGACAAAAAAGGATTCCCTAAAAGAAGGGGATGAACATTAGCAGGATGTTCAGAACACTAATTTGGGATGCTGCTGAGCCAAGGTGATGCCTGCCTCAGTCAGATGAAAAGGGTATTAGGACTGGGAAAGACATGTTCTAGGTAAGTTACCAAACCAGTGGTCAAGATCTCTCCATGGGATTCAACTCATTCTAAATATAAATCTAAAATAAGGTAAATCAATTTCCTGCTCAAAGTAGCTATTTTTCTCTACTGGCTATAAAAGTGGCCTAAGGTGATGACCTCAGGTTCAGGTGTAGACATTAAAGACTCCTACACACGGTATTGTAAATTCCACAGAAACTCTTAATAAATCCGAATCTTCCTGATGATGGGAAAAAAAAAAAAAAAGAAAGAATATTGAACAGTTCTCATGCAGTTTAAGTCGGTCAGGGCTGTTCCTTATGTTCTTCATTTCTACATGCCTGTGAAGAGCACAGTCTTCTGGTAGCGGAACGATCTTGATCTCAGAAGGAAATACCTCACCTCATGCATCAAAAAGTCACATCTGCCTACCATATCTTTCATCTAACTGAATCTTTCTATCGCCTACTGTCATGATGGTGTCTCTCTTTTTCATCATTTCCAGCTGATAGGAAAGAAAATGATCATAAAAATATTACTGAAAGCCATTGTTAACCGTGATCTCAATATTACTTTTCTAGTTCTAAAGTTCATCTGTTTTTTAAGCTGCTTCCAGCTTTATGTCATCAATAGCATACTCTTGCTTTTGAGCTGAAGAACTGACAGCTGCAATCACATAGCACTTTGCATCTATGTGCATGCAGGCTCATATGCCCCAAACCTATTATCAAACCATATTTTGGGGAGAAAAAAACCTATCTAGAAACTAATTCCTTCAGAAGACTGTCTTCTTTTCATTACTCAAAGTGGGAAAACATATGCTTTCCTCATCAATCTAACTGTCTTTGCTTTATCTGAGAGGATTCAGTCAGATTTCAACTCACACTCTTTCAGTTAACAGGTACATACTCATTCCTTTACTTCACAGTGCTTAGAATAAGTTTTGCAATTAGTTTCGCCGTGCCTAAAGAAGCACTTAAGGAGAGAATAACCACTCCCAGTTCTTCTACCTGCTAGTGTCCTACTTTATGCTACAAATTTTACAGCAAAATGAAGCACATATACTTCAAAAGATAACAATAGCATCATATGTTGACCCTACATAATTCCATTTTTCTATGCAAGAAACAGTAAAATATAGTAATACCATGCATTTTCACATGACATTGTTCCACCTGCTAACTGATCATAAACTTTATTTTAACAATAAATTTCTAAATAACTGATAAATATCTAATATGTGCTTATCATGTGTTAATAAATGACTATGTTAAACAGATGGCTGCAGAATTTGACAGGTAACTTTATCATTTGTAGCCATAGACACCAAGTGGATGTAACACATTTTACTGAGGTGTTCATAATCATCCATGGCACATACCATATACACCTGTAACACATTTGAAACATTTATCAATAATTAATGAACCCTAAATAAATTATGTATGGATTTACCTTTAGTGTAAAGTACAACCCTGAGGCTGATGATAACCATGAAGGATCAAGTATGAATCCTACAATAGATTTACCTGCTAATCCAAATTTCCTATTAAGAAAATAGCTATTTTAATTGCAAGTTAAGTAAAACAATTGTAAGCCCTTTTTTTTTTATTTCAACAATGTCTCCTTCAGGACTTGAAGATAATGATGATGTTCTCATTTGGAGCCAGCTGCTTCCCTGAGATTGCTGTGGTAGAAAATTTGCTTCTTTATGCAGGTGAAGCAACAAGAGAAGTCTGTAGATGCCATACTGAGTTCAAATAATTCTGAACATCAATGTTTAGGAATCACAGCTGCATATTTCTGTCATTTATCCAGTAAAAGAATAGGGAAACAAATTGTTACGACTGAAGATGCTTCATCAAAAAAGGGTGTTCAAGGTTTTTTAACAGTGTTTTACATTTCATGTTTAAAACTAAATCATGGGTACCTTAAATAGTTTATTTCCTCCCTTCAGTGACTGATATGACACATGCTGAGGAGCTGACTGTCCTGCAGACTTGGTTTCAGATGCTTGACTTTATATGTCCACCTGCCACCCCACACTTTGTTCATTTTGAGAAATGAGACACCTTGATGGTACCTACCTCCTTCATACTAAAACAACGTTCGGGATCTTGCTGATTTTCCAACAATGGCCAATTTGAACTCATTTTTCCTAATATTCTTGTGTACCTAAATTACAAAAGGTTTCTCAGATTGTCCCTATACCAAGAAAGAATAATGGTATTCATCCAGAATCGCCCTTAAGGCTTTTACCATGGTGATGGAAACGAGCTGTTCGACTCCTGAAGTCTCTGGAGGCAAGCATACTTATTTATTTAAAAGGTATCTTGACTGCAGAACAGTCAGAAAGGCTGTTATAGCTCATCAAATAAAGCGAAAATGATTTGTTGAATAATTTATTTGACAAATATGGGCAAAATCTGGCAAATACTTTGTTCATCAAATAGTGCTTGCACAACTGAATTAAAAAAACAGCCCTTAACAGCCATATTCCAACATATATAAAAACCTGTTTCTGGGTCAGATTGAAAAAGACTTAAGGAATTTCCTTGAAGGGACAAAGGGACAGGTTCATATAATTTAGGCATTTAAGTTTATCAGTGCTATCCTCAAATTCTCTCTCAAAACCTCTAGATGGTGAAAGTCCAGAAATATCCTGGCTTTCATCAGTACATTCCCTAAGCAACTAACCTCCTTCTTCTACATTTGTCCAGAACTAATTCACTTCTATCAGTTCTAAACAGCTTTGTATATATTTCATATCTAGGACCCACAGTCAAGGTTTTCCATGCTTATTCATGTTGAGGAGCCTTGTCTTAGGTCATATTTAATGAATTCCTGTAGGGACAGAGTCCAAATATCTTGAGGGCCTCCACTTTTATTCAAAACTCAAGAGAACAAAAGGTGACCCCTTTTACACAATAGTTTAAGGATATAGGAGAGAGAACTTTAGTTCGTTCTGGGGAGTTAAAGCACTTTAATTCTAGTTCCCAGGAAAGGGTCTTAACTACTCTTGACTTTGCTAGGTTGGCAATGAAATAAATGACAGTAAATCTTCACAATCATTAAAATCACTCTTTAGGACTGGTTTCCCTCATTGTGAATAGGCTAAAAAACTACCCTATGTTCAGATGCAGCCGAATGCTGCTGTGGTCTCAGAAAGGGGCAGAAAACCATATCTAGAAACGCAAGCATTAGCCGCTTGTGCTTACCTTTCTCTGTCCCTCTTTCCTTCAACACTGTTCTCCTCCCTGACAAGTAAACCTATGACTGGGTAAGGTTGCTTCTTTGCTGGAACAGGTAAAACCAGTCTAGCTTTTCACTGTGGTGAAATTACATGCTTTCTGTTGGCAATTCATCTTAAAAGTTGAAAGATATAGCTGAAAAACCTGTGTGTTAGCACAATGTTTATTAGCATTAGTCTGGATGTCCCAGGTATCTGATGGAGGGAATATTAAAAGCTATTAGTTTATTTCATACAAAAATTAATAAAATGATAACCCTGTTTTCACAGTATATTGCTTCAGATAGGGAAGGCCATTGTCTCCTGCCTTGGCCACAAGGGGTACTTTGAAGATTACAGGAAAAGAAGAAATGGGTTTCCTTTTGTGGTTCAGGTGGCTTTTTCTGGGGACCATTTTGCGGAACGTAATCTTGCCTTGGGTTACTTTTGGTGATACATATGGGAGTGTCAGGCAACACTGTACCTTTCTTTTTTTGCTGACCCTTCAATCTCAGAGAAGTAAAAGGTTTTGTGCAGCTGTGGTACATAGCTATGTAATTAAGACCAGGGAAACAAGATGGGTCCATAAACTGGTCTGTCTGATGCATCAGTTTTATTTTGAAAGGGAGACTGACCTTTGTTTCAAGCAGCGTGCTGGCAGTTAAAGTTCTCCCCTTTTGATATCAGTTGAGATACAGGTGTTAAACTCCATAGGGCTGAGTTTTAAGACCTATGCAATATAAACTGCAGTATGTAAATACATAATTTTTCTGTTTTCTGTCTCTGGGATTGAGACTAAGTCTCAGATTGTTTAAAGGAATAAGTGACACAATAGGATATGTTTGGCACAGGATTCTTACCCTAAGCAGTGTAAGAAAGGGAGGAAGGAGAATTGAAGCTACCTACCTCAGAGCAAACATCTGTACAGTCATCAGGAGGGAGAGATTGCCATACTTATGAACACATCTGGTAGCAGACTTTCTTATAAAGGAATATGTATCAGGCAATGACAGATCACTTGCTGAAAGTAACCTCCTGAGTGATGTTTGGCTCCTCAACATCTGTGTTTAGTTGAGGATTCCAGCTGAAGATAGTTACATTTGCAGTCACTAGAGGCTGAAAACTGGGATTAAATGATTAATAGCTTTCTTTTATTACTAAGATAGATGATTCATATCAATTGCAGCAATGTGGATTTGCATGCAGTCCAGGTTTACAAAATGATTTGATAAAGGTATAGTGAGTATTTACTTTAAGGGAGGATTACATCAAGTGTAGGTGCGTATTTTCTTCTTTCCTTCTTCCTATCATATTTTTCTCCCCACCTTTCCACACACATGCTGTATTTTTCAGTCAGCTTTCCTCTCCTTCTAAGCTTGTATGAATGCTTAGAAAATAATCACTTCCAAAACAGGATCCCAGAAGCTCCAGCATCTGATGCATTTCTATTAACTATTTACTTCATCATCTAATATGACTTGGACCAAGGACAGAAGAAAGAGAAAAGAGTGAATAGTATTGGCAGAGATGGTCAATTATTCATTGTGAATAATTAATCCAATGAATTTGTTCAAATAAATTATTTGCATTTTTTTCATTAGGCCACAAAGTCTTAGCACCATGCATGAAATATTAAAACATGTCAGGAAAGCTACCATATAAAGCCACAAAAAGTGAAATCATAGATAAAGACTTAAAGAGACCCTATAGCCCATCAAAACAAAAAACCCAACCCAAAACAAAACAAAAAAAAAACAACCGACAAAAAACAACCAACCATTTCTCAGGAAACACCAGAAGAAAGATCTTTGGCTTACTCTCCCTTTCATCAAACAGGGCTTTCTGCCCTGATCCCAAGATTGAAGCTAACCTTGTTTATATTATTTTGAGCAATAGTTTCTGCTGGGTCCAGTGAAAAGAGTCATGTGCTTTATTGTTTCTCATATTTGAAGTTCTTTTTATTCAGAATCAGAAGTTTTGCCTACAGAGGGGACAATTGCGTTTCAAATACCTGATCACACTAGTTAGAATGTATATATCTCTTCACTTATCTGTCTTCCTGCATACTTTTCAATGGGAAACCGTTACTCTGATGTACCAAAGCTGCAGCCCAGATTCAGGTTCTCCTGCAGTTTTGCCCTGTCTGATCTGACACTTACCTTAGAAAAAAATATGTCCAACTAGCCTTTAGCTGTGTCTGCATGGTAGATTGCAGGTAGTAGAAAAACAGTCAATGTTACAAAGGCCATTGCAGCATCAGTGTATTGCTGATCCTGAAATAATATACCCTGAGAAGATCCTGTGCTTGTGTTGCTGCAGTAAAATGGCTACATGATTTTTGGATTGATGTTACACTGCCCGTGTCCTGCTGGCTCATAGCCTGCATAAAATGAGATTCTGTCTGCTTACAATATCCCAAACAGACATGCCCTTCGAGTGACTTATTCCATAGACTAACTTCAGCGCAATTTATTCTATCATAAACTTCAGTGGGTTGTAGTTCTTCCCTTTGATCCTAGTTCCTCTAAAATCTGATTATGGTGTCAGGTCTTCTGACATACCAGACTTGTCTACTCCTGTTTTACCAATTTTAATTCCAATGTAAGTGTTATGAAATAAATGTTCTAGTAAATTTTAGTAATGGCACTCTTATGTGACATATGTAGCCTCCATATGTATCCCAAAAATGGTTTGTTTTGACTAAAGTATGCATATTCACACAACTATCACATGCCATTTTTACCTATAAAGCATAGCTCTTTTTGCTTGCAATACATCTTTCCGTCTTTCCTCAGCCATCAGTGCAAACTGTGGAAGTGTTTCAGGACATGGGATAGAAACTTGCATTCCCTCCTAGCAAGGGAGTTTACAATGCAGTTCTCTTTTTTTACACTACAGCATTATTAACTTTAATTATTTACAGCATTATTAACTTTAATTATTAACTGTTTTTCAGATTGTTTTCAGATTTGCAAGGTTCTTTTTTTCCTGAGTCATTACCATCTTTCTTACCTATGGCGGACACATACATAAAGGACATTGAATAAAATGGAAGGTCTGTCCTAAGGGAGGATACCTCACATGTCTATTTCAGTCTGTTTCTTTTCATGTCATGCAGCAGAGATGGGGGAAAAAAGTAGAAATCTGCTAAGTGCTGTCCATAAGCTTGTGCAGTGTGACCCAGTTTCTAATGGTATCATCACTTTTGTATTTAGACTTAACCTTGGCTAACTAATGAAAACTGTACAAAAAACCCAAAACAAAACATCAAGAGATTTCAAAATGCTCAAACTAGTAATATCAACATGAATGGCAAAAGATAATCTATAACAGGTTAAAGACTTTATTTGTGTTAATATGTTAATTCTTTATTTCAAGTTATTTCATATTTTGAAACATACAGGTTACCCAGTCCCATAATATCTCAGGAGATAAATGTAAAATCACTGATTTTATAATTCACTTAAACATACAGCATGAGCAGCTGTCTGCCAAATCAAGCAACCTGATAAAAAAAAGTATCCTATGTTTACTCAGGACATTTATTTTTCAAAATCTGCCAGAGAAGCAAGTTCAAAAAGTCATATTCCCATCAAGGACTTCAATACCTTTATACATAGCTGTAGAGAAGAAGGTGATGAATTCTGAGTCTCTTTGGCTGTTGCAAAATTTACCTGTTGGGATGTGCTCTGTGCTTTGTGGGTCCTTTCTGTGAAAAGAAAATTATATGGGAAATACTTTATTTCCAGGTCTTCCCCTGACATTGAACAGACATGTTATTTGCTGTTGCAATCTGCATATCATCTGTGTTTTCATTTCCTTCCTGCTATTTCATGTATGAGTTTGGAATTCATTATGCATTTCTTACCACAGACACTGATATCTACCACTTTATTTGTAATGTTTGTATAGGGACATTTGCAATGGAGTTTTTGATATTAGACATTAAATCATTAACAGTATATTTTGTTGGAGTTACATCTGGAGTCTTTGTTAGAGGAAATTAATGATTTATTAGTATGTCAACACCATTGTTATGACTAAAGACTATTAGTTTAGGAGACACTCTTAGCAATATATTAAGTAGATGTAACTGGAGACAACATTACAGATAAATAATGGTTCTTGAAAATTGTACTAAAATATTTTCAAATTTTATTCATAGTTTGGTTTTTTTTTTTACAAAAACTCAGTTTCCATGCAAGGACCTTATTAAAATGGTCATTTATTCCAAAATGCTTAGCATCCCATAGCTGGCAAAAAGAGTACTTCTGAAATTTTCACACTTCATTTAGATGCCTAAATGGAATTTGGGCACTTCAGAAAATGTAACTATTATTCAGGTGCTTAAATAGGAGCTAATAGGCGATAAACCTTTTGGAAAAACTAGTTCCTAGTGTACCAGTGACAGATTATCCAACAAATTTTACCCTGGAATTTTGAAAAGTTATAATATTTTTTTTCCAAAATGCAGACTAGACATTTTTACAGCTCATTTACTAGCTGTATTGCATACTGAAAGACCCTGAAAACATCTTTGGAAATACTATGGTGTGACAGAGGAAATTTGGTCCTCTCAAGCTTGTACTTTTAGTTTATATCAGCTGACAACACAAATCATGCACTATTGTGGCTTTTCACAGGCTTTGTAAACCTTTCAATCAGAATAACAGAATTTATGAGCTAACTACTTAGACCAGAGTCAATAAAACAGTAAGTTTCATCCCTCACTTCTTTGTACTCTGCTCTCCCAGGTTATCAAACATTACAAGGAAGTGTTATTTTAGATCAGAGATGTTTAGTTGAGAGGATCAAACTCCCCCCATGAACACCACAAACAAATCCAACAGGTGGTTATTTTTTTTCCAAATGGTTAACAATGAGCAGAGTATGCACAAGACCCTGGTTAAGAATAGCGGTTGTCCGGGTGAGACAAAGGAAGAAGGATCATTAATATCAGTCCCTTAAAAACAGTTGAAATTTTAGGAAAAGCATCTTATGGGGTTTTTTTTTGTTTTGGTTTGGTTTTGTTTGTTTGTTTGCTTGCATGGTTAAGGAAGGACATTTATTTTAGAGGAAAGACAAGTCTAAAAGACAAAAATTGCATTCTGCAGGCCAAGTAATATCAAGAGGCTTTCCTGATTTGTCCTCTGTGGGTTGGGTGGTACAGAAATTGTTGTGAGCTTACGTGAGTCCATAAAGGAGTGGCATCCACAAAGATCTTCACAAAATATTCCTTTTTGCCAAAGGGAAATACTGTTAAAGTGAAGGGATGCTGCAAAAAATAGGAATATGCAAAAGAACACCACTAAAGCAAAGGAGTCTTTTTGCAAAATCTTAGTATGCTAATGGACATTGGAGTACTTATTGAGGTAAGTAGGTTCATTCAGGACAATTTGGCAGTGTTTAGTTCCTCAGATGTACTTAGAGGCATACTTATGCAACTAATTCCTTCACTAGCAAGCTCTTCCCTGTTCTCCCTGACACCAGGAGAGTTGCACAGAATAACTTTTTGACACACACAGAACAACTTGTGTTACTACGGGCGCCTATGGGCCAAAATCATTAACTTACTCTAGACTTTAAAACACCTCTCAAGAAAACACCAAAAACCAAGTAAATAAATCAGCGACATCATCCAAGTCGGTATAGAGCTATGTAGAGTTTTCTGTGGTAAAGTAGAATGATTTTTTAAAATAGCCTTACCAAGGAAGGAAACACTTCCTATAAATAATTCCTAAAGGTGAAGTCACACAAAACAGCTAAGTAAATCACTACCAAAAGAAAAGGTCCCGCTCTTCCTCTCCTCTCAATAATACAGCAGTGATATGTTTTTTTCCAGAAAAGAAGACGGTGTTTTACTGTTTTCTTGACAAATCCACTCACTGTTGAGCTCCAGAGACCATATAAAGAAAGAGGAATAGTAGACAGCACAAAGCATAGATGAAGATACCTGCCCTACATTTCATATAACTGTACCCTGAGTATCTCTGTGGATATCAGGGCATCTGTTTGCAGTACTGTAGGGACCTGACACCTTATATGTAATAGACTTTTGAACACACTTCCCTGAACTAGCAATTACAAACATCTTTACTCCCCACCATATCACACTTCCCCTAGAACATCTGAATGTCAACAATGTCATCCTCCTGTATTCTCCCTTTTAGTGAGAAAAAAGGTCTGATCCTTTCATTATGCCATTTGCTTTGATCAAAGAGATGAAAATATATCCTTCATTATGTGATCTCAGCCTGTGTTAATCACAGGCATCTTCCTGACTCCTCCTTAAGGATACACTATTTAAATAATTAGTCATGCTAGGGAAGGGAAAAGGATGGTGCTTTGGTCAGAGATTACTAATGTGCCAGGCAAGTGCAGTCCTCAATTGAGAAAATGGTAAGGTGGAGCAGAATTAAGAGCTCCAGTACTTATTTTGAAAGGTTTTCATACATGTATTTGGCCATTACACTAAATATGCTTTTGAAATTCATTTGTGTAAAATAATGTTGCTTTCTTCCATAAGTGGATAGAACCACGTAGAACTTTATCTGATTCCCATGCAAAACTATGATTAACTTTAATTGACGATAAAAACTGATTATAGATTTTTGTCTCAAAGTTGGTAAAGTCCAATTGTTTTTAGAAGAGACAGGATTTATAGACCTCTGAGTTTGAATCTTTGTTTACCACTGACGTGAAAGAGAAATCTGAGAGTCTTATTCTTACAAGGGGGTGAAAGGTTAAAACTGGAAACAACCTATGGGCAGCCACAGCCATTTCAAGAAGATGGGAGAGAGGAAAGAAAATATACGGCAAGGGTGTGGTTTCATCATTGGATTAACTAGTTATAAAACTGGGCTGCTGCCACTAATAATGTTCCTCCTCCCTTCTTGAGCTCTTGCACTTGTACAGCTACCAAGTCAGATCAACTCTCTGACTCAGGTGAAAAACAGGGATTTTTCTGCAGTCAGCTCTCTGCCACTTTGACTCACTGAGAAGCCACACAAACCAAGTGCTGATGCAAGTGCTGATTGTGAAAACTACCCTAAGGGAATATGATGGAGTTTCAGAAGGTCAGAAACTCTCAATATTATTGTCCAATGCAAATAATTAGTGTGGTCCCTCCTCTCGGGAAAGTACTGGTTTGTTTCTCTAAGGAGGTTTGTAGCCTTATCTAACTCACTGTAGCAATTTTAATTTCTTTGCACCATTTTAATAACAAGTTCATAAATCATATTTATGATTCTTAAAGATTTTGTTATGTTTTCCCACCTACTGTGCATAATTTAGCATTTATGGATAATCCAGAAGCCACTCAATTAGCAATCTGAGATATTTATTGAGACCCATACCTTTCTTTACTGAGCCCTGGATTCTGTGATGTACTTTACTTTACCTCATTTGTCTCAATTGTGAGTGTCAATCACTGCAGCAGGCCACAGAGTGATTTTCCCAGCCTAGAGGAATCATGTGCAGGAGAAAGATACCATACATGTTGCTGTGCTACTACCTTCACTGAGCCAGGACAACACTTTTTAAAAACATTATGAATTCCCAATGTATCAATGTCCCTGAACTGTAACAACATGGAAATTCCTTAGTGGCCAGTTTAAATAAAAAATAACCTTATAATTACATTAATTAGCAATTTTGCCCATGCTTCTAGTAGCTTTAATTAATTATGGATGCCAATAAGTTCAACGAGCTATTATGGATGTCAATGTCTAGCCCAGTTAAAGAATGCTTTACATGTTTGCCTA
Organism: Tringa solitaria; assembly: GCA_026413425.1. Taxonomy (NCBI): domain Eukaryota; kingdom Metazoa; phylum Chordata; class Aves; order Charadriiformes; family Scolopacidae; genus Tringa; species Tringa solitaria. Next base: position 20,858,129 of record JAOXJM010000001.1, on the reverse strand, counting down.
TTATTTTCTTTTTTAATTTGGCCACCCTCTTCATTCTGTCCTGCACAAAGAATTTGTGGTGAAAAGGTTTTGATAAAAGCATTTATCATTGACTAAATGCTCCTACTTAGATACTTACTTATGCAGGGAAATTGAACAAATCAGTCCTAATGCCACAGGGTAATTATAGAGAAAGCGGACTTTGAATAAATTTCCCAGTTAACTAGGAGGCATGGAAGATGATGGCTCAAAGCTACTTTCACAGCAACTAAGCAAGCTCATACAACTCAGAGAATGTCAAGCTGCTATCTCAAAGGCTCTTTATTGACTAAGATAGACTTAATATCATTAACTTTACAAATCCAGCTATTGCCTTGCTCTATGCAATATGCTGCTAGCCTTGTAAATTTGTTTCTTACAGCAATTTACTTATTGTTTACTTACTTTTCTCTCACATGTCTTTACTCAAAAAAATCTTCAGTTTCCTTCTGTCTATTTGTGACTATGAAGAAGTTCAAAGTCTGGCTAGACATTTTTGGTTAACATAAGTTAATAGTTATGTTTCACTGCTGTTGTGACTTGGAAAACCAAGAGGATCAGACTCCAAAGCTGCACTCACAAGTCAGTTCTGTTGGTAATATATTTGTCTGAAGTTCTCTCATCTCTGAACTCTTGTTGATCTGGTAGTGTCTTAAATCTTGAGGCACTCAGATCAGCATGGATACTCCAAGGCTTACTGTGCCTATATAGGCGCAGTGACTTGTAGTATTTCTAAATTGCCTTAGTCTTGGCCTTGGCATACAATAGAAAATCACACTGACCTAGAGATTTAGAGGCACCTCCTTCACCACTATGCCCCTAGGCCTTCTACTGCTATTTTGTTTTCCACTCTAAGTGTGCCTCAGTGTATTTCTTCCCAGTCACAACTAATTTGTGATCTGGAAACACTGCAGGTACTACATTTTTTAATATGAGAATGAGTTTACAAAGCAGATTTTGTTTGTCACTATAGAAACAAGTATTTCTTTAACAGAGGTTGTGAAGCAGTTGTTATTTCATAGTTGATTAGTTGTGAAATATTTGAAACAGAAGAACAAGAAGCTCCAGTACAGCTTAAGAATATACTCTCTCATTCCATTCATTGGCACAGGGTGATGCCAAAAAACTGGCATCTCAAGGCAGTATTATCCTTCCAAGTGCATAGCTGCAGAACAACAGTATGCAAATAATAATGGAAAAATAAGTTGGTTTTAATTAGCGCAACATGGGCTGCAAATATCATTAATGAACTAGGTTTAATTTGTTAATTCAAACTTCCAACATGACAGGAACTTATTTCAAACTCTTAACTGAATTTCCAAGTACCTACCAGTAGGCCAGAGAGAAAGATAAGTTTGTCTCTGCTTCCAGTGCAGCCATTTCAGGATGAGACTGGTGAACAATCCGAGTGTTTTGTCCTCCTGAGTCACCCCTTCAGTCCCAAGTCAGTGAAGGCCTATTTAAGGGATTTCCTTGCCTCAACATTTAACCATCTCAATGGAAAGTTTCTATGGAGAACATAATGATATGAGGCAACCCATACAGATAAACCCATGAATGGCCACACAATGTAGCATCATGTAGAGATATTTGAGGTAGTTCCAGATGACCTAAATGGTTCTCTGGCACAGGGTAGTGCCACGAATAGAAAGGTCCAAAAGCAATAGAGACTTATCACTGTGATGCTGTAGCTGACCTGAATAGCATGGATCTTAATTTATCTCAGCTGCAAAGTCCTCATCCAACCATAAGAGTTTCAAAAGAGAAGAAAAAGAAATGAGATTTGTTCAGTTGGAGAAACTAAATCTATAAGAGGAATAAGCCGTTTTGAGTACACCAAAATGAATAAAGCCTGGTTTCCTACTGGTTTGTGTCTCATGGTCATCAGTGATCTGATCAGAGATCTTTCCCCATGGTGGGAGTCTCTCTGCCACACTCATATTCAGTCAGATATAACAAATGGAGAGCTCACCCTTTCCCTCTGTAGGAAGAACTCTACAAACTGTGTCTTACTCAGCTGTCTATTTTCTCAATATTTGGAAGCACACAGTTGTCTTCAAGATTCCCACCACTATGTCAAATTTAGTTAAGTCAGTTATCATTTAAAGGGGTTTATTTTTGTTTGAATTGTTGCTTTTTTGGTGGTGGGGAGGAGAGAAATAGACAGAGAATTGCTTACAGAGGATATTTGCATAAGTTGCATCTTCTTAGGACTTAGGACATAGCTTCATTTTCTAAATAATATACCTTCTCCTCTGAATGTTCATGATAGTTTTAAGGTAGTGATCATGTCATCAGTACACACAAGAAACTGGGTAATCAGCAAGTCACATCTAAACATTAAGGTACATCTGAAATGCCTAGTTATTATCTTAATAAGTTCAAATGGATCAGTATGGGCAAATAAGCATAAGCAGACATGACAGTATGAGCTCAAGCTGAGTTGTTCAAAGATTATGGACCTGTAACACCAGAGGAGAGTTGTTACAGACTGGCATTCACACCAGAACCAAGGGAAAACAGAAAACCAAACAGTAGTGAAGCAGGCAAAAACTTGATAAAATCTGAATTAAATTCAGGTCTAATTTAATGTAGTAGACGCACTTATTTTGATACTACAACACCAATGCAGTTGTTTGATAGTCCTTAACAGTTTTTTATTTCTGGATAAACAATCTTATAAACAATAATAAATGTCTGTGACATAGAGTCATCTTAATGAAGCAGATAATTCAACTCCACCTACATTTTGTTTTTTGGGTTTTTTTTTGTTTGGTTGGTTGGTTTTGGTTTTTTGGGGGGGGGTTGGTGGGGTTTTTTTGTTTGTTTTTGCTTTTTTTGTTTGTTTGGGTTTTTTGTTTGGTTGGTTTTTCTTCTGAGAAATCTTTTTCTCTAAAAGATTTGAGAAAATCTTCAGTCAGGAATCTGGGCTTAGTCTGACAGTATCTTAAAAGGTCCCTGAGACTTGTTAAGCAAACCAAGTACTACCAAGCAATTCCCAAAGGCTGTATCTTATTTTCAGGGTATCTAGAGCCTGTAAGCATCTTAGATTTATGAATGTGTTCAAGAACGCTCCTGAGTCTTATGGATCCTCAGTTGTTTGGCATTGCTGAGTTGTGAGACCCAACACCCGAATACCTTTGTCTGGCATGGAGTTGTTTCAGGACTTTAATCTACACCACTGAAAATAATGGGAAATTTAGCAATTTTATTGTCTGCTTGTATTTATTAATGCACACTGGTGGATTTTATTTATGCTACAGTAGAATTTCTCTTCAGATACTTGTAACATTGTTAAACACTGCAGGCAAGGCAGACTTATAATAATGGGAAAATAATATAGTTTTCTCTTAGGCTAAAATTGGAAACTGGATGAAGAAACAATTCATGTGGAACCAATATGGAAAATTTTTTGCATCTTCTGTGAAAACACAAAACTAAAATGTTACTGCAAAATAATTTATTTGACCTGAACATGACAATGATATCCCAATTGTGTATTCCATTTATTAAGTTAATTTATCTTAATTCCAAGACAAAAAAAAACCCCAAAACATGGGGTATAAACACATGATAAACTTTCAAAATTAACTGCTTAGTTTAAAAATATGGAAATTTAATTACTAGCATTATATGAGAACATAGTCACTTTCTTAAAGTAACTGGTCAGGAGGCTTCCACAAAGATTAAACTGTAGATTAAAAGATGAGGTTGACAGAGAATTCTGTAAGCGCATTGTCAGAGAAAAAGGGCGATTTCCTGGACCTTCCCAGCAGAATGGTCTAGAGAAGTTTTGTACATAGACCAAACCTCAACCCACCCATGAATCTTAAAAACATGAGGAATATATACAGGACTAGGTATCAGTTATCAAAGATCACCAGTCACTTAATCTGCTATCTGTTATTGCAGGTTTTTTGCCTTCTCTTTAAATTCTTCTTTGATGTGTTTGTGGGTGATAAGAGACGGAGGCAAAAGGGAGAGACAGATACATAGATAGATAGATACATTCATTATACCTTATTCTACATAGATCTTTGCTCTCCTCAAAAAGCGGCTGTGAAGTATAAATTCTGCCAAGACAAATAACTGTCTTTTAGTATAGAAGGGTTCCCAAGAGTAGTAAAGACAGTAGCCAAAAATCTGCTTCTTTATCATAGTGGTACCTCTGTAGCTTTGGGCATGCTGGTGATCACTAAATAAAACTAATTCTTTAAAATGTATCGTTAACAAACTCTATATTCATTTAAGGAGCTCCTTGAAGATAGTAGAATGAGAGTGAAATTAAATCTATACCAAGACAGGTATGCAAAAAAGAAACATGTATTATGTTGATTAATATAAAACCCAGGACCATGGCAACTTGATGTGGGCAAGGCCTCTGAAAACAATTGCAAAACAAATAACAACCGCCATAATTATCAAGTCACTTATCTCGAATTCCTGAAAACAATTAGTGGATTCTGTACCCACAAAAGGCAATTTAACACTTACATATAAGATCAGTTTATGTGACTGGTTACATCATGATACTTTTGCTTCACTCAACAGTTAAACTTGTCACAAACATTCTTACTTTCCCACTATACACCCTGAATGGAACTAAAGCAGCATTTCAATTATTACTAACAATGAGTAATAAGCTACAGCTTATTTTCCCAGGTGATTTACCTCTTTTATGTGGTGGTGAGGAAGAACTTTAATTTTGTCACTGTCATTACCAAGACTTCAACAATAACAACAAAAGCACAGCAAGAAACTTGCCTGTATAATCAATCTGATCTTTTAATATGCTTGGGCTGGCACATTGAACTCCAATGTATAACCCTGAAATAAAAATAAAGCTGTATTATTCAGGCTTCAAATATCCCAGTCTGATGAAGGCTAAATCTCTGAGATTTTTTTTTATATTCCTGAAAGTCTATAACATATATCCTAAACCTAAACTTCAGAAATTATTTTTAAGTGCAACAAATTTATTTAAGAAGTAAATTAATGGCTAGTAAAAGTACAACTGAAGTACTGCGTGCAGTTTTGGCCTCCACAATGTAAGAAGGATACAGAAATATCAGAATGTGATAGGATTCATTCCAGAGTACTGAGAGTTGGCTGATGTTATTGCAAGACCTCTCTCAGTTATTTATCAACGGTATTGGGAATCTAGAGAAGTCCCAGCGAACTGGGAAGGACAGATTTCAAGAAGGGTAAGAAAGAAGATCCTAGTAATTATAGGTCAGTCAGTCTCACTTCAGTGCCCGGTAAATTACTGAGAAGACTATTCTGGTATTTATCAAAAAATACTTGAAAGACAATGCAGTCACCAGTCAAAGCTAACATGGATTCATGAAGGTAAAGTCATGCCTTATTAACTGAGTATGCTTTCATAAAAAGGTTATCCACCTTGTGGATGCAGGGAAAGCAATGGATGTGGCTTTTTTTTTTTTTTTTGATTCTACAAAGCTTTTGATACTGTCTCTCACAGTACCCTCCTGGACAAAATGCCTAGCATACAGCTAGACTTGTACATGTTACAATGGGTGAACAACTGGCTGAAGGGTCAGGCTCAAAGACTTTGTAGTAAATAAAGTAACATCTGGCTGGTTGCTAGTCACTAGTGGGATTCCACAGGGCTCACTTTTAGGGCCCTTTTATTCTCTTCAGTGTTTTTATCAATGACCTGGACACAGGAATTAAGTGCACACTAAGTAAGTTTGCTGACAATAATAAATTAGGAGGAGCTGTTGATTCTCTTGACAGTAGAGAGGCCTTACAGAGAGATCTTGATAGATTAGAGCACTGGGCAATCACCAATCACATGCAATTTAACAAGGACATATGCCAGATTATGTACCTGGAACAGTGTAATCCTGGATGTATGTATAGAATGGGGGGCAAGAGGATGTAGTACAGCCCTGCAGAAAGGGATATGGGGATTTTGATTGATGGTAAACTCAATATGCATCAACAATGTGACTTGGCAGCCAAAAGGGCCAACCATATCCCGAAGTGTGTTAAGTGCACTACAGCCAACCAGTGGAAAGAAGTAATTGTCCCATGGTACACAGCATTGGTGCAGCCTCAACTGAAGTACTGTGTGCAATTTTGGTCCCCACAAGAAGGATACAGAAATATCAGAATGTGTCCAAAGGAGGGCAACAAAAATGGTGAAAGGACTAGAGGGCAAGACTTATGAAGAGTGGCTCAGGATACATACTTTCTTCAGCTTAGAAAAGAGGAGGCTGAAGGGTGATCTCATTGACGTCTACAACTTCATAACCAGGAGGAACACAGAGGGAGGTGCTGGTCTTTTCTCTCTGGTGTCTGTTGATAGGACTTTCATCACAGAAAGTTCAGATGGGATATTAAGAAAAAGTTCTTCACTGAGAGGGTGGTCAAGCATTGAAACAATCTTTACAGGGAAGAGTTCATGTCCCAAAGTCTATCAGTGTTCAGATATATTCGTACAATGCTCTTAGATATATACTTTATCTTTTACATTGCTCTGTGTGGAATTAGGAGTTAGACTTGATGATCTTCTTTGCTTTCTTCCAAATCAGGATATTCTAGGATTCTATTATTCTATGATTCAAATGGGAGCCCACACACTTTAGGAATATGCACTCAGCAATTTTTATTTGTCTGCTTTTTCTTCTCAAATTTTGTTTTCTGGTATGCTGTCAATGTGGGAAGGGCTCCATAGATTTTCTGATTACTCTAGGGAAGAATGCCTTCCTGTAAATATGCTGCCCTAATGAGAGGAGAATTGAGACAGAGGAGCAAATGCAAAAGACTAAGATCTTGATCTGGAAAGGGAATGCATTTTCTTTCTTCTAGGCAGATAGAGAAGAAAAAACAACCTCATTGCCTGGTGAAGGCAGCATCAAAATATGGAAATAGGAAACAGCTGAATCTAGTTTGCAGCTCCTTCTGGCAGGTGATGTGGATTTCTCTTGGTCAATTTCATTTACAGCATTATTAGGTACCTACAGAGATTAAATTCTTCCCACACGATGAACAAGCTTTTGATAGGACAGGGAAAGTTCATTGATACACCATTAGTCACATCCCAGGAACTGATACTTTCTATGTTCTGTTCCAAAATCATGAATTATTCAGTCAGTAGCCACAGATATCTGGAAAACTCTTGTTCAGCTGCAGATAATAGACATTCAAAAAGCACAAGACATACCTAGTCTGAGTCTTCAACAGTATGGTATATTAAATACTCTCATAATTTGTCCAGTCAAAATTTAAGTGTAAGAGAGAAGCAGAACTTCCCCAAATTCTCTCTCAAGAGACAGTTTCACACTCCGATAGGTAACAGGGACTTGAAATACACATTTTAAAGCAGAGGAGTTCTAATATGCACCCAGCTTAATACTGTGGCTTTCCAGAATTTTTGCTTTAATTCGGGCCCGTTTTTTATTGCTATAAAGGCTACATGGTTTGAGACAAAAGACAACCAATATTCTGTTCAGTAATTTTATTTTTCAGCTAAGCCTCTTCTAACTAACTGAACTCTCTGAAATTAACAGCATGTTTTTTCAGACACTGTCAGCTTCCAGAGTGATAAGACCTGATTGTTTATAATTTATACCAAGGAATGATACACAGAGAGGCTCTTGCTTATTCTTATTGCTATAACAACTAAGGTCAGCTAACTTTGTTATTTTCCCTGTTAGAGGGTCAGAAGCAGAAGGTTGCAGAGGGGTCACACCTGCAGGGAGGACCAAACCAGACAGGTGACCCAAAACTGACCAACGGAGCATTCCATCCCATCTGCATCATGCTCAGTATAAAAGCTGAGGGATCAAAGGATCGGCCCTCTTTCTTCAGTGGCCAATGTCCAAGGATGACTCTGTCTGTTATCTGCCTTTGATCCCAATCCATGCATTCCTGACTCCAGATCCAAAATCCAGTTCCTGTTGATCGCTGAGTCCATTCGGAAACTTCCCCCGTTCCTGCTGGTGATGTGATTGCCATCCTGGAAGCTCGATTCCAGTTTTGTATAAATTGTATATATTTCACTATTGCATTAATATTTTCATTAAAGTAGTTTATTTTCTTTTTAAACTCTAATTCTCTTTTCTCTGTCATCCTTCTTTCCCTGAAGGGAGATGGTCTCCCTTCTCTGAAGGGGAAAGAAGTTAAAGAGAACATTTGTCATTCATTTTAGTGGCTAGTCCAGCCCAAACCATGAGACTTCTTTATGTTAAGTAATCTATTTTTATGATGTTTTCATCCTTTAAATATTAGTAAACATGTTCCATCTTGACTATGATCTAAACATGCAAAATATATTATTTAGCTCTTTCAATCTTTCCTTTTGTATCATTCTCTCTAGCTTTTTATTACTTGTGTAACTTTTTTTCAGGTTCCTTCTGATTTCTCAATATCCAATTGTAATGCTTTAGGTGTGTCTTCTAAACAGTCACATATCAAAGTATTATTAAATCATTGATGTTTATCAGGAAAGGATGGCACAGTGGTTCTAATGTTAGCCTGGGCCTCAAAAAGATTTGGACTTATTTCTCTGAAAAAAAAAAAAAAGAGATATCCTCTGTTATTTTAGGCAAATCCTTTAGGTCTAAGTGCAAACAAGGTCCTTAAGGCAGACCCACACTGTGTGTTGCTGAGCAGGACAGTGACCACTGAGCAGCTGTGGGGCTACATATGCCTCTCCACAGCAGTATGCAGAGTTCCGTGTTTGGGTGTTGGCTTGGGATAAGTATTGTATTCAGGCTAATTAACTATTTTTTTATATTTCTAATTCACCTATATGAGGTGAGTTAGCACAGCCACCACACTGAACCCAGGTGGCTATTTGCTCAGTTGATTCTTCTTCAGAAGGTTCAGGGCCACACTCGGTGAGCATGTTGCTCATGTATTTTAGAGCTAGAGCCATCTCACTGCATCTGTGTGAATTAATGGCTCGCTGTTCATGTGGTTTCAGAAATTAAGTTGGAAACCTGATCTCGAATCAGATGCAAAGGTATAGGTTTATCACTGGCACCAGCCAGAACACAGAGTTGTGAATAACACAAACATGGCCTGTCTAAAAGGTTGCTACTATAAGATTCAGATATTAATGAATACTACTCTTGGGCCTTGGTCCCCTATTCTCTGGGCATGCAATTTACCATAAACAATTCCCTGCTGGAGGTGGGTGTGTGGGCTGTCATTCAAGAGGAAACATGAGGAATAATGCATATCTGAAATCATGTTCCTATCTAGGACTGATTCATTTCAGGAAATTCTGCCTCATTCTTCCTAGAATCCACAGTCCTGAATTCTACTTCTTTTTGTAGGTATCTACAACAATTCTTTTAAAGATATGTCCTTTCATAATAACAGCCAAGTAGTTAGACCACTTACTCAGGAAAAGAGAAACACAAGAAAGGGATCTTAACAGCGTTGAACTTCAGGCATTTAAGTATGACTAAGATATGAGGCCAGTCACCTTAAGCTTCCTGTATAATTATTGCAAAAAGACAAGCTCCTCCAGGGGATTATTCAGAGCAGGAATTTAACTTTGAGAGACAAGTAAATTATATGCCTAAAGTTAGGAGGATTGAATAACCCTGACTAACCTTGAATAACGGATGCAATCGCTTGGCTTGAAGGGTTCTTAGCCAACAGTTTGGCAAATGTTTAATGTGAGCCCAAGACCTCCTCCAGTCCCTTAAAGAAACACTATTCAATTCAGTCATAGGTGAAAGAGTACTGATGGAGTTTGTAAAACTATGTGACATGAGAACAGATCAGAATCCAAGACCTAGTCTCATACAGGAGAACAGAAATGATGACAGTGTGGTACACAAGCATCTCAGGTATATTCTGAACTCATTTTTCACTACTGCAACAAATTTCTGAACCCTCTTTGACACTGAATCTGATGTGAATCATGGTTTCCCACTATCAAAGGTGGGCAAATGTATTATGACTTTGAACTTTGTAACTCAGCTATGATGATGAGAGGGTTAACACTGAACGCCACAGAATAGTGGAGATTGGAGGGACCTTTCCTCTTGCACAGGAACAGTCTTGTACTGGAGACATCTATAAGGTCAGTTCATTTTTTTCCTCCAGTTTTCTGTCAATAATTGCAGCAGAATGAGTACTTTTCTTCAAAACATAAGTGCTGGAGTAAGGAGGCACACCAGTACCAAAGGTTACGTTTTGGATCTCAAACCACAGTTGTTTTCATCTATGAATATCTCTAAAGACTGTCAGCAGAAATCATGAGTTTTAGAGAATGTATGTGTAACTAATAGAAAGAAATAAGGAAATAGCTAAGAATGTGAAGCAACAAGCTTCACAGGAACAGAGGAGGAAGATCACACAATTTCTGTTCTCCAGGAAAATCCATCACAGGTGTGAATTTCTTTCTCAAAGGAAGAAAAGAGGAAGGGATTGATAATCTCCAAGAATCTGTCTCCAGAGAGAGCCACTGATGGCATTAATGTATGCATACCAAAAAAACTTCAAGATTATAGAAGGCCACGGTTCCACAATCAATAATGGACAAACATTACTATATCACAAAACAATATGAAACTGATCTGGATTTGGCCCCAAATGACCAGACTATAATTCTGTGACAATGAAAAAAGCACACTCTACAGAGTCCATACTTTTATGCCAGCTCCAGGAGGACAATGTTATATCAGTGGTACAGTGTCTTAGCTGACATTCTGATCTGGCCCAAAACCTGCTTATAAAAAAAATGTATGTGACTTTTCCAAAGAAGCTGGAAGCAGCAAAGTGAATCTACAATGAAACAATGTTATGCATTACATTTGAAAAGAATTTGAAGTCTATGAGCCCTCATAGCCAGACTAACAGTGTAGTTAAAGGAAGAGTTCTAATAGGTGAAGGTGGAGGTCATCAAGATCTCGCGAACTTTAAAACTAATAATGAGAAATTAGTCATTTTTAGGTCAGTGCTGCTGCATTAACAGTTTTGGAAGATGATTCCTTTCATAGGGATTATTTATTAAAGAGGTAAAGCATTTGTAAATATAGTTGGCTGTTAAGTTTATTTCAAATTATATTTTATTTCAATACTCAGCGTAATGGAGAATGTTGGTTTCTGGAATGAAATACATTTTATATATTGTATTCCTTATATTCAAACCCAAAATATTTCTTTGGTCTCTTTTTCCTCTGTCCATTTTTGGCCAGTAAGTTTGAACTCCCTCTGGCAGTTGTGGTAAAGAATAGTTTTTAGTACTAGTTAAAGCACTCAGCTTGGAAGTTCTGTGTACATAGAGGTGATTTCAGCTTGGTTTCCTTGCCAGTGGAAATGTTCCTACCATTAAGTTAGTGCAACCAAGAAGAGAGAGAAGGTAGGAAGCAGAGCTGATGACTTGAATTAATTCATTATGATCACTTCAGGTCAAGTTTCACTTCTAGTATAGTTACTACTAGCAAAGTCCTCTATTAGTTCTAATCTTAGTATATCTGATTTCCTACCTGTAAGATAAAACTAAGAGTTTCTTCAAATAATAGTCTTGAAAATGTTTTCCTTGCAGAGCTATCATATGGTTGAATGTTCTGGAGATTTTGAGATGCCCATGTGTTATGGGATGAGGCACAATTATGACCGTTCAAGACACAATTAGGAAGTCTAAAACTCCATAGTTTTCTGTGCTATACTCTCTCAAACCTGAGGTAATTTACTTTCCCTTATTGGTTTTCAATATTGCTCCTTCACTTTCCTCTCTCATTTTATGTATATACACAATATATATGTGTGTACATGTACAAACTCATTTTTTTTCTCTGTGATGAACATAATTTCCTTAACTGATTTTTGTCTTTCTAGCTTCCATTTCCATGTTATACCATCCCACTACTATATATATATATGTATATATATATATCTGAAACAGTTCAACAGATACTCATTTGTAAGTTTCATTTACATGTCATTAATCCCCTTTCCAGGTCATTAATTAAGGTGTTAACTACTACAGGGCTTAACATTGACTCCTTTCCATACTATTATTTTCTTCCTGCCATTCAGTAGAATGCCATTTACAACAAAATTCATTAACAAATCTTCAAACCACTTCTATAATCCACATTTTTTTACATGGGTTGTTTAGAATTAAATTTAGAGTAAAAGGATTTTGCTTTTTTGCTTTTTCCTCATGCAATACTGAACACTTGCCCAACATCAAAACCTATTTCACATATTGCATTTGCTCTACTTCATAATATTTGTCCCCTGTAAATAGGGTCAATTGTATAAAAGATTGCTATGGAAGATCACAGGATTACAGGAAAGTTGAGATTGGGAGGGACCTCTGGAGGTCATCGTGTCCAACCCCCTGCTCAAGCAGGGCCATCTAGAGCAGGTTTCCCAGGACCATGTCCAGATGGATTTTGAGTATCTCCAGGGATGGAGACTCCAAAACTTCTCTGTGCAATCTGTGCCAGTTCTTGATCACCCTCACAGTAAAAAAAGTGTTTCCTTATGTTCAGGCAGAATCTCCCATTTTTCACCTTGGGCTCATTGCCTCTTGTCCTGTCACTGGACACCACTGAAAAGAGCTTGGCTCCATCTTCTCAGGTATTTATATATATTAGAATCATAGAATCATAGAATCATCTGGGCCGGAAGAGACCTTCAAAGGTCATCTAGTCCGACCCCCCAGCAGTCGGCAGGGACACCCTCAAATAGACCAGATTGCCCAGGGCCTAGTCAAGCCTCACCTTCAATGTCTCCAGGGAAGGGGCCTCAAACACCTCCCTGGGCAACCTGTTCTAGTGTTCCACTACCCTCAAAGTAAACAACTTATTCCTAATGTCTAATCAAAATCTGCTCTTCTCGAGTTTAAAGCCATAACCCCTTGTTCTGTCGTTGCTGGCCTTTGTAAACAGACTGTCTCCAGCCTTCCTGTAGGCCCCCCTCAGGTACTGGAAGGTTGCTATTAGGTCTCCCC
>JAOXJM010000001.1:20824360-20843774 GCA_026413425.1 Tringa solitaria | reverse complement strand
TATGTTGTACACCGGATTGGTGCCTGTCAACCCTCAATTCCAGCTGGATAATTGTTCTTAAACAAGAGTCTCTTTAAATTTAATATTGAAATTCTGAGAACAAATTTACACCTACTGCATGTTAAGAAAAATATCAGTAGTAGTAAGGCTGTTTCACTGTCTTTTTTCCATATTTTTTTTTCACATTTTGAACAATCTTTAACATATTATAGTGACACTGTCTGATTTATGCAGCCCTCATAACTGTGTGAACAGCTAACTCTACTGCTTCTGGCAGAGCATTAGATGTAAAACAGGCGAAGTCTTTGATGAAGTCACACCAAACAATATTTTTATTACATATAGAACTAATCATTTGTACTAAAATGTTTTAAAGGATTTTGTTAACTACTCGGATAATTCTATAGGCTTCTGGTGAGACTTAATTTACCTGACACTTAAAGGAAAAGTGCAAAAAATAGAATATTATTTGTGTTTGGTTCACATGTGTGCCTATATAAATCGTGTGAAGAGTAAAGCACTAAAGGTGAAAATCAAAATGAGCTAATATTTTAACACAATTCTATACAGCAAAAAGAGACATGAGAATAAAAAGAAAAAATGTAAAGCTGAAGAAACCTTGTTTTTTACAAGCTTCTGTACATAGACGAGCTTGTAGATAGGCTTCTTTCCTCTGTCAGGTCTCTCTCAGCACTACTGTAATTTCAAAAGTCTGTGGTATTGTGACACAGAATCTCTCCGATGTCACCTTTCTGCTTCATCAGCTGGCAGTTTGTGCTACTGCCTCAAGATTGGCTTAAATAAATGAAACCTTAGTGCCATGGAGCCATACCATTACCAACACCGAGCTAGCCGACTTGGGTACAAGTACCCATGGTGCAGGTACAGTGGAGTTTCCTTTTGGGGTATTTCCCTACAATGGGAGGTGCGGTGACTTTGAAGGGCTGGATATGTTTTTTCTCACTCAGCCAACTGGCTGCATAGTCCACATCCCAATATGTCAGCACCTAATGGTAGTGGGTGCTGGTCTACAAAATAGGCAGTATTCAGAAGTAAATGAGTGACACTGAAGACATAATATATCTGGGTTAAAACAAGATGCTTTGATGGCTTCTTCTAATATGAATAAAAGCAAAAGAGTATGCTAGAAGAACTCTAAGTTCTGCATTAGCAGTTCTGACTGAACAATCTCTGACTAATTTGAAATAGTCATTTATAAATGTTACAGCAGTTATATTTCCAGAAGAATGTCAGTCTACTCCTGTAAAGATGCAGGCAGCTATTCTTCTGGAAAAAAGACAGTCCACTTTTAAATGCGATCTTACCTCCCTGCTGTGTCATGCTATACCCGACAGTGCCTCTCTTTTCATAAAGATGTCTAGACATCTGCTAATGCTCATTGCTTTGATGACAACTTATTCCATATGTGTCCTGTCTCAAAGAAATTACACTCCCTGAAACTCTGGCATTTGTTCAGGTTTCTATCTTTCATATTCTGTATGCGCTTATTTTGAACCTAAGTACCCCACTCCTTGCTCCTGACCCGTGAACCATTTGAAATTCAAAAGACCAGTTGTGCGTAAAGTTGCTCATTTTAATGCTTTGATTCCATTTTCCCCTGTGCCTCTCTCACACCTGTTTCAGCTAGAGGACATTGCAGCTAGAGGTATTTCTCTGACAGCCCTTCTGTCCATACTGCTTTTCTCTCTTGCGTCCTACTTTCCTGCCTTCTTCCCTATCCTACAGCTCTCTTTCCCTTAGTGGTGACCTCTGTGTTCCAGATATCTCCCGACCATTTTTGGTTTATTCCCTCTTTTGAAATGGACAGGGGGACTGGCAAGGTGGGTGTTTCAAGAGCAGAGGATCTGTGGGCTGCAAATCCTCCTCTCACCTGCTAAGCAACAAATGCTGCCTCCAGAGGAGCTGATTGGATGGGATAGCGAGAGAGCCTGATCCTTCTGCCACTTGTACTTATTTTGCCCCAGTGCCCTGATGTCTGTGCAAGAGCAGCTGGGGCCAAGAGAGAAAAGGATCCAGGAGACGTAGCCCTCGGTTTGCTGGGGTAGGCTGGGGTAGTCTGAAAACAGCAGTGCGTTTCCTGATTACACCTCTGCGCTCATCTGCCACTTTCTGTTGGCTGTGTTTTCAAACAGGGCAGGCCAGGGGTTACTACACCTCTCCCCTTCCCTCCCCCTCAACAAGCCAAACAAACTTGCCTACTGAGTTTATTTATAAGCCAACCATTTCATAGAGGGATCTGTGTTTATGCAGTGACAGCAAAGATGTAAAGTGAGCAAGTGTTCCAAAAGGGCTTCCGTGGAAGCTTCTCAGCATTGTTTGATGCCCTGGAGAGGTTTTTGGTGCTAACGTGACTCCAGCTCTCTGAGTAATGCTTTCCTTAACAATCTTGCCAAGTGTTAATTAAAAAAGAAATGAGAGGTAGTTCTTTGACCTGGTTGTAGATCTGCATTAGAATTGTGTTTGCCAAGTCATTTTGAATTTTAAAGAAAAAAAAAAAAAGAGGGAGAAATCCTCTTGTGTTTTAGAAGCACACTGTAATTTTATACGTTATGTATCATGCCCTGAAAATGTCTTGAAAACACAAAAAAGAGAGAAAAGGACAGCCATAGCCCCTACGCCGATTAATACTTTTCACTGGATATTAATTTGCGGATATTAGCCCCTTTTAATTGACCTTTAGACATATGATTAGACAGACAGTGAGCTCTGCTGACCAGCGCATATATAATTAGCAAATAGCAAGGTGAGGTAGAATTGGTTTAATCTCATTTCATCCCTGAGACTTTATCACCATTTGGCCTAGTTCCCTTTATCCATCCAGAGATAACAACAGCTTTATTTGGCAGTGAATTAAAGAACCAAGTAGCTTTGCATTGTAATATAGGTCAAACAAAACCAACATATTTGGACTTGGGCTGCCTGATATGCAAAATGCCTGGGGACTGGTGGGGGCGGGGGTGAAGCAGTTGCAAAGGACTCAAGAATATTCTCAGTCCGTAAAAAGTGCAAAAGATTTGAAAGATTTTAATTGGAGCCAGCCAGACGGTCTTGTGGCAGTTCATTGTGCCATCAGGCAGGAGATCAGAGTTTAAATTCCAAACCAGCTGGCAAGGACTTGGAGCAATGTGAAGACAGGATGTTTGGCCACTGTCCGGGAGGTTTCCCCTCATGATAATTTTAAACGACACCTCCCATTTGACTCAGAAGCAAAAAACTGGGTAAGGAAAGTGAACCCTGCTTCATCTCCTGTCTCCACATGAGTAGTAAAACTGCTAACACTCATGTGAAAAAGGAGAAATAGATTATATCAGAGATCTCCTCCTCCTCCCTAAATGATCTTTTTAATAGGAACAGCCTGTTTTCTCAACTTCAAAAAAAGCATCTAAGCATTAGGTTATTAGATACCTACTGGTCACCCTGATTTTCCAGCCAATTTATTCAGTAAGCAGCTCAGAATCGACTGAATAACTTCCATGATTTTCAAAATTCGCAAAGTCATCTCTCCCTGTGGGCTACAACTGTACTAACTCATTTGATGTTGCACTAGGTTATTTCAGGACATGCTTCATCACATGAAACTAAAAATATCCCAGTGCCTCATAAAGCATTTAGCAGGTTATATTAGAATTTTGAGGTATATAATTTCTTTAAAAGTAGGTGGGTGCAGGTATCCAAGAGTAGCAGATAATATGCAGTGCTACAACTCCCACCAGTACAAACTCTTGTAGCCTGCATTTCACCAGTAGCTGGCTGTACACAGCAATCTGCCGCAGACAAGAGTGCTGTAAGTGGTATTTGGGCTTTCCCAATATTACACATTGTTTGCACGCTGATCTGCAGAAGCATGTTAGAAAAAAAGGGAAAGAGGGACTGTAGGTAAAGTAGATATAGAGGTATTTTTATTTTGGTTTGATTGTTAGCATAAATAAAATTGAATTTCTTTCTGGGATGGGGAAGGAGGGAGGGAGGGGAAGGGAAATAATATTATACTATCTTTCATTTGTTGCTGGGACAATCTAATTAGCAGGACTTATACCAATGATGATTAAAGAGAACTGCCTCTTACCCAATGGGAAAGCACTCTTTGCCTCTCCTTTCCTCAAAGAATTTCTTGGAAAGAAATCTTCAGCTTGATAACTAAGGGACCAATAGCCAACCCAGAGCTTTGCTAGGGAGATTACACCTTTGACATATGGCTCTTTGGAAATTAGTCCTTCACTGACTGACAGCAAGAAAACTGCCTTGTGGCCTTGGCTAGAGGGGATGCACTGAACCTTTCACAGTCTCAGACGCTGCCTGGAGCTCTGTGCTTCATATGTGTGTATAGATACAAAGCATAAATGTAGGTTTAAATTATAAGCGCAAGCCATAATGGTGATTTTGAGATCATGTGGGAAAACACTGACTTTCCCCACATCCACATGCACTAAAGGAAGCAATATCAGCTTCCTAAGTTACAGCTGAACAGCTAAATACTCACACCTCTGCTACGGTTGTACAAGCACAATTTATTATATGGATGGAAATTAGTGGGGCAGGAGGCTCCATCTCTAACTCTGTTGAAGGAGCCGTGTAATGGAGTAGACAATGTTCTGCAGGTACACCATGCATTGTAAGGTGGCAGCTCATGGTTACAATGAAACCCATTTAAATAAATTTAGCAGAAAAAAAAAGAGGGGAGTACTTAAAGCTGCCTTCATGCATCTATGCATGCTTTTAATAGAGAGCTAGGCTATGAAAAGCTGAGAAGACAGGAACAACAGAAACAAATTTAGAATGGAACTTTTATGTGTAATCACACTACTGAGACTGCAAAACAAACAAAAAAACCAGACAGCTGTGAAATGCACCCTAGTCAGACAGGAGTAGTAATGCCATTTTTGGAATTCAAGGAAGCTCAGCTATTTTGATTGATTTTCCTATCTCAAGAAATGAAGATGTTTAATTTGGCCAAGTCTGGTATCTTGGTGACCTCTGCTATTTTAGTGTAATCTTTTCTCCCATATATATTGAACAAAAACCTCTTTGGAATATATATAGGAAAATAAAAGAGAAATTATTATGTCAGGAATCTAAACCTACAATAATGCCAATAATGCACCTGTTCTTTCAGATTTTACTTCTACTGTTGTTTCTGAGAATTGGAGAGCAAAGGTGTGTTTAAGAAGTTTAGTCCCTGATAGCCTCTGAGAAGTTGTTAATCATTATACCACTAGATTTCAGAATTAGGTTGTTCAATCAGCATAAGCAATTTAGAATCAAGAATATTTGATTTTGGCTGATAGTTTTGATACCATACACACATAATCCAAGGGGTTTATGGAGCTTCTTACATTGCCCTGTGCAAATATGGTATAATACCACTCAGTAAAGAAAGTGGCACATTTCTGGTTTATATCAAAATGTCTTCTGTAGATGTAGATAAATTTAGGATAATGAAATCTTCAGTGACTAAAGATAATCAAAGAAAGCTATGTTACAGTGAATTGCCTTCAAAAGCTAAGAAATGTGTCTGATAATCTGAATTTCTAGGTTCTTTATCTTGGAGTCTATCAGACAATATGAATGGGACTGCTGCATCAACTCACACAAAAAGCAGAATTTAAGATATGCTGTTAAGAAGAAATGTAAAGAGAAATAGATTAATTATACAAATATATAGTCATTATGAAAAGAAAAAAATGACCCTTCCAAACATATCTCCCTTTTTTAGGTTAAAATCACTTTGGACAAATTTTTATACCTCCTTTTTGCTAACATTCAGGTAAACTACTGACATTTCCATGAATGGTTACAGGAAAATAATATTGGGCCTGTACATTTGAATCATAGAACAAAATATATTTCATAGTATCAGAACTGTCTAACTTTGGGGGTGGGGTTCAACTTCCAGGCTAAGAGACATAGAGCTATAGACATCTTAGGTCATTTAAGATGTCTTAAAGCATCACACTGCTCTTCCAGTTTCTACTCCTGTAAGTCCTATAAGAAAAAGATTGTAAAGCTAATTCTTGAATTTCATTTACAAGACAACATAGCTTTTAAAATGTACCAGTTTTGTAGATCACTAGCATAGGAAAAGTTGGCTACTTCTGTTTACCCCCTATGTATGCATGCTTGGTAAGTATATAAGTAAGTTTTAGCCTCCTGTTTTTGCACAGCATGAGAACGTGACAGGGATGTAAGACATCCACCCTTCTGAATCCAACATTTGGTGGTCCTGTACATATGCTCACAGTGCAGGTCTGTAGCTTCATGCTCTAGTCCACAAAGTGGTCAGGCACTCTGCAGGGACACACAGCGCAGTCAAGCGAGACTCTGTGTTGTCCACGGTCTGCCTCCTAGCTCATTCCTCGCTCCTAAAACTGAAGCTCTGAACTGTCTCCCAAATAGAGTTGGGTCTTAGCAGTGTAATTTAGGCCTACCTTTTTCTCCCCAGAATTATTCATATAGATGTATTTGTTATCAATACGCCTCAAAACACTATAAGTTTCTAAAAAATTATTCAGATGACTCAAAAGAAAGCTTATTTTATTAGGAAATAGGTGTTATTTTATTTCAGTCATGACATAGGAGGGAGAAGGTAAAGGGATATGATATAAAGAAGAAACACCCACTTGATAAGGAATTTTCAAATGATACTGAGAGAAAGAAAGTGCAAAAAAGGCTTTGTATTGAAGTGCATATTTAACTGGATACGTTAAGGTGACAAAAGCCTAGATTTTTAGCAATGGCTGCTAGTTTGCACACCTTCTTTTTGGTGATCAGCTACCAAATCTTAAATTGGATTTTGGAAAGTCTTTAGTATCTTCAAAACTGTATGCAAAAGAGTATTCTGAATATATTTTAGTCCATGTAATGCCCAAAGTTGCCCCTATATATGCTGTACACCAACACTTTACAGATGGCCAAAATGCACCCACATTACTTGGGTATTATGGTTGCAGGATGAACGAATGCCATTATAGGATTTCTAGATTTCTACTTCCATTTCTATAAACAGCTTAATTCAAATCCTGTCAGGTAGTTCAAAACACAAGGAAAAAAAAAAAAAGTTTTTTTGTTTCCTAAGCAATCTCAGAAAAACATCACCAAAAAAAAGGAGCTGAGAGCTTTGAATTCAGAGTCTCAGAGGAAGGAAAATTTTTTTAGATGCATTATCATGTCAAATGTGGGGCACACTGTCATTACAGAGTGGCTCTACCAGCCATAAATTGACTTAGACCTGTGAGTGACTTTATTGTTCAAGCTACTTATAAATATATCAAAAAAAAAAAAAGGAAAAAAAATAAAGAAAAAGGTTAGAGAATAATAAGACGTATTAAAAAAGCAGTCAACTTTGTAGAAAAAATAATCATTGACCTAAGTAGTCAATGCTGCTCTTTTTTTCCAGGTAAGCCCATATCATTTGCCATCCTTTTGATTATAAAGTTCACTGATTCCAACAACCACTCTACTCTGAAATATGTCTCATCATTTGAAGATGCTCAGCATAGATAATTAGCAGGTGACCTTTAAAGTTATCTCTAAAACTGTTCTAATTTATTTTAAGAGAAAAAAGTAATACCGCATGTGTAAGTCATCCATGCATCAAAACCAATTATCTAAAGTAAATTCCAGTTCACCTTTAAGTATCAGAAGCTTTAAGCCTATTTACAGCTTGGGTTTACTAATATTTAGAGAAAAAATATAGTTTAGCAAATCCTGTCTGAAGTTACAAATCACATAATACAATGTTTGCCTTCTAAATGTCATACTGAAGGAAGCTTCTCCAGCAGAACAGAGCGTATTACGGTGGCTGAATCCAATTTCTTAAGAATCCTTGGGAACCAGGATAGAGAAAGAGGTGGAGCACATTCATTCTTATGTTTAAAGAACATATTTCTTTAAATGCTTGTTTTCCTTTGCTTTAACCACAACTTTTGACATGACTAAATGCCCTGAAGAATTATTTATTTGAGCTGCGCTGCACATGTCCTCTTCATTATTTAAGATCCATTACATGCCGAGGAAAAGAAATTTGCTTTGATTACCTGTTTTTCAATAAGTGATTTTATTTTATATATTTTCTACTCCAGTAAATTGTACTAGAAGTACAAAAGTGAATGTCAGAACACAGTTCTATCTATTGTGCCTGCATTAATTATTAAAGACTCAAAGTGAATTTGTCTTAGGCTGGAAGACATACTTTTGCATATAAGACAGTTCACATACTTTAAAACTAGAGATGATATGAGATGTTGTAAAACAGTATGTGTTTGCTGATAAAGGTATTTTTATGAAGGTGGATCCTGTGCCAGAGAAGAATAAAGAAAATGAAATTGTCCATGCCCCTTATTAATGCCATCTGGATCTAATACCTTCTGCTTCCTTCTCACTGCCCAGATCTCAGATAAGAAGCTGGAGGAGTTCTGTAGAGTTGTGGTACAAAAAGTAGATGGCAGAAAAAAACACAGCTTAGATATACACTATGTAATTTTATACTATTTTATTTTTTATCTAGTTCATATCATATTCATATACTACTATTGCTACATTATAGCAAGCATGACATATCTACATCCAATTGAATATGGCATGGGGGTGGATTGGTTAACACTTAGAATGTAGGTATCTGTTGTTAATACGATTCCATGCCATCATGATCAAAAGCCCTAAGGAATGAACTGAAGCCCCCCCTTGACTTCGAGGAACTGAATCAGTTTTTACAGTGACCATGCTGGGTCCTCAGCACTCTCAAGCATTGCTCTGCAAAGGGCATCCCCTCAGGGCTGGAAATTAATGCTTTTCATAGCCTGCACTGTACAGCCCAGGCTGCACATTTCACACATGCTTAACTTTGATCTGAACAACAACAGGATTACTCATTTGCTCTGAAGGTATAGCGACTCAAAGCCCTTTGCTTGGATCTCCTGTATGGGTGCTGAGCGGAAGGTCAATTTGAGTTTACTCAGGATCTTCTTTATCTACCTTTGCTTGATTTCCTACATGGGTGTGGACCATTTTCAGCTTGGAGGAAATGACCCTTGAAAATAACCAGCTCTCCTGGAGACCATTTCTCTCCAGCACCATCTCTCCAGAATTCTTCCAGGTAGATCCATGAACAGAAACACGTTTGCTCTACTGAAGTTACATATCAAAGTGAATAATTGCAGCGGATAACCACCTTTGTTTTTAAAAAAGCATACCCTGCCATTTCTATGAGGATGGACCCATAACTGAAGCATGTATAAACTAAGAACCACTCTAAGCTGCTAATGGACACACATTGGTTTGTATTATTTGGGCAAAAGAATCAAGTCCCTAGGTTACTGGGGAGGTCTCTTCCACAGTAAGTGCTTGGTTTTGGTTCTGATTTCAACCCCCTTCATTTTGAGAGGCAGCAGATGGCATGGTTAAAATATTGTCTGTGTTTGATGTGAAGCACTTGCTTCACAGACACTGGAAGTCCTTATGCTTTGTGGAATATTTGAGCACCTATAAGAAATTTGTGATGACATAGTACCCGTGTAGAGCTGTTTTTCTACAGTTAGCTCACAAAAAGACAGATAATGAAGATAATTCTTTCTAGGTTATTATTATTATTCTCTATGATCTCTTGATCTCTCTGACAGATAGAATTACCTGTCATTATTTTTATCATAGTTATTATCAGCTTTATTGATCTGTTTGATAGACAATTCAGAGAAAATAGATTTCCTGGCCCAACTAGCAACTAAAAATGTACCAGTTAAAGACACTAATAAGTTATGTGCTGGAATGTCTTGAACTGCTTGCGGGGCTTACTTCACACACTGGGCTTTACTAATTACTTAAAAAATAGAATTTATTGTAGTTAGAGTTGATGCTTGGATGTTTAGCATTCACCAAATCATACTTGTCACTGCTATCTTAGCTGGATGATTTGTTGCAATATAAACTTGTGCTTCAATTTGCACCCTTGCAAAATGAGAAAAAATATTTCAACACAGTGCTCTAAGATTTAGGTAAAGTATATTCAAATGTTTCATACTTAGACCTTTCCTCCCACTACGCCAGTGATGTCAGCTTTAATTTCTTTTCAGAGAACCGACATTTCTGGTTCATGAAGTGCCAAACACATTCTCAGTCCTAAACAAGTTCTAAAATATATGACACCAATGTAAGCAGTAAGAATAATACCTGTAAAAACAAATGAGAAGGATTTTAATGAAAACCACTGCTCAGCATCTAAGAGCCTTCCTAGGAATTAAATTTGCAAAACAAATTCCCTAGTCTCAGTTTTCAGAAGAGTTAATTATCAACTAGCAGACCAATGTCTCACCACATGCAAAATGCTAGGAAAGTTAGAAAACAACATTTATGATTTAGATTAAACATTACAACTCATGATAATATGGATATAATCTGTGGAGGTAACAATTACAATGTTCTTTTTTCTTTTTGGCTGTATTGGCCCAAATCAGAGAGTTGTTTAGTACACGATCCTGTATCTCTAAGGCAAGCCAATAATAGATAATCAAGAAAAACATATGCAAAACAGAACAAGTACACAGAAGGAGTCTATTCCTTTACACTTCAACCAACAATGGATTAAGATCTTCATGAGTTGATCATTGCTTACAGACTATCACCTTCATTCGACACCAGTGGACCTGTTGAATTTGTCAAATTGTTTTCTGAATTCCCCAAATACTTGTGGCAAGAAAATTCATAATTTCATTATGAACTGAATGAAAAAAAACCTTTTATTTGTATTAAAATTTCCAACTTGATGATATTATTTGATACACTTAATATGGAGGGGAAAATGGTGAATGCTTGTTTTCTACTCCTAGTAGAGTTAAATCTAGTTGGCAGCCAGTCACAAGCGGTGTTCCCCAGGCCTCAGTACTGGGGCCAGTTCTGTTTAATATCTTTATCAATGATCTGGATAAGAGGATTGAGTGCACCCACAGTAAGTCTGCAGACAACACCAAGTTGGGCAGGAGTGTTGATCTGCTTAAGGGTAGAAAGGTTCTGGAGAGGGATCTCGACAGGCTGGATTGATGGGCCAAGGCCAATGGTATGATGTTCAACAAGGCCATGTGCCGAGTCCCGCACTTGGGGAAGAGTGGTTGGAAAGCTGCCTTGCGGAAAAGGATGTGGGGGGATGTTGGTCAACAGCAGGCTGATTATGAGCCGGCAGTGTGTCCAGGTGGCCAAGAAGGCTGATAGCATCCTGGCTTGTACCAGAAATAGTGTGGCCAGCAGTAGGGAAGTGATAGTCCCCCTGTACTTGGAACTGGTGAGGCCCCACCTTGAATACTGTGTTCAGTTTTGGGCCCCTCACTACAAGAAAGACACTGAGGTGCTGGAGCATGTACAAAGAAGGGCAACGAAGCTAGTGAGGGGTCTAGAACACGAGTCTTATGAGAAGCAGCTGAGAGAAGTAGGGTTGTTGAGTCTGGAGAAAAGGAGGCTGAGGGAAGACCTTATCACTCCTACAACTACCTGAAAGGAGGTTGTAGAGAAGTGGGCATTGGTCTCTTCTCCCATGTAGCAGGTGATAGGACAAGAAGAAATGGCCTCAAGTTGCACCAGAGGAGGTTTGAATTAGATATTGGGAAAAATTTCCTTCACCAAAGGGGTTGTCAAGCATTGGAACAAGCTGCCCAGGGAAGTGGTTGAGTTTGTATTTAAAAGACATGTAGATGTGGTGTTTAGTGACATGGTTTAGTGGTGGACTGGGTAGTGCTAGATTAATGGTCAGATCTGATGATCTCAAAGGTCTCAAACGTCTTTTCCACCCCAAACAATTCTATGATTCTACCCATTCTTTCATTTTATTGCCTCACCCATCTTTTACTAGGTTGAAAAACTCTAGTTTATTTGTCTTGCATTCATAAGGAAGCTTTTCATGGAAGAGGTTGGTTAGTTTTAGTTCAGAAAGTTGCTTGTCAAAATAATTTCAGCATGACCTCCTAAGATTCTACATCTAATTTGCAAATGTTTCTTCTTTGTTCATTACTTTTTTAATACTGACACAATCCATAATTTCTAACCAGTGTTCTTCTTTTTAGTAGTATCTGTTAGTTAGCCGTTAAAGTCCACCAATTTTTGTGTTTGTTTCTTTACATTTTGGTGGGTTTGTGGTTTTTTTTCAGCCAGGGATATGCATGGACACCAACCACTGATATGTTAACTGCTAGCAGTCTAAGTTTCATCCTTTTAGCTGCTACTTTTAATGTCTTTGTTATTAGCCTTCTCATTTTAAGATAATTCTCTTTTTTTTCAAGATAAATAATACTATATGCATTTTTTATATTGATCCTTTCATCCAACTTAGGGAATCAATTTTACACTTAATAGTCACTATGTCAGAATGGTTCTCTAAAAGCTACATCTAGAACTGTGCCCCTGTACTGCCTAGAGTAAAATCAAGGATTACTTTTGTTCTTACAAGTTTTCTGAGTATGTTTTCCAAGTAACAGATAGTTTTTGTTATTCAAAAATATAATCTCTGCACTACACCTTTAAATGACCTTTATCTTGTTTACTTGACCAGCCTAAAAGACCAAATTTACTGTCTCTGTTCCTTTACAGCTTCACTAATCCCCTGTGACATTTTGTGGTCTTAACTGCTATCTAAGTCAGATTGCCGGTTGTTTAATTCTCTGAACAATTCCTATTTAGGCATGAAAGTTCAAGTAATTTAAACTGGATGGTAACTTTGACAGTATTAACTTATTTACTCTAATTAAATTATCTTTTTTTAGTATATACCATTCTCCAGAATTATATATAAAAAAATTAACATATGTTCATGTCAAATGGTCTACAACGTAGATGGAACTTCCCCTGTAAGGGGGAATCTCAGCCTGGATCACGGTGTACATAGTTACCTTCAAGGCCATCCTTCTGATACCTCTCCAGACAGAGCTTCCTTCTGGTGCTTAATGAGGAGCCTGGAAAGGGTAAGCCTAATGCTGTGATTTCCCACCCAATGAACCTCTTGTAGGAGGCTTATCGAAGGCAGGTACGAGAAGTAGTTCTTCAACTATGATGTCTGGAAGACGACATACAGATTGCTGGGTCTTTAAAGCACCAACCATGTATCCATTTAGTATAATAAGGGGTTTGGGTCTTTGCTTTGTCTTTATTTAATAAATTGCAAAACAATGCAATTAAATCATGAAAGGATCAAACACACTTTTGATACTCCACACAGTCATTTGGAGTACATATATAACCAGAGGGTCCAGAGATGTCTTCTCCTCTGTGCATACGGAAAAGCACACCTCATCTGTTTTTATAATCTACATTAAAATTTGCAGAACACAGAAGAGTTTTTTATTTTCAAAGCTGGTTGCTTTATGGGGAACAGAAAGAGAAATTGTTTGGTCATAGGGAGAAACCAAAACTAAAGGTCCTGCCCAGTATATTTCATTTCTTCCTTTGCAATTTTTCAGACACATGGAGTAGTTCCTAACATTGTTTGGTTTTTTTTCTTCCCCACTTCCTTTAAAGGATTTGACCTACAGTGCTGTAATGGAAGAAAAGAAAAAGGACAGTGCTCCACCAATGCAAATCTGGCTGCCAATAATATGTTGCAGCAAAAACATTTTAAGACAATGAAGCTAAACCAATCTGCTTTCTGAGTGTTCTTCCCTCTCCATAACCCAGTACTTGGAATCATGTTGAAAAATCTCGATCTTCCTGACTCATGTATGACAGTTTTCAGGCACACCCATGGGTTTCTAAAGTCTCATTTGTATGCTAGACAAATTACCTGATTTGAGCTAATCATGCAAAACTTTCAGTGTTGTTCAGGGTGCCAGACTGAATTTGGAGACATCCAAAGCTAAAACTTTGTAAATGACTCAAGAAGAGGATCAAGTGATTCTCACTTAAATGAACCTAGAACACATAATCTCTAATTTATCTGTTATGTGGGTAATTATATGTATTTTGGAAGACCAGGGTTTTTTCTATGTGCATTTTAACATACAGAAAAAATGGAACACAGTTTTATATATTTGAATTTGCACACAATATTTTTAGTAGTATCTGTATCTATTTCAGCAGCATTTTCTATTATCATTTGGTCTTCTTTTACTGTCTTTTTTTGTGAGGTTCTGCATCACTCCTGGCTAGGCTAAAGCATATTACACACTTGGTTTTCAGACTCATTTTTTAAATTGTTCGTATAGCTCCTTTTCCTCGTTGACTAAGTTTTGTTCATACTTTTGAAAAGCAGCAGCTGCCCAGTATTGCAAAGGCCTAATTTCGAAGCGGAGGCGCTCAGGCTGGGCGCTGGAATGCTGGCGTGGCCGGTTGGTGCTCCAGCCGTAATTCTGACTATTTACTGAAAGCTGAGGTGACTATGAGTCCACCCTGCATGAAAGGGGTCTTCTCATATTTCTTAGGGAAGAGAATTTAGCACGTATGTGCACATGTCTTTAGTGATTCTCTTCTGAAAAAGAGAACTTACGTTGGGTCAGACAACAGTGTGCAGACTACACAAATGTATTATTTATGAGTAGTGCTCAGGCTGGCCTTTTGGAAACACACAGGCAAACACGTTCCAGGCCCTTAGGAGCTTATATGTCTAATAACAGACCTGACAAAACCAGTGGGAGCTGCAAACAATAGATGGAGAAATGAGAAAACAGACAGATGTTGTTTTCAAGATCAAAGGTAAATCAGGTACTTTGTTATATGTCTCCTTCCAAAATATTTCCTCACTCTGCTAAGTAATCCACTCCAAACCAGTGGAATTTCCTCACATGGCAAAAACCCTCTGAACTACTTTCACAAACATCTTGTCTTTTTTAGTCTCCACCTTGTACCATGTCTGAGTCCTCCCATACATGCCTTTCCCCACTCCCCACCCCGCCTTGAATTGCACATCCTATGAAGACAAACACTCCGTGGCTCCCTAGTTCTCCCCAGGGCTAACATGCCATGAGTAAAAGAAAAGATACCACTCTGAAGAATGTCCATATCTGATCTCAGAGAATTTGGATGTCTGAATTGCTCCTTCTATACTAAGATATGTCGAAAGACCCAACAACTTCAGTTGAAAAGTAATGAGGTTATGGCACTTTGTTGCCATGTTGAAAGTTTGCGATGGCTGAACTTTCAAGTTCTTATTTTCTACTAGAATTAATAGTACTTATAATCACAATCTAGACTAAATTTTACCATTTCAATGGCAAAATTTTATAGACAGTAAATCTTTAAAATGTGTGGACATAGGCTAGATATTTACAGAATTCTAAATACTGTTTTCATAGTAAATAGGGAATATTTTATGAAACGTTATGTCTAATATTAACCATAATGATGAGTCTTCAAATGTCAATGACCAATCAGAAGGCTTATAATATCATTGAAGCCCCATGAATAAATTTGCAGTAAAAATGCAATGCCTTCTAAATGTCACAAAGCATCTGAAAGAAAAGGACACTTCCCTTAGTAGTTTATCCACAGCTGCAGGAATAGGCATTAGACAGTCTAGAATTCATGTACTGATTTCTGCTAAAGGTAACTAAATAACTACAACATCCAAAAACTGTTCTTCATCTTATTCTCACTTTTGGTGCAACACAAATTATTTATATTTTTAAAATTTAGGCCTCAACAAGCCTTCCATAGCCTTCAGTTTTGTGCCGACAGATTATTGATCATACCTGTCTTCTGAATCAGTTGACACCATGGATTTTTTGCTGAGACCATTAAGGGACCAGCCTCA
Organism: Tringa solitaria; assembly: GCA_026413425.1. NCBI lineage: Eukaryota > Metazoa > Chordata > Aves > Charadriiformes > Scolopacidae > Tringa > Tringa solitaria. Next base: position 20,828,038 of record JAOXJM010000001.1, on the reverse strand, counting down.
AGACTTCCGTGTTCTCTATATAGTGACAATGTTCTCACACTCAAATTTATGTGTATGCCAATAATGACCACATGGAGATAATGAAATCTTAAAAAGAAATTTTTGAAGCAGGTAGTTTAAACACAGGAAATTATAGGAGGATAAAAAATGCTTATAAATATGCAAATTTGTAGCTAGTCATTTGAAACAGATAAAATAAGAATTAGCCCAAGTGAAAAAGAAAGCTGTGGTTCTAATATCTCTTTTTATTTCATTAGAAAGGCTTTACTTTTCAAAATCTTTTTTCTTTATAGACAGAAATAGTTTGCAGCTGAGACAGCACTAAAACATTGGACAAGTGGCCTCTCTTAAGGCTCAGGTCAGAAAAAAAAGAGAACTAATTCTAATTTGTGTTCTTGTCCCATTGCAATCCCTAGACTGCCAAACAGCACAGAAAAAAAGTCATTGGCTGCACCATAGATTATGCTACACCTGAAGTTCTTAAGACAAAAACACTGCAATCTGAGCAGGTATATGAGAGGGGGACTTCCTTCACATTCTCCTTCATTTTCTCATTAAAAAGAATAGCTGCTAAAATTTAGCTTATGGTTCATGCAACAGAACAATAACATGTATTGAACCATCATCTTGTATAAATGATGAGCTTGAGTCTATTATGAAGCCCCATTTTTAGTTGTTTATAACCTTGCCAAATTTTGAGTATTTATCCTGAATATTTTGGTGATGGGAAATTTTACCAAAAATATTCCTGTTATTTCTCACAGTAACATTCAAGAAAGATAGTGCTGCTGGTTTCTCCTAGATAGTAAAACAACATCTGAGGCTTATCTAAGGAGAGGCAGGTGTGGGATTCAGGTAGAATGAAGCCAATGTTAGATAATGTTTTTGTTGCTGTCCTATTTATTGCCTGCTAAGAAGCTATCAATAGTAGTTTATCTCCGGGCAGAGAAGCAAACACTTAGCATGAGAGAGTCACATTTTGCTCTTTTGACATCTGTGCAATATATTCAAAAGTGCCCAACTTTGCATCTCTTGAAAGTCTCAGTTCATACAAACTTAATAGCTTCTTGCTAGTAAAACTCTCAGAACAGTCTGTCTTTGTGAAAATAAGGGACTAAAATGAATGCGGAGAACACTGCCAGCAATTAACCTTAGGAAACTCTTGGTGCTTCTTCTGGGACCTCATTTCTTCTCTCCCTTCAGTGTTCTGCCTTCCCGATCTGGAATGGGGAGAGCATTGGAATCAAATATTGAAACATCAAATACAATCAAAAGAAAGGGAAAGATATTCAGATACAGGGAGGGGTGTTGAGGCTGACTTGGAGAAAGGATAAGTGAGTTAAATCCATTGTGCAGAAAGCTGAGTGATGGGAACAGGAAGAGAAAAACATATGGGAAGTTCAGATGAAGGTATGAGAAAGGAAACAGAATCATGTACAGAATCTGTGGTTAGAGCAGAAGCAGAAAGGAAAAGGTCAGGAGCAGAGGGGACTAGGGACCTACCATGAGGGAGTCCTCTTCTTTAGCATTTGTGGATTGATATCCTCCTCCAGCAAGTCTCCCAGCTAACACAGCAGAGAGGGGTTGCACAGTAAGGGCTTCTTGCTGGATGACAGTTTGTGGAATTACAGAGCAACAGAATTAAGTTCACCAGAAATTTTATTTAGTTGTATGGGCATGTTTGTTACGACTCAAACTTCAAAAATCATATCTTACATTTTCTGCAAGATTTTTGCTTTATATAGTGTTCTCAATTGTTGGTGGGTGGTTTGGGTTTTTTTGTTGTGGGGTTTTTTTTTGTTGTTGTTGTTGGTTTGTGGTTTTTTTTTTAATTTCTGTACTGTGGTAGGTTAATTTTATTTTGGGGGAAACCAAATAGTGTAACTTAATCTTTGTTTCTTTTTGTCATGTTCCCTCCCTCCTTTGACCTTTTCTTTTTATTAACTGCTTATAGTGAGATCTCAAATGGTTAAAATTGGTTTACATTTGTAAACCTACCCTGTTTACAAAGTTTCTTGGAGACTTTCACACTGATGTTGATATTTGTTGAGTACTGAGAGTGATTTTGGGTAAAATTTTACTTTTTCATGATGTTATTAAGTCAGTAATAGGCTTCAAAAGCAATGAAATGATATCACATGTACAAGATGACAAGCCTTGAGTAGAAATAGTTGTGTAGGAGGTTCTTTTTAAATGTGAATGTGCTGGTCTCACCCCACCAAAGCCAGAGAGTACTGGGTAATTCTTTGTTAAGCTATAAAACACTCTTTCAAAATACAGACATTTGGGAATCCGTTCTCATACACGAGATCTTAAGCAAGTACTTGTGACATCATCCTGCAAAAGGAAACTGCGAAAATTACGTAAAATACATCTATTGTATCTAACTGAAATTTTACCTGGGGGCATTCTTCTATCTTTTACTAAAAATAGGCTACATAAAGGTGGGATTAAAGTGTGTGTGTCCTTCACATACTGGAAGCTTTAAGAACATCCAAAACTGTTTACAATTTCTAACTTTGGGGTCGTATTTTAATGCCACTTCCTTTAGCTTTTGTTCTGATTCCCAGGATTTACAGACTTTCAGAAAGAGAACAGACTACCTACGTGTATAAGATTTTAGATAAGGCTGCAACTGTCTTCATTCTTTGCATTTTTTGGTCTGTATTTCCTGCTAATATGATTTGAATGAGCCAATTACATTGAAATCTGGTCTGCCATCATGCAAATGAGTTCATGAGTGTGGATCTCTCTTCTGTGGAATTGCGTGGGGAGTAAAACTGGTCTGCCATTTGGTTGTACAAGGGGTCTGCACGGGATTCTGGGGTCCCACTTTGTGCTCATTTCTGAGGTTTCATTTACACTACATTGGAGGAAGATTTCAGGTAGATAGGACATTTAAAGAAAATAAATAAATCCTTTAAAAAGCATTGGAAAGCTAAAAACATATATGCTGAATTTTGGTTTCTGGGTACAGGCTGCAAACAGGCAGTTTAAAAGTATAGTTTAAATATGAGATTTTCTAAAAAATAATGCCTGATGACATTATCCCCAAATGCCCATTGTGTACAGTTTAAAACTGATCCAAAGTGCTATCATAAGAAGTGTTTTACTTGACTTACTTCTCTTTATTGTTGAGGTCATATGCCCAATCAAGCTCGATTCACAGTAACCAGGAACTGCTCTCCCAAGCGCCGAAAGAAAGCGGGTCTCAGCGCCAGGCCGTGAGAAACAACCCCCCACACCGGGCTCCCCGGGGCCGGAGGCGGCAAACGCCCTCCCCCCCATCTCCCCCCTCCCCCAGCCACTTTCTCGCCCGGGGCGGGGGGCCAGGGCCGGCGGGCGGCCAGCCCAGCGGCCCACGCTCAGGCGCCGCAGGGAGCGGGGCCAGGACGGAGAAGCTACGAGGGGCCTACAGCCCGGGGTGGGAAACCTCCCACTGCCAGCCCCAGCGCACCCCAACTCCGGCCCGGCCGGTCGCCCCCGGAGCTGGGCAAGATCTGGCGACCTGCCCCGGCATCCAGCTGCCCCCCCTCCCCGCGCACGCGCAGAACGCCCCCAGCCCCCACCGTGCGGAGGGGGGAGGCATGAGGGTGCGCGCGCGCGCGCGCGCAGCGGAGCCCCGCCCCTCCCATTGCCCCCCGCCCCTCTCCCGTGAGGAGCGGCTGCTCCCGCCCC
>JAOXJM010000001.1:20802509-20824260 GCA_026413425.1 Tringa solitaria | reverse complement strand
GACTCCTTGATGCACTTTAACTGCTAGCAACCTAAAGAGAGAATAATTTTTCAGCTACCACTTCTTCACACGCTGGGTCTGACAAGAGTTTAGCTGCCTGGCCTCAGTGTGTTACACTTGCTTCACTGCGCTGTAGAGATCCATATGAAGGCAAACAACTGGGATTTCTTCAGGACATTATATCCCAGGCAAAGAACAACAATTCCTATTCTACTTGAAGGAGACATTCTTGAGAGAAACACACTGGAGGGCTCTATGTGCAGGGTGACCCTCACAACTGCTGAATTCCAGAATTAGTGTGTAAACAATGGAGATGTGGGCTAAATGGAGAGACTTGTCAAATTTGCTGAGGTAAGGCTTGCTGGAAATGAACAGGAGTAAATATAAATGTATTGGTATGTGAACACCCACAACAATTATCCACTCCCTCCCAAGTTTAACAGGTTGAGTTCCCACATTATAATGCTCTTAGTTTTGGGAGAAAGCCAGGTATCAAATTCTGTTCTAGAGAGGAAAGAAAAAGACCAAATCATTTAGTGTCTGAGATATTGCGTCAAAAATGGTCCAATGTCATTTTATCTAAAAATACACAGCCAAATGCTACACAGCACAGACTTGATTTCAGCTTCCTTTTCTTTTAAAGGTAAAGCATACAACTGCAACTGCCTACATAGACATGCAATCTGTTGGAATTAACAGCTTTGGGAGTGAAATCATAGCCACATTAAAGCAACTATGAGTTGTATTTTTAAAAAATCTCTTGAAATAGTACAGATCATCATTATACTAGAAAACTTTAGAAAGAATATATGTACCGGGCAAATACTTCTAGAAGAGTGCAGTTACTTGACATTCAGTTATTTTACCACATCTAAATGGCCGTAATAATACACTCAAAATAAGAATAAATATAAAATGACCTTTATGGCATCGTGACAAAACCAATTCTTCTCCCATGCACTGTAGTATTAAGAAATTAGTGGGGGGAAAAAAAAGCATCAATAAACTCTTGCAACTCTCAATTGTATCCTTTACAAATATGAATGTCACTTTCCTTTATTTCTAAATAAAAACAGATTCTTCCCAAGCCTCCAACCTTGACACAAGTTCTTGTCAAATTTCCTTTTGGCAATTATGAAGCACCCTAGAAAATCTGTGATTCCCAAACAAGCCTATTTTGCATAGGAGGCATTCAGATACTAGAGTGAAAACAAGAACACAAAACCTCAAGATCATTGTTTATTTTCTCCTTCAGTTTCCTACTTGTATTCCTTGTGGGAATTTTATGTCATTAAAAGCAGAGTAAGGTATAAGATGCATAAGAACACTGGGAATTTTTGTTGCATATCCTTCTCAATAAACATGAAAATTATTTTTGCCTAAAGAATTTTTTGCCTAAAACTTTCTATTCTTCTCCTGTCCAGTGCCTCCTTTTCCTGAATGCTTAATTTTCAGTCCCTTACACACAGGTTTTGTGATAGCAAATGGTCAAGTTTTCCAAGAGATTCAAGCCCGGTGTCTGAGCTGTAACACACAGAGCCTGAAACTCCTGGTGTGAGCTTATGGTGCTCACTTACATGACCATGTCAGGACTCCATCCAGCAAAATTTCAGTGCACCCAGAAGATAACTGTGACAAGCAATGCTAGCCTTTGAATCAGGACTCTGCTTTCAGTTAAGTATATTTTAATGTGGCAAGAACAGTGGCTTTGTATGATCTTGAAATCTTAGAAAAAAAACACTACTGTACTCAGATCTCACAAGGAGATCAAGACCAAAGAGGAGAACTTTTGATCTTACACATACTTTTCCCAAACTTCCCATTGCCTACTGCTGCAGGAAGTACTTATATTCAAATCAACAGGACTTCACACATGCTTAAAGACAGGCATGTGCACAATGGCTTTCTGAACTTCAGGCCACCCTTTAAATTTTTATTAAATGAGCGAAGCTTGTAATCTGACGTTAAATAGTGGGCCAGACCTCAAGAACTACTCAGCTTTTACTCAGTCAATGTGACTCTGTTTGACTGACGACCTCAGGGTTTGGCAAGCCTGATTTTTGTGAAAAAAACTTCCTGTACAGTATGTCAAAGCTGGTATGTCCACTAGTTCTGCAAAGAACACAGATGATGGCCCTGCAGGCAAGAGCAGTAAATTAGTTGCAGATTAGAGCCGGGTTCACTTATGTGGCACACAAAAGCTGTTCCTAATATAAATGGCTGAGAAAAATGCATACAGCATGACAGAACTAAATAACAAAAGTTTTTCCTCAGTGACAATGACTGCAACATAATTTATCAGTAACGCAAGGTACACAATGCCCTCACTGGATTACAATTCAACTTTAAATACTCTTAGATTATAACTTGTAAAATGACAACACGGAATATTAATTTCTTTTCTTTCTTTTTCAGCTAATGGAATGGTTTTGTTTTGTTTTGTTTTGTTTTTAATGGTGATAAGAAAATTTTTCCCAATGAGCAACTTGTTACTCACCGTGTTTATGAACTGAAGCCTTGCTTAATTAACGTCAGTGTTAAGAATAACTAATGTTCATTAGTACTTTGGGGATCACAAAATATAAGTCTATCAAGATATGAAATATACAATTATTTGTGTAAATATTTTATAAGCCAGTTTGTGCTCCCACCCACCTTTTTTCTTCTCTGCTGCTGATAGTTTCAAAATCAATTTAAAGTGCTTTTTGCATCTGAATAAATTGCCTCAGAACCGTCATTTGAATAATTCATAGCTTCCTACTAAATCCAAAAATATTTATTTAAATCATGTAATGAAAAAAAGCATTTAAAGTGGGTGGAGGCTGCCCTGCAAATTGCTGCAACGAGTTTCTCACCCTGATGTATGTTTCCAATACTTTGGTCAGTACCATCAGCTGGCAGCGCTTCATGAACATCTCAGCCCTCCCTGGTCCTCGCTGCTTGCAGTCTCACTGGAGCGGGGACAATTGCTCTGCTCAGGCAGGTTCTGTGTTGAATTCATTCTCCAGCTCACTTCCACACAAACGAGACTCTATTTCACAACACTACTTACAGCCTACGTGCACTTTGTGTGCCTGTCTTACTCACTGAAGCAGAGAACAATGGTAACAACACACTACACTTGGACATAGTCACCCCAAAACCTTAGGCTGGCCAGCTGTGAGAAGGGGAAGCAGTGCAGAAAGGAGTATTGCATTTGTTCAGGTCAAATCTCTGGGGTCTGACAGGAGTGTGAGGGCAAATGGAAACCGAAAGATACAAGCTTCTGTTGAGGAGTGTTTCCTCTTGTTCACGTACAGAAAACTGCAGCCCTGTGTTAGGACAGCAGAGAGATACCAGAGCCCGTAGGCTGAAATCAATAGCTAGAAAAAAGATCTCAATTCCTTGTGCTAAAAGAAAAGAACAACCAAAGAAACCCACTTCACCCCACCTTTATCCAAACCTCACTACGTATCATACATGAGTAGATCCAACTGCTTGGACACCCACCTTTCCCCCTGCCCTGCTTTCTTCCTGCTTCCCCTGGAAATCCAGTACCTGGGGACCTCTCCCTTCCACAGCTGATCTGGCAAGCTTACATAGGAAACATAATAGGATACTGGAGCACCACAAACAGGTGCTTTTTCTGAAAATTTGAATAGACCCTGTGAGGATTCTTTCCTTGTAAGTGAATTACAATCAGATCTCAGTTTCATAATCCAAATAACAGTTTATGTAACAGCCATGCAGCCTGTGGTGGGGGACTGAGGCCTTACAGCACGGGAGCATGTAGCATGTTATCTCATCAAGAGATTAGCACAGAAGTTTCTCCCCCCTCCCACACCCTTTATTTGCATTAATGCCTCAAAGTATCAAAAGCTTTCCATTGTTATAACTTCAAGCAAAACAATCACTTCATATTTCTTAACCAGTGAACTGTACCCACCTCTTTCCTTTTCTCTCCCCCTCCTCAGACATGCAATAACATCAGGAGATTATGTTTAGTTTAATCAAGTCAAGGAGATACAAACGTTCCTGAATATTTATTCATTCCTTCCCACTCAACATATTAATAGCATTTGATTTGACATTACTATAGGTTTACACACTTCAAAGAATTTTTAAAGTGATACCGACTAAAAAGGAGGGAAAAAAATTGTTGTATATTCTGCGTGACTTAGTGATGCATTGTTTTTTTCATTATTTGCAATCTGTTTTCTTGCCTTGGTGCTAACAGTTGTGAACAAAAATCAACTTCACTATTGTAGCATTAATGGGGAACAGTCTGGCCTCCACCTAACCCTGAAGATAATTATGCTAAAACAATAGTGATGAGCGTTCAGCTAACTAGCTCTAACAAGGAAAGACTGCTGCTGCCATTCATCAAAAAGGCCATTTGGATAATGAGGAGGGATGGCTAGTGACATTTCAGCAGGGGAGGCCATCCTGCTGGGAGCTTCTTTCAAAATGCCAAATTCTATCAATTTAAAAAGCAAACATCATGCTCTCTTTGGTTTGTCTGGTGATCTGGGGAACAGACACATAAGTCATACAGTACCACCCAAATTGGAATAAAGAGCTGGAAGAGATACCTAAGGAGAAAAAAAAAAAGTGGTAGTGTACATATCGTTGTAATCTTCAGTCTCCTGAAAGGACTAATCCTAATTATGAACTACATGACTGGTGTCAGTCAGGGAGAACAAATCCCTTGCTTTCTGTAAGAAGCTCCTAATCTGATTATTGATTTACAATTTTGGTGATTAGTTAAAGAATGTACATCTCAAGGAATCTGAATGTCCCAGCTCGACAGCCAGTAAAACAGTCATTTAGAAGAAAGGCTTTTCTTCAAATAAATGTACAGTTTCAAAACATATTTAGACTGTAGTAAGTTTTGTGTGTCAGAATAAAATTGAAGAAATGTCACCCATTGTAGGTATTGTCTAACACAATAGTCACTTTATCAAAACAGAGATCACAGCTGATTTTCTAAAATAATACCAATAGGAAAGATAAGATAGCAATGGACCATTCAAGTACAAATCTGTACAAATGTGTTGTACTGTCTTGTGTTTTCTATCTGAAGGCAATTTCTCTCGTTTAAAATTTGTAGTTGCCATAATGGTGGGGAAATGTATTTTAATTCATCTGCGTTGTGTGAAAAATAAGTAAAAGTAGGTGTCTTTTCATAAGAAAAAGGGAAAAAGGAAGCATACAAACTATTTTCCATTGACTTACTATTGCAGGCAGCAAAGTTGCAGACACCTCCCATGCTGTATACAGTCTTGACTGGTAAGACTACTGTAGCTTTTCTCATACTCATCATTGTCACTAACAACTATGCTATTACTGGTTATGGAAAAAATTCCATCAGGAACAGAGGTGCCTTCCAGATGAACTGGCAAGAACTATGTTCAAACGACATCTATTGTTCAGCTGCTGAAGACTGTGGAAATCACAAGCAGCTTCAGCTCCTGTGCTGCCATGAAGTCAGGGGCAGCTGGCTTACCAAGCAAGAGGGAATACATTGACTGTCTTAAAAAGCTGACTACAACTCCAGGACTTTAAGGTGAAGAAGATGCTAAAATAACAGGTGAGAAAGAAAAACACCTGGAAGAGCAGGAAATTCAGTGGGACATTCATAAAAGCAAACATGAGCTCAGTGAATAGGTTTCTTCTACAATCCATAGAGGATATGAATTTCCTACATGAAGTTACTCAGAACAGGAGCTTGGGAACTGTCTCCGGAAGGACGTGTCTTTCTCCACGGACTGCATGAGAGACGTACAGGAATTATCTTCAGTAGACTAAAATTCACTTCTCGGTATACTCTGTTCAATAAGCCTACTTCCAAATGCCTACGATAAGGAGGCAGTTTTTCTCTTCCATATCCAAAAGACCAATTTCAGAGAACAATTTTGGGTTGGTAAAACTTATAGTTGAGAATTGGAAAACCTTCCAAGGGCAAAAAATCTTTTTGCATTGTACTACCTAGTGACCCTGGTGTCAAAAAGGGTTTATATTCCTCGCCTAGAATTCAAATAAGCATGTTTTTTCCAATATTGATTGTAAAGTGATCCCATGAGTCTTTTAAGGTTCAGTCATTACACTGTGTAGAAATAGAGTATGACACATAAACTTAAGGAGCAGTTAATAATTTTAAAAATCTAAAAACTTATCATGCATGTTTACCTGGACTTTATTACAGAACTGTGTATTTCTACTGAACTTTCTCTGCTTCTGCTGAAGTCATTGGAAGAGGCTGATAATAATGTTTCTTTGACATGTTTGAAGGCAGGAGAGAACTCCACAGCTTGCTGAGTGCCTTTAGGCAGCAGATAGCTAAGGCTATAATTCGCGTAAAAACTGTTAATTGAAACCAGTTACAAACTCATTGACTTATTTTGGTACAACATGGTTTTTGCTATGTACATTTCTAAGTTTATGATCTCTGTGAAAGACAAGGTGTTAATACTGTTTATATTGTGTATTCCTAGTACTGATCTATGTTTTCTTAGTGCTATGTGAAAAATGAAGAAATAGAAATGGAAAGATTATTTGCCTTTGATTGTGTTATATATGATCATGACTAATTTGGTACTAGAACTGGAATCAAAGGAGCCTAGTAAAAGGTTCCATATCTAATTCTTTCCCACGTTACCTTGATCTCTGAAATGCTTTCATTCTCTCCTTAGGGCATGAATACTTGGTATTATAAAATTTACATGTCTGTATTTTTGTAGGAGAGGAAAATTAAGGCGAAAATTCGCAACAAACTTCCATAGTGAACATACATAATTTCATATTTCTAGCCATGCTGAACTATGGGAAAATCAAACTCACTGCAGTTATGTGTAAATGGTTGTAGAGACACATCTTGGCTCAAAACCCAGGCATGCAGCGTCTTTTTGCCTTATTAAAGCTAACTGTCTTTAATATTTGGAGCCAGTAACAATAACTCTTTTATTATAAGCATGGCCTTTTGGACTATATAACATTCAAATACAATACAAACAAAACCCCCACATCTCTCCCTGAGTTAATGATAAAACAAAAGAACAGGGTGGTGCCATGTTGGCAGCACTGCCGGATTGCACCGATATCTGTCGTTTTTGGCAAATAATGAATCGACTCGGCACCTCTAAAGACCTCATGTGAGGTTAGAGATATGCTATTAGTGTAGAGCTAAAAAATACTGCTGTGGTGTTTACAGAAAGCACTTGCTCAGATTATTCTATTTGAAGTCAATTAGAAGAATCCTCTGATCTTACTGGCATGTGTTCTCACAGCAAACACTATGCAGTTGTTATCACTAACCCTGAAGAATGCAGCTAACCCAGGAGAATGCAAAGGCCAGTTTAAAGACCTATTCACTATCTGTTTTGATGCTCATGGCTTATATTTCTATTTTGCAAAATCAGATCAAAACGATTGCCTCTAACCATCATGCACACAAGCAAAGGTTGTCAAGTATCTGCCAGTTTTCACAGTAAAATTCACGTATCTGCTGGGTATTGTGGTTTCACTCAGTGTGATTCATTTCCAATATACTTTCTGAAACATTACCAGTGTCCAACACACCACTGCTTTGAAGGAAGCATCAACTGAAGCACAGAAAGAGAATGCAGGTCACTATGGTATTTTCTCACTAATTTTTAACTCGCTTTTTTGTTGGTTTTCATTGCTCCCGTAAACTCAATTCTGAACTGTTTCCTGTCCGCTTTGGTGTTATTGAAAAACACTTATTTGTAAAGCTCACTTCTGCTAGTCTTCCACACCAAAACCAGGTTACACACACATATCTGCATCTCCCTGTCTCGCCCATATGAACACAGTAAAATATAATACACAGTCACTACATCTGCCACGTGCTTGATAGACAGAAAAGGATAATCTTAAGATCCCCCATACTAAGTTGTAAGCACTAAAATACATGTAGAAGGGAAATCTGAAAGTATTCTGAAGTACAAGTGATGTCCTTCGTTTTACCTTTTCTACATAATTTGTTACATGAGTTTTCTTGGTCATGCTTCTCCTTTTCAAAGTGGTTTTCGTCTAATGCTAAAGCCCACCCTGCCCACTCAAGATAATGTCTCTAGCTACAAGGTTTCAACAGGAGATGGTACATCTACTGTCACCTCTGTTACTTCTGAAAACATCATGTAAGGTTAGATAAGTTTGTATTCATTTTCTTATGTGCACAGACACTGAACTAAACACACCATTATCCATTTCAGATATCCTTATTACCTTAAATTGCAAAAGGAAGAATATTAGCAAGAAACTTTTAATATGATAAGACTAACACTGCTCCAAGTGCTGTGATGCAACAATAACAAATAAAGCGTATTTTAATGAAGAAAATGAAATAAAGTGGTAAATACAGTTTGAGGAGAGAGGAAGAAGTTAGCCTTAAGGTCATGGCCCTTTCTGTCTGCAGTCCTGTCTACTGTTCCAGAACTCAGGAGAGGCTTCTCAGTGGGCAGCTTTATCCTTACGTGCAGTAGTCCCTGCTTTCAAGGCATTTTGCAAAATTTAAAGGGCAAGATCAGGATCAGGCAAGAGAAGGATTTTCAGATTTTGTAAGCTAGATGTTGGACTCTTGGAGCTGCCAAGTTTACATTATATGCATTCTGATTTTGTAACCACATGAAAAATATAGGTTGATTTCAGTCTTGTATTTCCCTTTCTAAGACTAAGACGTATACTCATACTGTTTTCTTTCTCTGACTTTTTAAGAACACAGTATTATGCTCCTGATACAGAAAACCTCTTTCCTAGGTACTGTGTTCTGAGAGCTTTAATAGGGCATCATTATGTCCAGTTCTTTCTTCATATCACCAGACATCTCTGAGGAATAACACTGACACATCAGCCTGGAGTTTGAATGTAAACACAGAAGCAATACAGTTAGTAAGTATTCCTGTTAGGTAGAATAAAATACAATATTGCAGGGCCAGCACTTTTTGACTGGTTTTCACAGGCCAGTAAATGTGTATAATTCAGTCTGTGCCTGAGCTACACATGCACACACACGTGTAGGCACCTAGCATGCAATTTAGTATTTCAGATAAAGCATTTTTAAAATATAATCTTATCTACTATGAGGACAAAGTCTCAACATCCAATGTGACTACTGATAGACAAATGACTTGCTTTATTGGTCCCCCCTTGAATATACTGAGTTGACTTTTTTTAATTGCAGAAAATATTGTGCATCTGCTTTCTAAAATGATCTCTCAGTTCTGGTTTCCAGTATCACTGGTGGTTTCTGTGAACTTAGGCTAGTACTATCATTTGTATCATGAAGCCAGGATGGATATTTTGAAACTGATCTAACATTTTCTTATTTAGCAAACATGCATCATAGTTTTAATAGTCTTGCTGGTAAAAAGAAAAGTCTTTTAACTTGTGGACTGCATGGGCCACTTGTTAAAGTATCATGTTCAAACAGACGTCTGTTCACCTGGCTCTGGAGAGTTGAATGAGCAATGAGATACTTATAAAGACTTATTTATTTGGAGCATTATTTCACCAGGAAAGCAATCTTCTTATCTTGCAGTGGATTATTTTAACTGCTGCATAAATTTTAAAACAATGATTTTTTTTAAGACTAAAGATGAGTTTGCTTTCCCCTGTATTTATGCTCTTGATTGTCGTTAAACTTATGTTATAATTAACTGAAAATAGTCATGAATAAAAAGCAAATATTTACTTTATACTTCTATTCATCATCATAAATGAGGTAGAGGTGTGAGTAAAACATACCAAGCATATCTTCACAAGTTTAGAGCAATACAACTACATAAAATTATTATGCAGAGCATAATGACTATCCAGAGCATATGACTTTTTTTGATAAATAAGAATATGATAAACTTTACAAGATAATCTTGTGAATTTGTTAGGCAGTTTGTTCAATGTTCCTAGCCAGACTATGTATAACAAATAAATACTGTATTCCCCGGATCAGAATTGGAAATACTCCATTTATTCACTTTTGTCCTTCTGTTCTACCAGCTACCATCCTTTCTTCTTTTCTTGCTGACAAATGAATATGTCCTTTGATTTCAAGTCTACAAAAAATGTTTCATCACCTATTATTCCTTTTGCAGAGATTTCATGAGTTTGGGAATATAAGTGAAGATTTTTTAAAAATCCCGATGAATAAAAATATGAGTTAAATGCTTTTTTATTAAAACTAAAAGCCTAACTGAATAAAACAAATTTAGTCAGAACACTGATGTCTTCCTGAGTCTGCAAACAGACTAAAATAAAAGTTCTGGGGAACTGTTTCAGGATACAAAAAAAAGCATTTCTTTGCCAGTCTTACCTGCAGAACTCCACGTTGGGGGTATTCATGGGGCAAAGTTTCCAGATCAAGCTATGGCAAAAATGCTAGTGCTGCTGCTGCTGGCAAATTCTCTTCAGCTTAGAAGAACAGAGTATAGGAAATCAGGTCCCATTCATATCTTTGCCAAAGGGGATTTAAGTTCCCATCCTGTATGAATGGTATGAGATTGATATTTTGACTTAACAAAGCCACTTTGCTTTAGTGAAGTTTGCAAACTGAGGTATTGCATACCTACAAGAATAATAATAACTCAGTATTATTTTATATATGTCCTTATATCCAGTAGTTCAAAAAGTAGTTTTCAAAGATGTTACTTTCATATTGCTGGACTAAGGACCATTGCTATTCCCAGGACACTTCTCTAGCCAATATCGGGATCAGAAGTAATATCCCAATTTCCTGTCCTCCCCTGCTACAAAGAAGCTAGACACACAGCTCTGTGAGAAACTGACCACTGGACTGTGGGATGTGCATGCCAGCATTGCTTTTATTGCCCACAAATGAGGACCACTCTCTCAGCAGGCTGTAGGGAGGCATCTCTCAATGCTCTGGGGACACCTCTGCCTTTCAGCTTGCACAAGGCCCTGTGGTGCTCTCTTGGGGGCTCCACTGTGCCCTACACTTTTTGGACTTGTGGTTTCTGCAAGAAGAGTCTATGCAAAGAAAACTTTGCAATAGCACACAGAGGGGACTGGACAAGTTGTCCTGTAGTTTCATGCTTCCTGTTGTCCATGTCATTTCCCCTGCTGATTGTATGGCCATGTCTATAAACAGCTGACTACCATCTGAGAGCCTACATCTCTAATTGTGTGAAAAATAGACCTTATTCTATATTCTATAGAAGTCTACATTAAGAAATTCTGAATAACTTACTTCAGAGACTACATTGTAGAGAGTTCAAAACTTTGGGTAACTAAGATCTAAAGAACTTAAAGAAACCCTTCTAATCTCTCTTGACAGTCATAAAATGAACAAAACAAAAATTCTCCTCCTTAACCTCCAATAAATACATTAGCAATGCCCTTTTAAGATCAAATGGTAAAAGTGGAAAAATATGAGATACTCTTGAGAAAAATGATGACATAATAAAAAGATCATAGAGTGCCACTTCTTTTTCCTTCTGGAAAAATTGAGTTAACGATCTTCTCTGACCTTGTTTGTCTGTTTTTCTCTAGAATTATGTCAAATTATCTGAAGGTCTTTTATACAGTCAGAGACCCTGAATAGCTGTTATGTCAGAGGTGCTGCAGATGTGGCTGGATATTCACTACTACAAACACACCTCTTGTCAAACTGCATCATACCATCTTGATTCCAGCAGTGTATGAAAAGCACATAAAATTAGCAATTTGCTAATTTCTTAGCAAGTCTGCACTTGTGGCTTTACTTTTCCCCATGTAAATTCTAGAAACTCATCAAGTACAATAGGGCCAAGTGTTTTTTACTGTCTAAATAATGGCCAAAAGAGGTGAACTTTGTTTGTTATTAGAAAGGCAGAACTACAGCATTACCAGCTGTTCATGAATCCCATTAAGGTTCTAAGCAGAATCCTGTTCTGACAAATACATCTCCCAGGTGTCAAATAGGGATATCAAACAGCAAGACAAACCATGCAGGTTTGTATGTCATTCTCTCCCAAGTATCTCTGCAGGTGCCTTGCTGAGTCAGTACACTGAAAAACAGGACAAGATTTTTAAATGATTCCTATCTACGCAAAAGTCTGATGCGTCTTAAAGAGCTATGTGAAACAGTAACTCGTAAACAAAAGCCCTCTTCAAAGGCTGGTTTTTGCATAGCAGGTCATTGCATTCTAACAGAATTCTCACAGCTCTGTTGTGGATGCAGTCAATGAAAGAAGTTCCCATAAGAGATTATCACAGGAAAAAACTCATTCATGTATGCAATTGTTTGTTATCAATAGACAGCATGTACACTAATTTATTTTCACTTGTTGAATTTCATTCACTGCTTTTGCATATGTTTGCTTTAAACTGGATAATCAAACCCAGCTGTGTATGAGCTGAACTTTCTATTCCATAAAAATATGCATTGACCATTTAGTGGCATTTCTCCAAAGGGAAGTACACAGTCCTTCTCATCAGCTTGACCCTTTCTCAGAATAAGAGACAGAAATTTTCTTTGGAAGGCTCAGCAAGTAATGCATCCTTCTCTAATCAGATTAGAGAAAACAGTAAGGTATTTATTTGTATTTTTACCTCTTTGCCTAAGGAAACAAAGTGCATGCAACCATGCAGTGAGTGTCTCTCCCTACCTAGGAGGAAGATAAAGTTAGTGATACAGTTTGATAGCTAGAGGTCTGAAGGACAATGAAGTTCTTCCAGCTATGAAGATAAATGGGTAGGGGAGACTAAGCATGCCAGAACTCCCCCTAAATAAACATGCTGGGTTTTTATTTTATTTAGGAAAGGCTGAGGTGCAAGACATTAGTACTCTACACAGTAAAATCTTCATAAATGTCTTAATTGAGACTGTGTGTCTCAACTGTCAAAGCTGGTAGTAAACAAGTCAGAGTTTTGTGTGAAACCAAGTTTTATTACTGATAGTCCTCACAGAATCACCAGGAGCTACTACTTTGGTAACAGTTGTAGAAGTACAGTCTTATTTGTGGATTGCAAAACTGGTCCTTCAGAGGATGCTCAGCATCCTACTTGCAACAGTGAAATAAAGTTCTCCTTTTTTTATCTTGTTGCAGGAAAAATGGTTGCAGATGACAAGGCCTGGTCTCTACAGATACTGTGACTGATGCAAAATATGCCCCCATGAAGATATTTTAGTTATTTATCTTCTGATGCTTTTTCAGGAGACATTGAGGAAGAATCCTGCCTGCATCATTTCTGGGTTTCTAGTTGAAGGGTAAGAAGCCCTGAGTGAAGTCTCCATAAAGGCAAGCTTAGTCATTAAGGAGTCAGCAGCAAAACCCTCTAAGCTTGTTCTGTAATCATGTTATGGGATCTATGTAGCAGTGACTAAGCCTGCTGCATGGGGGGTAGAGACTTCCTACCTGTCTCTGGGGGTCAGCTTTATCTTTACTTTGTCAGGGTGGTGAAGAGCAGCAACGAATCAACTCACCAGCTGTAGGCCAGATGTCAATCAGGGAGCCTTTGGTGTGAAAGTGTCACAAGGCACAATGCATGTAACCTGGGAATTAAGCTACCCAAAGGGGCAGCATTGGCTAGTTAACTGGAAACACGCAGAGAGACCATCATGCTGTCTCTCCTACCAATTCATGCTTGCTTTAGCAAGCCACCTCATCTCGGTTTCCCCTGTAGCAAAACAGGAATACTGGTAAATATTCCCATACATCCCGTTGGACTGTCATTAGAACAAATGAATTCCTGATTCCTGATATCAAAGTGCACTGAAAATTTAACATTATAAAAAAAATTGGGTATAATTTCAAATGCATTTTTGTGGTATTAGATACACACATGTGGCAGTATTACTGAGTATGCACACCCACTTACTAATAAACCAGTTCTACAAAACATGTACTCATATACCCTAGAAAATACAACAGTGTTTCAAAGTCCCCTGGAGATGGCAGCTGCATTAGTTCCATCAGGAGATGTTTCTGTGTTCCAGAACTTTATCAACTTTATTTGCTGAAGCTGGGAAGAACATATGAAATGTCGAATTCCATTATTTTCTGCTCTTACTGCCTTAAGAATTTTTTTTGCTGATTTTTTAAAATTATTTTTAACATGTTTGATTAATTAAAGAAGATATTAGATATTATTTTTTTTCCTAACTCCTCATTATGAAAGTAGGCAGATGGACTAGGGATAATTAATACCTTTTATTTATAAAGCACTTTTCATCAATAGTTACTCTAGGTCTTTCCAGACAATTTCTCTGAAGTCTCCATTTTACAGATAGAGTAACTGAAATATTTCTGAAATCTAAATGTAGGAGGATAAGTAAATACTGTAACTCTTAAGTGTCCTGCAGAATTGTAAGCAAATAAAGCAAAAAAATTGGTCAAGAAGCTACACTACAGATATTTTTCACTATTTTATTGACTAGTAGATGAAACTTCAGACTTTCAAAAATTACTTTGCCATGAGAAAGAAAATGATAGGGGTTTTTTTCTTGATGAGTTTTTGAGATAACATATATGTTTCATGTATATGATTAGTAGTGGGACTGATTTGCATTTGGACAGCTGTTCTGCAAAGTCTTGGTCTTCTCTGTCCTGGCTCAAGCAACAGCTGTTATGATTGTGCTCCTCTGCAAGGGCTCCCGACGGCTGCCTACGCCATCCCTTACACAATGGGAACACCCATTTTTCAGTTTCGTGCATTTCTTTAGACAACGTGGTCTTGTCAGGTGCCAGTGGGTTTTGGCTCCTGCATATTCAGCTGTTTTTACTACTCAGAGTAGTTGAATGCTTACTCCACCCATTTGTTTAATGAGACCTGTAATCAGCTTCATTTCCAATAGGTCATTAACACCTCTCCCACAGCAATACGAAGCCAAAATTGGGCAGGTTTGTTATGCCTGTTACAGCATGCAGTGGAGACACTTTCTATACGTTCTAAAATGTCTTTATTATAATTCATGTTCATAATAACTGCAGTGAGCCATCCTCCTTGCTACAGCAGCAACAAAAATGAGTAGCTCTTATTGTATCATTTTCTGTATGGTTATGCCTTTAAGTGCATATCATTCTCCTAACCTCTGAATACTATTTCATAAATGTGAACCAAATAAAAGCACTATAGTGAGTGGTTCTCATATTTTTCGTTCCTTACAAGAGAAAGATGCCAAGGATTCATAAATACATAGGAGCTACATCTGGCTTAGAAAATGCCCACTTAGTAACTGGTGGAATAAAGATGTCATAAGCATCTGTTCTTGTAGTCATCTGCCCAGATCTGATTTAGTCCTTTTTTGGTACAAAATAATGGGATGGATGGATCCTGTATGGCCTTTCTCCTGTTCTTAAAGGACAAGAAATAGTTGTTAGTTCAACACATGAAGTTCACCTGCTAAATTCACCTTGCTACAGTGTGTAATACCAGGGAGCTGGTGCTTCCAGAGAAGAGAGTTGATATATAAATGACACACAACTTCATTCATTTTCGTTTTTTTTTCCTTTCTGCAAATGAAGATGAGGCTATTATTGTGATATCTGCTTATGGTTGAGACAGAAGAGGAGGAACATGATAGGTGAAAGAGTGCAGGATGCGGATGAGGAGAAGACATGTATTCCATAAAGTGATCTGTTCAGTAAACCAGGCAACGACTGTTTATTTTCACTGAAAAGGTTCTGATATAAAAAAGTAACATTTAGCTTTAGTATATTTTCATTGACTTCAGCATGTCTGTTTGTCTCTGAACTGCTGCTGCAACATGGAGAGCTGTCCATGTAGAGTCTATAAGTAAGGATGAGTAATAGCAAGTGCTTTGAATTTAACAACGGGCAGAGACACAGTACCACATGCTCAATGGCCAAGCTGTTGCCCAGGACTCCTCTCTTCTCCAAACTTTTCACAATGCTTGCATCTGCAGATTCTAGCACAGTGGTTTATAATTTTGGCTGAGTTTTATAGACATTGTCACGGTATAGTTATAATCAGTAAATATAATAAAAAAACCATCATCAATAGAGTACACATATCACCTGTAACATTCTTTGCTTCCTTCTAGTAGACATAAGGCTGTTTAATGGAATGTTTTTAATTGGAAAACAACAAAATATTTACCAATTTCATTTGTTAATGCCAGAATTAGATAAAAAGAGAACATCATATTTGTATATTAATCACGGGAAATTGAATACAATTTATTAGTTTACAATTCTAACACTTCCTTCAAGCTTCCAGACAGCACTTCAGAAAGAAAATGTGAGCCCTGAGTGTTGTACTTCAGTTGCCTCAAAAATAAGTAGAGGTTATGTGACTCAAAAAGATGTACTTTTTAAATTACGCAGATGTTGGTTGTACTGTTTAAAATATCTTTTTGGCAAGACTATACCAGTTTAACCATAGAGAGTGGCAATGGCCCAAAAATACTAATCAGCAAAGGCATAAAATTTACTTCAGTTGGGTGTAGATGGTTTGGGTTTACATGGTGCTGCCAAGCTATTTTTATCGTTGTAGTCTAGGTCTTGGCCAAAAGTTAGGAACAAAATATAAGCACATGTAAACTTCAAAGATCTTTTACGTTTGAGCTAAACCCAAACTGTGTTGACATTTCCATGTCTGAGTTCAGAAGCTATCAATTTTATGGCATTTTAAAACCTTTGCATAAGTTTGTGTCTGTAAATAGCTCAAGAAACAAAAGAATAAAAAATACAGAATTTCAGAGCAAAGCACTAAACATTTGGGAAGATCTAAGGGCAATCTTAAGAGACATTTTTCCAATAGCAGAGAAAGTGTAACCATATACCTGGTTAACCATTTGGTTAACCATTGTTAATAAATAACAAGTCTGGTTCCCAATTTCAGTGGAAGAATGCTGATTTATATGCAGTGAAGGTCTGTCTCTTATTTTAAAACTTCACTTAGAAGTACATTGGTGGTTAGCAGGGAAGCATCGTCCTGATTTATAACAATGTGATATTGAGAGTAATCAGTCTATTCACAACTGATTAATTCTGTTTGATTCTGGTTGTCTATATGAACTGGTATTAGGCTATAACTTGCACTTGAACATTGGGTTTGCCTGTTTGCTTTGATACCACTTTAACTTCACCTTGGACTGAAAACATACAAGATTGATCACAGAGCTAACGAGAAAACATATATTTTTGTGGTCTTCTATGACATATATGGAGGTAGCTAGGCAATAGGACATTGACTTTGATACCTCAGTATTATTGGGGCTGTGCCTTGACAGAGCCATATGCTGCTTTTAACAGAGAAGGTAATTTTGTGTGGAAGAGAAGAAATGCATTGCAAGAAATAGTGCTTCTTTAGAAGCACTTTGTAAATGTCCTGCTAAAATCCTGGTGAACCAATCCTGGTTATCTGAGTGTGGCCCATAATGTACACTAATCTTGCTCTGACTGTTAACACATGAACATACACTTCTTCCATACACATGCAATTTAGTCAATGAGTAAAGTGCAACTGTGAAGAGATTTCTGGACCTACAATAGCAAACATGGTTTACAAAAGCATAAAATAGAAAGTTGCAAATTTTTACTTCATATTCATGATTTAGAGGGTCTCATGTGATGCTTATGAATATACAGTATCCATAAATTATAGGTTAAAGTCTAGATTCTACTAAAGAATTCAGCAATTTATTCAGATTAGTTTTTATCTCCTAACAGCACCTTATTACATGAATAGGTGCTGGAGTCACAAGGGCTAGTCTGGTCTTTAGTGGTTTTATGCTGTATAATAATGAAACCACCAGCATGCTTCACAGTTGTACTTCTGTCATGTGTTCATTGACTGTACATATTGCTGCCCAGTACAAAGGTATCAATTTTTTTTCCCTTTTGGAGTACCCTTTTTACACTGATAAGGCATTTACAGAGGAAAAATCAACTCACTTTGAACTAAGATAATAGACTATGACTCTCATTATAGGAATAACCTCTTTAATCCTCCTTGTGATCTCCTCAAGTGTTGATGACAGGGGAGGAAACAAATAGAGATTGAACTCGTGTGGGAGAAACACAGCACACAATGTCGAAAGACCATCTCTAAATAGCGCTCCAGTATCCCTATAGAAAAAGCACAGCTCATTCAAAGTGTAGATCTAACAGGCATAAACCTCAGTACAGCCACTTGTCTGAGAATGGAGAGAGAAATGTTTACCTTTTTTTTTTTTCTCTCTACTCTGAAGAGTAATTTATAACAACAATATTCATTCTGTCTAAGCAGTCTCTGGCACCAGAGTATAAATATCAGCAATTGTAATACAGTCATTCACTATTGGCACTTCAGGCCAATAAAGTTTATTTCACTTGGAGTGCTGACATGGCTGTCTGCAAACAAGACTCTGAGAACTAAGACAGCTGGAACGTCATTAAAGAATATTGACTTTCTCTCTTCTTTTTTATCTTTTTCCCTTTGGTGGAACTTTAGTGCATTTAAGAATGCTAGTCACCTCCCAAAACACGAAAGCAAAACCAGCAAAATCTACTTTTATGTTTTCTTCCATGTATATCCATATATTTCAAGTAACAGGAAACAGTGAAGATTAAATGATGCAACAGATTTGGGGAAATAAAAAAAGATTTTATACAACCCAGATGGTTGTATCAGAGATTTCATAAAGGCCTTTTGAGAGTTTAAAGCTGGTTGTGTAGGGAGGAGTTGATTATTAATAATTTAGTACCTTTGGCAGGATCAATATGACTAATTTGTTATGTCTGTCGAGCTAATTCCTATTCCTTTGTGAACTGAAGACTTGACAAATTGAAGTAACAATTTAAAATGAAAAGCATTTATAGGGATTAAGGAAAATTGATTGATTCTGTCTTAAGGTTAAGAAGAATTGATAATCTAAGAATAAATTTAAGGACTTCTTTTACAGTTGCAGCATGTGCTACTTGAAGAACTTGATATTTCACTTTTTTTACTACTAGAAGTGATTTCCAAAAACCGGTCTTCACAACTGAAACACACTTGAGTTATTTTTAAAAGACACTCTTGCAGTAACGCTGGTCTGATTCTGTAATAAAGACTCTGTAGAAGGAGTCCTAAGCAATCCCTATTGTGAAGTTACATAGCTTAATACAGGCTAGAAGAATATGGGACATTGAGTTCCAGTCAAAGGTGAGGGAGTTTGCAAGAAACTGGTCTTCCTTTCCATTCTTTCCCAAACTATTCAAGCCATTGAGCAAAGTTCATCCCAGAGTAATAGTGTATGTCCATCATAGAGGTTTCTGTGCTGGCTCAGACTCAACCGGAAGAGCCCTGAAGAGCAAATGCCACAGATAAAAGCTTGGAAGGGCAGAAAGCAGCCACACCCTCTCATTTAGTGAAAGGTGAAAGGCCAAGTACAAATCTGTGGTGTGGAAATACCAGGTGCTGCTACCAGTGGTATTCCTAGCCATCTGCTCCAGCTGCTCCATATACCACCCAAAGCACTCTCTTATGCCAAGTTCACAATCTTTGGTGTGAACCTTATCCAAATGACAGACCATCAGCAGTCCTCTCTCTAGCGGCAGTCATCACAGTTACAAGGCAGGACCAGTTTCCCAGTTTTTCTCATTGCTTTGCATTTTCATGATCTTTGCATTAGTATTTCATGCCTTCAGGTCATTCCTTATGAGACAGAAAGCCTTGTCTCGGCCATTGTTGTGGACACACTGTCGGCCATGTAATGATGGGAAGGCAACACTCCGCATCATGGATTAAAACAAAAGGCAAAGGCAAAAATAGGAAATAGGATGTTTTATGCCGAACGAGAACAACAACAAAAAAATATATAAGAAAGCACCTGGAAAAATTGAATCACACTCAAGAGGAAATTTCCAAGAGAAATTAATGGTGAAATTGATCACTTGTGATGTTTACAGACATTAAATAAAGAACAAAATATTATATTTGGCAAATACAAAAAGAATTATCATCCAAATGTCAGTTTTTAGAGTGTGCTAGAGTGGATTCCATTTCATACAAAGGGGAATCAAAACTGAAAAATTCTTGCAAAATGTTTAAATAAATATATTATGAAATGCAGGGGAAATACAACTGGCAGAACACAGTTTCAAGAAATGTCAGCATAGCCTTGCAGTACTTGGAGCAAAAGAAGTGTATTACACTGCTATAATTAAAATACACCTGTAAGATTTTAGTCCTCTGTCACTGGCAAGAGGCTCTGAAGCACAAATTATATCAATGCCCTATTAAAATCTGAACCCTGGAAGGAAAGTTACACTAAAAGCAGTCCCTATTAACATGTTCAACCAGTTTCTCAAATGTGGTTTTTTTTGCAGGAAGTTGATTGTTGGGGTTTTTGTTTTGTTGGTTTGGTTTTAATAATTGCCAGATTTACAGGGAGGAGTGGGCATTTGGACTCTCTTCTAAATCTTTATATACTTTATTTGCTTGCGAGTACGTCCACTAGTACAAACAAGTATATATATACAGGTGTCCTTAAAAGTAGTAAAGCTAGTTGTAGCTCAACATCTGGTTGGTTTGGCTTGTAAAGTGTGCAGAATAACACTCTAAAGATAAAGACAGTTAGGTTCTTTCTCATGCAAAAGTAGCAGGTAAATAAGTTATTAAAAGAACTGGAATAGCCACTGCAAAATAAAGCTATTTTCATTGTATATGAAGCAATTACATTTCTAATTGCAGTGAAATTTGGTTTAATAGATTTCCTAACTAAAATAAAGTAAATGAAAAGAATTCTTTATAATGGAGCAAAAAGTTACACAAGGATAACTATGATCCTTGGATTATTAACAAGAACAAGTAATCTTTGTGCACATGAATGCGTCTAATTTACTCCTTTGTATATAGGCATAAAATATACAAGCATTCTGCTTTTCACATACACTTTGAAATTATATAAAATTATATAAACAATAACACTGTGCAAGGCAACAGAGAACCTAAGCCCCATATGTATAGTGGAGAACAATCATTTTGAATTTAGGATAAAGGTAAATATGAAGTCTTTCTTTGACAGAAGTCATGAAAAGGATATTGATGGAGAATTTTGCTAAATGCAATCTGCTATTGTATAAGTGGCAATGATCAGAAATAACTTTTTTTAATATAATGTATGTTTTTTATTTTATAGTCCCAGAATATTCCTGTGCCACTCACAGGTTACTTCATGCGTTTTGGGGCTCATATTGCATTATTTTTGTTTAAAAATTATTAAATTATTAAGTAAAGAGACTGCCAAGAAAGCTGGCAGCCTTTTAGTCCGAGTTAAAATTCAAAGCTAATTTTACACAAACCACTCATGCTCTAGGTTGCCTCTTACGTTTCAGAGAGTTAATGTAATACTGGTTGCAACACACTTCCACAGTGTTTCTACTTTTTCTTCTCTATACCATGGCAAAGCAATAAAGCAATAACATACAATAACTTTGACCTTCAAATAAATTTTGTAGCATTTTTCTTAAATCTTGAAGCACTGAGCAACAAACTAGGACTACATCTGTCAGGCTAACTAAAACCACAAATTCCATGCTGGATTCTTCTCCTCAACAGTACTCTATTAGCAATTTTGTCCTAATTAAAGGGACTCAGCTGACCTAGTACTTCAGGGACAACACCGTGAAGACTTTTAAATTTTTAGAAAACTTAATTACAGCAAATAAATTTACCAGCAGGAATAAATTGATTATTAACAGAACCTACCGCCATCCCAAAGTCCTTGTGTTCCAAATAGAGAAAACTAAAAGGCTGAAATAAACCTTCTAGTGAATGTATTTCTGGCTACATCTTAAAAAAAAAAAAAAATGTAACTTTCAGAGAC
>JAOXJM010000001.1:20790883-20802409 GCA_026413425.1 Tringa solitaria | reverse complement strand
GTATTTCTGGCTACATCTCAAATAAAATGCAACTGTCAGAGAAGTGACAAGGTTATAACAAAATCATGTTCAGGATTTTCCAATGGATGCTGTTTGTCAATAGCAAAAAAACCCTCAACTGAAAGTTGACCCAAATCCCTAGTCAATCCAGGAAGTATTGACTGTCAGTTTACTCTGGCTTTTGTTTGTTGCATTAAATATGACAAAAACTTCTGGATTGCAGTGCTTCTAGAAACTTTGTTTTAACTAATCTAGACCACAGATATAATTAGGAAAATCAAGGTGAGTCACTGTTCTTTCTATACAGGTTATTGAAAAGGTTAAATTACAAAAACTGCTGAAAAAGTTGTATGTGGCTTAACACTCACAAAGGGACAAGTTGTAAATAATTCTTTTCTTCCTGGAAAATACATCATTATATTAGCTGTTCAGGAGTTTTTACAAGTTTCCTTGCAAGGAAAATTACTGGAAAAAGAGGAGCTACAGTAGCTTAAAAATGAGCCATGAAATGCATGTTTTGTAAGTGCAAGATCAGTAGGACTTCATCATATTGTAGTTCTCTTGTGGCACCTCATTCATAACCTTTAAATACCAAGCAGTAGCTCCCAAGTCTGTATATAATTCGAAGACAGTCAAAGTGCTTCCCTCATGCTTACACCACATGATGTGACAGAGATAGGGGGGCAGGTGGCTGGGGAAGGTCTGAAAGAAGCAGAAGAGACAGTAGAGTACCACCTGGAAATGGAGCAACAAAGGCCTTGCAGATATGGTGTCATCTCTTACCTATGAGCTATTTCTGGAAGTCCCCCTCCTCTTGATGGTGTGTGGATGTACCTCTTGTGTCTCAGCCACATGCAGATTTTTCAGTTGCATGCTCCTCCTCGAAAGAATCTCCTTGTAACCCCAAACACTCTTCAAGTTATGCTTCGTTTCACCTCTCAGAAAAGGCCAACAGTAGACTGTTAGCCAATTTTGCTTTGTGCTATGCTGTGTGAGTAATCGTATTGAGGCACAATGTATTTATCCTGGTAGAGAAAAGAAATTACTAATTACCAGAAAGATTTAATTGCACTTCTTTTAGATCAATATTAAATATTTAAATTATTTCTATTATCTCTACCTCACAGAATTCTTTAACTTTCAGTCTATTTTGTTAGCTTTTTCAATTAGTTTAGCAGAGCTAATCAATAGATCAGTTTCCATATATAGAATCAGAAAAGCAGGGCCTTCTAAATGAGACTACTAACTGAAGAACAGCCCTTTTCAGCTCATCAGACTCATTATCGAAAATTGTACTTGATTCACGGCCTTTATAAAATTTTCCTCAGATGACAGAATTTTCCTCTCTATCAAATTTAGCTTAATAGTAGGTTATTTAGAGATAAGTAAGGAAACAATCTCCGGCTTTCAACCAGAGACTGATAAGCTAATTTGTTTCACTTAGCTCTGAGTGTGCTGAGAATGTCTTCACACTTTCTGAGGACCTGGATTGAGCCATGTAAGAATAGTCCTATGCTGAGTAAAACTCCAGCACTGAGCCCTGAGGGAGCACAGAAAACACGCTGCATGCAACTATAAAGGAGAGAGATGGAGCAGTTCTTCTAAACGTTGACCTTTTTTCCTGTTTTTAGGACAGCTTCCTTTAGGAAGGAAGTTAATTACTTTGTCCAGGAACACAGGGCAGTCTTTGTCCATTCATTCATTGTCCTGTACATCTGGGTAAGGAGCAGGAAGATGTTGGTCCTAAACACTGCAGTTATTTCTGTTTTTTCCCCATTGTAGTTTTATTGCCTTAGTAACTTGCAAATCATTTCATGTCCTACAGCTATCCCACACAGTATGGTATGTGCACATCCACAAGGCAGGAACATTTTTCACTATTAAATGAATGTTCCTGATAGAAATCTCCATCAGGGAGAATACATAATTTCCCAAAGAAGGAAGCCTTTTTCTGTAATAGAAGCTCAGAAAATGGCTTTAATTCTCCTGAAGGCAGGTCATTTCATCTAGCTAACTGTTACTGCAGAGCTGTAGAAAAGCAAGTATTTCTGGGTAACTTGACCAGAGGGAAAACAATTAGGCTACATTACTGAACTGTAGTAATATGTTTTCTTGGCAGCAGACATGCCTCTGTGGTTGCCGCCACATATAATGTACCCTCTTTAAAGACTACAGACTGGAAAAACAAACAATTCAGAAGTGTACAGTACCGAGTCACACACACTGAATACATGTTAGAAAACTGTATTTCATTTGTGGATTCATAAGCTTGTTTTACCTCATTTCACATGTATTCAGACCTGCTGGTTCAGATACTCTATTTTAGATTAAGGGAGAATCTGGTTCATTTTTCAAAGCTCAGCTAAATCACTACTGAATTCCCCTAATTCATTGGCAGAATGATGGAAAGAGAAGCAGTGAGGAAGCATAATGAGAAGACCAGTGAAAAAAACAGGTATTGTGGATATACAAAACACACACTCATGTAGCTTATAAATACCTCTTCTATGCCTAAATGCACATGCAATGCTGTCATAACTGTATTAAGATATCCATTGCTCAGAGTTTAGAAAAAGCACCTTTGAGATTACCTGTGCAACTTTAATTCAGCTTTCTTGTATATTTACATTAGGACATTAACTTTAATTGCATGACTATGTACTATTAAGGGCCCTTTATTGCTTAATGTAAATGGTAAAAGATGGTTCGTCACTTGAGAAACTATTTAAAATTGTGTTTTAGGTTAATCAAGTGTAGTTATTGGCAAAAAAACCTAATGTCCCAGGCTTTATCTACTTCCAAATATCCCTACCCTACACATGGACAGAATATTAATTTTAAGGTTAGTACTTCTTATGGTGTTTCATACTAAAGATTAATGCTTGATCACTTCACAAACATTCCTGAATTCGGTTCTGCAACACCCCTATTAATCAAGGGCATTGTACCCTCCAATTTGCAAATGGGAGAGCAGGGTGGAGGAGAATAGTTAGATGTTTAAAGGTCAAAGTATCCATGGTACTTTAAGGTGTCCACTTGGGACATTTAATTTTGCTGAGAAGATGTCGTTATACAGTTCTTCATGTTTTTCAAGTTCAATAAGTTCAGTTGCAGTTCTGAGAGTAGAGAATTTCTCATAGGTGCTTATGTCTTATGCTGGACATGTCGGACATGAGGATATGCTATTAGCAATGACCTCAGAAAAGTCTGGTTTGCATGACTCGCTTAGCATCACACAGATGGGAAGAGAAAGGGAAGGAATGAAATTCCTCGGAACCATTTTCAAAGATCTCAATGAGGAAATCCTCCCTTTTCTTTTTGATGCCCCATTTTAGTTACAAACAACCTCTTAATAATAAGACCTGCTTTAGTCTTTGAATGTGCCTCTTATGTACTGAATGCTCCAGGATTCCCATGGTCACATCACTAAAGACTATGTCATAATGCATATGGGTAAGCAGGCTGAATTAATACTACTTGAATAATTTTATCCTGAATTTTGTAATTTCTGGGTCCTTTAAGTTTTGGGTTTGTTTCGTTCTTATATGTAAGTATGTATCTGTGTACATATTTTGTGTGTGCTGCACACACAGCTGCAACTTGAAAGTAGAGACACTCCATCTCAGGGTATCACAGTGCTTTCCCATGTGTCCGGAATGGAGATAAGGGTCTTGAGTTAAAGGAATAACTAAGAGACAGAAATTGCAGGCTTTTATGCTCTGTGCACAAGAAATAAACATAAATCTTTCCCACATAAATTGTTTCTATCAAGAGATAGAAGAAGAAATTTGCTGATGGAACAAATTTGGAATTAAAAAAATCAAGGGTCCATCCTGGACTCTAGTGGAGGCTTCTCTGTTCATCCCAACCTTGACTCATCTTGCATTGTCCATCTAATCATCTTCTTGGCATTTAGCCATCTAAGGCTCTAGTTCCCTCCTGTTTTCCTTTTTACTCAATCTTAGTCTCACCATGGCTGGTCTTCTCTCTCTGAGCCTTTTGAAACTCCTAAAACAACAAAAAACCCACCTCTTCTGTTTTGCTGTTCTTCTTTTGCTATTTTTCACAGACTGGTTTTACAGTTTCCACAATACTTGGTTTGTTCCATTCTACTTAAGCTTTCCAAACTGTCCTAGTTCCACTTTGCTGTATTACGTTCCAGGTTTACTCTTTGCCTCAGAAAGCTATCTGATCTCAGTGGTCATTCTTTTCCAGTGGTTATTTCCTCCACTTCTTCCTTGATTCATGTTATTTTTCTTGTCAGACCAATCTATACTCTGTCTGTTCACTAGCTCATGGATGCAATCACCCGCACACCAGACTCCAGTCTCATTCTCCGCAGCAAACCTCATACAGCTTTGTTTCCCTCAGGCATCCAGTCTCATGCTTGATTAGCCCAATTTTCTCTTTTCCGACTGTCAATCTTATTTCTCCTCCTCCCCAATTCTATTGTCACTTGTATTTATTTGTTAATACAGTCTTATTCCTCCCTCACTCTCCTCCTTTGCGTTTCTCTTTATACTGTTTGGGGAAAAGCCTGAGAGACGGCCAGGGGCAGATTATTCAGACTACAGGATGGACAGGTTTGCTGCATGTGGTTGTGATGGTAGGCTCGGTATTCCTGCTAGGACATTCACATAGGTATGATCATACATAGGTTTTCTAGAGCATTAGTCAAAGCAGGCCCTACAGAAGATAGATGCAGGAGGCAGATGTACCATCTACACAAATATGTGTTTATAACTAGAGTCTGGTACAAGGTGAAAAGTCTTGCTTAATAGGAAAGGTAAAAGAAAAGGAGCAAAAGAAGACATATTTATGGATCATGGGTTCTCCTTATGCTATGTGATAGTTAAGGTATGTAAAAATCCAGATCAGGACACAAGTACAATGTCATATATAAGTACCTTGACATCTATTAAAAAAACAAGGGTAAAACAACTTGCAAGGTTTTACTGGTCTCAGAAATCCCTTGTGGGGGCGTGTGAAGACATGATAAGAGCATACATGAGTTAGCATGTGTCTGTTAGAGTGTGAGCGTGTCAGAGCTCTGCGCCAAACACTTGCTTAGTCTGTAGACATTGTCTGAAAGAAAATAGTGCTGGAGTCCCTGGACAGCAGATTTGCCAG
Source organism: Tringa solitaria (assembly GCA_026413425.1). NCBI lineage: Eukaryota > Metazoa > Chordata > Aves > Charadriiformes > Scolopacidae > Tringa > Tringa solitaria. The sequence goes on along the minus strand of JAOXJM010000001.1, from coordinate 20,797,279 downwards.
CCCCAAGGTCTCTAAGATTGCAGCAGTGGCAAAAAGTTTGAACTAGCAAATGCTAAACAAGCAGGTCCAAGCTCAGATAAAAGCAACTATTGCGTTTAATGGCTTTTTTGAGTTTTCACATTTGACCTGTTAAATCCAGACAGACTTAAAACACAGATAAATCTGTGCAGCCTTTCCTGAGGGTGGCAAGAGGCACATCCCTGATATAAAAGCTTTTTCCTTTTCCTTCAGATAACTTTTACTTTCTTTCAAAGGAAAGATTTCTCTTGTTTAATATGAACAAAGCAATATATTTTTCTCAAGCTTCATTTTCAGAAATATCCAAATCATTCTGACTTAAATTAAAATATATATAAAAATAATGTAATTCTGCCTAAGAAAGGCAACCAGCTTTTGAAATGTCAGCTCAATTATTTAAAATACAACAAAATTATAGGTGGCAGAATACAGCATTGTATAATGGGAACTTTAATAAAAGACGCTGTTACCACTTCCATCTCTAACACTGTAACTTATTTAGAGTGTTCTTTTCCTAGAGGGTGTTTTACCTGTTTTGGAATTGTTTCTACCTTTGTTTGGTTTTCTAGTTTTTATCACCCCTGAAGAAAAAAAAAACAACAAACATACAGAAGACAACTTACTGCTTAAATTCAAGTTATAAGGGAGGAAGAGGGTTGCAAAGTGAACCGCAATTAGTGAAAGCTGATCTAAAGAAATATGCAACAGCAGCATCTGCCTGTCTGCGTGGCTACAGAAAGAATCACCTTTTACAGAACAGATTTGTCTTGGTACTCTCTTCTAGTCAATCTACCCACCAAAAAAACTGAACAGCAACAAGAATCTCCAGAATCAGCAAATAGACACTTTTCTTCTTTTTTTTTTTTGATGGATTTTCAGTCAAAACATTTCAATTTTGAGCTTAAAATATGTAAGCTCAAGCATTTCCAGCTCTCAGCCTGTATAGTAAGTATTTGGGGATGGAAGATGTTTCAATTTCAGGTTTTTTTTTCTAAAATATTTAAAGATAAGTCTAAATGCTTCTGGAATCTCTTTCAATAATCTGGTTTCTAAGATCTTGTCTACAATGGGATTTATTTAATGGCATAGTTCTATCACTTTCATAGGCTTACATACTAGTATCACTATCAAGCCTCACCCCAGCACAGCTGTATTCCAGCAAAACCACAGCTGTAAATCTCCTGTAAAACTTTTCAAAACACTGCCTTGCCATCATGCTGTTTCCATTATCATGCTCCTGTTCAAGCCTTGACATGTCCTGGGCTATGGGACCTGGTCAAACTCTAACAGCTGGATGTAAAACAGCTCAGCAGAGAGTGGAAAATCAAACAGTAGGAAAGATCTGAGGAACGCTGGGAAGCTACAGGTGGCAGAGCTCTCACAAGCCAATAACCTTGGAAGTATCCTTATACTCTATCTGTCTAAAACCTCTTTTATCAGTTTTGCTCAGGGATTAAACACTTTGTTTTGGAAAAATGAAATCAAAATGAGATGGAAAATAAACTGATGTCATTTGGAAGATTAGAACGCATTTAAATGCTAGACTTTCTGTCTGCTTAATTTAAATACCTGCTTTCCTTCTCAAAATATATGTGTGTATACACATGAACATTTATACATATATGTGTATGCATGTACTATTTTGTTTATGTAAACCCTGATTTGCACACTGATAGCATAGTCAATTAGTTCCAGTGAAAAGTATTTGAATTCTTTCTCTCCATTGTAACTATTTGCATGTGATCTCAAACCTCACAATATTTAATCTAGTTATTCTCAAAATGCTCCTTACAGGGTGGGACTGCTCCTGTGGCTGGAGAACTAAAGCACAGAGGGCCACAGTCTAAGTGATTTACAAGAGTAAAGTCTCAGATGGAATAGGAACTGAAATAGGATGAGCAAAGGCTTCAAACACTTCCTGTCTTTTGATATTAAAATAAAGCCACAATGGAATGTATCTTTTAAAATAAATATGAGTAAAACTAATATAAAAAAGGACAGTCTATAAATTAAAACTCCCATGATTCAAAGTGATTCTTAAGCCTTCACGTTTTTTTAAGACTTAAATCATAATAAATAAGTAGACATGTTTGCAAAAACCTCTGAAAAGTATATGAATTGTTTAAATAATCTTTCTGTTCTTTTGAAAACAGAATTTGGATAGATTTTTTCACAGTTGTATCCCCAGATTCTCAAGCTCCTTCCAAATTCTGCTCCTCAGCACTTACATGCAAGTTTATTATTTTAAAACCTGGTCTCACTGTCTCTGTGCTAATCCATACCAATTACACTGTTCAAATTGCATTTCACTGACACTGAGATCAGATAAAAAAGTTAAACCTGGGTATTGCTGAAAGGGGCAACAGCCATAGCAAAAGCAGGAATAAAAAGGAGGCGCGGATAATAGGGAGTTTAAAAATAAGTTCCGAGATGTACACCTGATTTACATATTCTTTCCTTTAATGAATGACTGGACGTTTTAATCAGCTTACATCAGAGGTTATAGATGTTGTCCGTTATTACCTTTTTAAAAGCTCCAGAGACTTATAACTCAGCTCAGTTCTAGAGGGTCGTATGCTTTCTGTATTACTAGCAGGCACCTATGGGCATTCTTCTATTCCATCATAAGGGACTGTGGTCTAACCTGCTGTCTCTGAGATCATTTGCAGTGCTGTTTCAGAGGCTGCCTGAAAGCTCTTTACCCAGACTTTAGGCATTTCACTTTGCTTTTTCACCAGAGGGGAACTCGAGTACAGAAGGTCAAAGAGAATCACAGCATTCTTAGAGACTGGGACCTAAATGCCCCCAGAGAGGGACCAGCCTGATAATTAAATAGTCTTTTGGTAACAGATGGTCCTTCATGCAGTAGATGAAATATATGGATAAAGGAAGATGGAAAAGTTTAAAAAGCTGCTGCCTCTGTTGAATTATTTCTGAGGTACATAGAACGCTTCGCTTTACATTGCTCTGAGAAGTATTAAAACACTTATTGAAATAGAAAAAAAGGAAAAAATGCTACTGCACATCTGTTTTCCTTTTCTTTGACTTGTTTTTCCATCACAATCTATTTTACCTGCACTTGTAATCTGCTAAAAAAGTACATTGTTATGTTCTCTGCATATTTCTAGCATTTCTCTGCCAGTGTAAGATCTTTACACAGTGTTTATTGGATAATTTCTATTTATTGCATTCTGAATGAGTCAGATCAAGACATCCTATTGTTTCATCCTACATAGATCAGACTGGTTAGTCTCAGACAACTGCTCAACGGCCCAAAGGCCCAAAGTGAGGTTATCCATCTTATCTGAAGTTATGCAGATATCTGTGCTGTCACCTGCCTTGTTCAGTGTGTACATGAGGTTGCCTGAGTAATTAGAATGAAAATCTGTGCTGCACTGACATGGCACACAGATCAATGTTTCTTTCTCAGCAAACCAGCAAACCCAGATGGCACAATGTCTTTGCCTTCACAGTGTCTGGGTGCGATTGAAACTTGGCACTCAGTTCAGACAAAAGAGAGATTATCGAGGGAGATGGGAGGGGGAGGAGGTGGGCAGCAAAAAAGTAACAGCAGGAATTGTTTTTGCTCCTATAACCATAACTATAGCTCATCCTTATCAAAGAAGTTCACAGTATAGATTTGTGTCATTTCACTAATTGTTCTTGGTTTGTTCAACACTGCCTTGGGTCAAAACCACTCCTTTATACAGCATAGATTTTTGCAAGATAGAAAAACAAAATAAAACAAAACCAGCTTAGTTTCATAGGAGCTTCAGCATGCAGCTTAACACGCTGATTCAAATCTGTACACCCTTGGCTTGTAGCTCCATGAGAGACAACCCTTTCCTGCATGTCTTAGGGCAGCAGTTCATTTTAGATGTATCACTCACAAGTGTGATGTCCAGATAGCAGACAAGCAAGCACTTGGTTTGGAAGCCATGGTAGGTGCTACCCACATGTCCTGTCACAACTCAAGGGTTGACATGATGGATGGACACCATGATAACCAGCAGGCAATGTGCATTGCACCTCTAATATAGTTCAGTATGAATTTCATAGTGTGAAAGGCTTTATACAATGTAAGCAAAATCTCTTGATTCTGAACTGAAAATAGCCTATGTAGACATAGTCTTATCTCACATGAAGAGATTTTGGAGAAACATGCTATCTAAAAAAAAGTGAGCTCATTCCTCTGGCCATTCAGAAGTGACTAAAGCCAGAGAAACTTCAGTTATCATGTCAAGGCGTTTGAACTACTAATCTTTCTTCCCAGCAGCACTTATTCATTCAGACTTGACACTGTTGTAAGGCCATCACATGGCTTGTATCCTGCTATCTTGGGACTGTCATAAGTACACAGGCTCCTGTCTGCTCATATTCTAGTGTTTAGAAGTATCCCGAGTGAACCATTAGCCTGTGACACAGCCCATATCACCCTTATGCTGAGGCATCAGTGGACAGTTTTCATCTGTAAAGAAAAAGTCCTCAGGGAAAGGAGTCTGAAGCTAAACATTTCTGAAAGATTTAGTTGACTTTACTGAAACACTTTCTCCTGCACAAATTATGAACCAATTTTGAATCTCGCCAATTCATATTCAATGTCATTAGTCACCAGACAAAGTCTATGCAGTTGATATTTATAGGGAAGGCTAACAGCAAAAATATAAGAAATGTGTTGATCCTATCACTCTCTGCTCGAAACACTTAAAAGAAGTGTGGAATTACTCAAGACAGAGAGGCAAAATTAAAATATTTCAGTGTAAAATACTTCTTTTTAAAATTCCATACTCCTCTACCATTTTTTCCCTACATTTCTTTTCAGGATAATTATCTCTCTCCTAGACCTTTAATATAAAAAAAGGGATAAACATTTACATCAGCATTTTTTTCTGCTTTCTATGACTTTTAGCTAAATGTATGTTTATTATGTAGAAGCACTAGAGTATGTTAATTTCTCTTGGAAAATATGACATTCAGCAAACAAGAAAAAGACATGGATAATGATGTGTACATATCTGCTTATTAATGCTCTTCAGACAAGAATGCACAAGCAGTATTTCTGGTAGCCCCATGTGAAAGTTACTGTTGGTGCTCACAAGTCTGAGATACAGAGCACTTCCAATTTCAGTAATTGACTACAAGGTCTAGTTCTCCAGTCTCTCATGGGAGTTCCTGAGGACATGCATCTGGCACAATGTTAATCATATTTGTTCTGACACACAGCAGTATACCAACTATTTCCCTTAGCAGATTACTTTCTATTACCCTATATAAAAATGGCTGACATGTTCAAAATGCTAATGAGAGATATATCAATTTTTATAAGAGCTTGGATGGCTTCCAAATATTTTTAAATGTACTCAACAGATTGTGAAATATACTCAGTATATGGCTATAAATGCAATATGTTAACTTACTTTCTTGTTGCATGCTTTGTAATCTACACTGGTGGAGATTAAATATGAGCAGATAAACAAATATCCCTAAAATATTGGTTTATTTTTACTTCTTTTGTCTAATTACTTGTTTTTCTTCAGCCCTTTCTTACACCCTAATTGAACAAAATATATGTTTACAGTTGCTACATCAGTTTGCACCACTAAAAAGTCTGGCCCATTGCATTTTGAGGAAGAAAATTAAATTATGACTGGATTACAGAAATTAAACTGATTGGAATGTGGAAATATTTTTCCTTTCTTATTACACTATGATGAAAATCCTCTAAAATTATGCCTCTACCTATTCTCTTTTAAACATGCTCCTAACAGAATGGTTTCTGATTTAAGGGCAAGCTGGCCTCATCGCAAGCTTTATCATAACTGAGACACCAATATTCTCAGCTGAGTATAATGAGACATACACTCATGTACAGATTTACCTTCTAAAATGTATACTCTGGATTAGAGCTGTAATACGCTATTCCTCAAATAGCATTATCTATGGACACACAAAAATCATAAATGGAGATTTATTCTTTACTCATTCTAATCTAACTGAAGTTTAAAAAAAAAGAAAAAAAAAGAAGCAAAATAATGTGAGGTGAGAAGAGAGGGAGGGAGGGAAGGAGGGAAAGAATGAGAGAAAGCAGGAGGGAAGGAAGAGAGGAGGGAAGAAAGAAGGGGTTAAGATAGTCAGGGAACAGGGAAGCAAGACCAAGCAGACCAAGCAGAGGACAGCTTCGATGATTAGAGGGATGGAGCACCTCTCCTATGAGGACAGGCTGGGACAGCTGGGGTTGTTCAGTCTGGAGAAGAGAAGGCTCTGGGGCCTTTCAATATCTGAAGGGAGCCTACAGGAGAGCCAGAAGGGGACTCTTTGTCAGTAAGTGTAGTGACAGGACAAGGGGCAATGGTTTTAAATTGGAAGAGATTTAGATTA
>JAOXJM010000001.1:20772250-20790868 GCA_026413425.1 Tringa solitaria | reverse complement strand
TCCAAAATTCATGAAAGTAAATGGAAGAATTATTTCTGATTTCAAACAGCCAAGTTTATATTTTCAAGAGTTGCACTTCTCTTTTCCTTGGCTATGTGGAGGAAACAGAGATCCTGGGAGCACCCATCTAGCCAATGGAGAACATTGTAAACAGATCAAAACATTATGGTTTACTTTGTTATGCAGAGGATAGCAAAAAATGCAATGGGATATTGCTTGTTATGATATTATTTGTAGTGAGAAGCAGAATACTCTGCAGCAAACGATCTTAAGAGCTGCAACATTGTCTTTTCTAAGCCTGATGATATGAAGTATAATAGTTCAGTAAAAATAGCCTTCTGATAGGAGGTACTTGCATGACTTGCAAGACAGTGAATATGCTCGGAAAGTCTGTACCTTCCTGAATAAGATTTAATTATTATATACAACACCAGGAAGTGTTTTATATTCTATATTCTTTGTAATAAGCCATAACAGTAATGTTGAAAGCATGACAAACTGTAGACTACAATGCATACATGGAAAAAGATACAACATTGCTTTTAGCATAACAAATGAAAGATAAATGCCAAAAATGCTCAGCCAAGGTAATCGGTTTGAACAACATCAATAAAATAGTAATTGTGCCCACAAAAGTATGCAGTAAACTAAAGAATTCAGCTCCTGAAAGTATCCTGTTCTTGACAGGACATAATTATTAGTTAAATTAGTTTATTATTGCGCCCACAGTGGAATGCCAATATGTTGGATTGCTGTAAATGAAAACTATTTCATTTAATTTCTTTGAATTTATGCATGCATTCTGAAAGAGACTAGTTATATGCAAAACTATTTTGCTTTATTTCTAAAGGCTCAGGGGTAAATCTAAGGACACTGACTTACAAACATTGCTGGATGTGTACAATGTGTACAGAGTTGTGATGTTTCTACTCTCAGCCTTTTTTACAAGTCACCCAAAGGTTTCTGCGTCAGTAACATCCTCAGAAAAATGAGATGGATGTTGGCACGTTAGCCATCCTAGTTTATAACCCAGCACACTAGCTCAAACTCACCTTCAGTAATGACTTCAGCTAAAGCTTCAGGCTGCATTATGGCATAGCTATGGTGTGGACATGTTGTATTGACTCTGCTAAGGGAGCAGGAAGCGAGGAGTGGTTAAAACTTCATGCATGTTGGTAGGAGTCATCAAAACTCCCCAGTCAGCACATCAGCCTTGCAAGTGTTTTTCAGTTGTCCTGGTTTCAATTGGGATAGTTAATTTTCTTCCTAGTTGCTGCTGTGTTTTGGCTTTAGTATAAGAATAATATTGATAGTATACATTGTTTTAGTTGTTGCTAAGTAATGTTTATATTAAGTCAAGGACTTTTTCATCTTCCCATAGAATCTGAGAGAAAGCATAGACAGGAGAAGCTGGCCAAAGGAATATTCCGTATCATAGACATCATGCTCAGTGACGTCAAATGAGGGTTGGCTGAGGGGGGCAGGGATCCATGACCTCTGCTCAGGACAGGCTGGACAACTGATCATTGGGTAGTGAGAGCAGTTGTATTGCATCACTTTATTTTTTATATTCTTTTACCATTAATATTATTATTATCATCATCATCATCATCATAATCATCATCATCATCTTCCATTACTGCTTTATTAAATTTTATTTTTCCTAGTCCACGAGGTATTTTTCTCCATTTTCTCCATCTACTCCCTACCCTCCTGGGGGGCAGTGGGGCAAGTAAGTGAAGAGACGCATGGCCCCAGTTGCTGGCTGTGGTTAAATCACATTGGTGTAGACAAAATTGACAGTTCCGTGAAGCAACCATTTCCTAGCATGATCACAGACACTTCAACGGTTGTATGAGGTCATATTTTAATAAACAAAACATAAAGAAGATGTTCTGCTAGTGCTGAGGAAAAGAGGAAGGGCATCTGATTCAGTAAGTCTCATAGGTACAAGAGCAGTGACTTGTCACAAGGGAAACTGTGCAAGCTGCCATCCTGGGAACATTCCCCTTGTGCTTGTGCTATTGGGACACAGAAGTCACTGAGCAGGGTCTGGGCTGTGGCATGAAGAGAAATATTATAAATGCTCTATAAATAGATATTAAGAAGTAGTAAAGAGTGGCTTGAGAACAGAAAGCATGTAAGATTATTAGAATTTGTAAAGCTAAGAATAGGAAGATGGAGAGACCTACCAAAATCATAGATTTGTCTTGGAAATGCATGAAGTTTCTCGTATGCTAATTGGTAAGGTATTATGAATTGGTCAGGGATATTCCCAATACTTTGGTAGAAAACATGATCTTGATTTGTAGTTTAGAGAAATTGAATCTCAGTCCAGACACTAATGGGCTATTTCATCCCCAGAAACAAAAATAGATCATGACCTTATTTGAGAAAGACTGATAAAAATACATTGATATACAGTAGATGAACAACAAAGCCTGCTTAAAGGACTTTTGATGTGCTCACATGGAGAGTAAATAACAATAGAAATAACCCGAGACTCCAGTTCACTGAGAAGTCCTATGACACAGATTTTGCTCTTCTTTCCAGTGATCTCCAGATTTTAGGCAAATATTCATACCCAGCCACTGAAGCAATTGTAAAATATCATTCAGAACAACAAGTTCTATGAAAAGCTGAAGCAATCTAAGATTAAACTGAACAGTAAGCTCTTGAAGAAATGTTTATATTACGCTTTATAAGGTATGATTCTGATCTGATATGCATCTTGGTGCTATTTTAATATAAGTAGTAAATAACAACAACAACAATAAGAATAATAATGAGCTATTGCTTTATATAACAATACAGAACTAATTGGTTTTAGTAATAGGATTATAACTGATGTTATGTATTAATTTTTGCTAATAGAGAGCTGGAGTTTACTGTACAATTAACTTTTTTAATCCATTTTATTCTTTTTTTTTTTCTGGACAGGTTACGCCAGGCACACAAACCATTATAAAACCTTTATGACAAATATGACTTTGGCATTGTATTACACAGTTTTGGCCAGTTGAAGCTTTAGCACACTTGGCAGAACTATGCCAGGAGATGAGCAAATATAAACTTGCTAAAAGTAACAGTAAGCTGTTGACCCTCACTCTAAGTTCAATTAATTTACTGATAACTTGTTCTTAAACTCTGTACCTGCTGAATATAAACCATTGCCTTATTACAGCTGCGAGATAGACCAATTGCTGCAGAAAACCAAACAAAGTCTGGTAAGGGAACTCAGCTGAATCAGTGGCCAGCTAATTACCTGGGATGGGACCTCTTCCAGTTCATAGCAGTATTGGCACATGGATGAAGCACTGAAGCACAAGAAGTGGTTATCATGAGGGCTGGATGGACATTTTTTGCACTGGATATATTATTTAGTGAAGGCTTCTTCTTTGAATTTAATAAATTATTTACAATAACTTGCTTCATATGTAAATGTACCTAATTAAATACCATTCATTAAGTAATGTATTTGAAGAGTATTAACAAGCATTAATTGAACAGTTTGCTAAGAATCATTTTTACAAATATTTAAGCAGTTTTGTCTCTGGTCCTGCAAAAACTACTCTCTACTGATGACACATATTTATGTGGAGTCCTATTGAAATTAATGAGGCTTTAGATTATATATATGCTACTGTACTAAAATAAGACTATAACTGTTCTTTTGCACCAAGGCAATTAGGAATGAAATGGTCAATTTTCATGCTACCAAACCATGACGGGAAGCCACATGCAAAATATTATAGTCCTGGACTGTGCCACTTCGTGCATCATGGCCAAGAAAGATTTGGATAAGAACCACAATATTGTATACATGGTCCATATAGCATATGTGTTAATGACAGCGAATGTTATGTGTGGGTCTACTGAAGATAGAATATACTTCAAGATGTATTTTTATTATATTTCTGAACACCACTAGTTTACAGGATTTGAAATACCTGTCATTTGACATCAGTGCTGATGGAGATGAGTAGAGATATCAAAACACTATCTTTAGTCCTTTGACTGTGGTACAGGCATCTTAATCTTCTGTATTATAGAGCATTCCTTACTGTGTCAGTTATCAAGGCCTCCATGGAGGAGGAATCCATGGCAGAATGCCTATAACCATGTGGATAAGTATGTCACATGATTGCAAATGAACCAGTGGAAAAAACACATGAGGAATCTGTGGTTCTTCAATGGGCTTTACTCATGCTTTTGTGCCTGAGGGTCCTAGGGTGCCTAGGTGCCTAGGGACAATGCTAAATAAATAAATAGAATGCAAAGTTTAAGCAAAAGCTTAGACTAAAAGGCTGGGCAGAATGAGGAGTTAATTTGCCTCAGTTTTTTCTTTTGTTTCCCTCAGTTTCAAAGATCTGGTATTTTGTAGGGGAAATATATGATCATTATACAGAGGTATGGCACGCTAACACAGTTTCTATGAAAACAGTTTAAGTGTAGGACACCTACAAATAACATATCAGGGTTGATAAATTTTGCAGAAATCCAGTGTATTAAAAAAGAAAACAACAAGCTGGAATACTCATCCAGTGATCTGAACATACTCTGCAAAGGAGGCTGATATTATTCTCTCAGTTTTACAATCTGAGAAGTTGAGACTCAAATATGTGAGTCTACTTGATCATCTGATGCTGCTAGCTGCCATTCTAACTTCAGAGCTGATTCAAATTTAAGATTCTTAACCCATTGTTTTATCTGAATTCTTAGCAATATTTGTCAATGGATGTGTAGAAATTTTATTTCATATCTTAGTTTATATCTCATCTTTGCTTGACCCTTTGCTTGAAAGAAATTAAAATCTCACTTCGCAAAAGAGAGTGGCCAAATGAAAGAATTCTGATTGGTGGAATTTCTCGTATTTAAGTTGCTCTTCTCTCCCTAAGTACTTGAATTCTTCAGAAGAATCTTCTAATCACTTTTGTTTGCTGAAGTTTCTGTGCCCATAGGAAGAGTTCAGAGAAAGTTAATGTCAAAACTTTTTTGACACAGTTAGTTACAATACATTTCAGACAGGAACTTCTGGTTCAGTGTCTGCTTCAGATCAAACAGGCTCTACATTTAAATTTGAATCTCCAATTTTTAGGTGCATACAAACTTTAATCACTCAGCTTTTTAGAAAGGACAGTGTCCTTAGACTGTAAAGAAACTGTTAACAACATCAGAGAAGGATGACTTCAACAATCTTGTTCTAAACAGGAAAAGCAGTTGGGTTTTCCTGCTAGAATCAGAAAATGTCAAATGGCACAAAGTTCAAAAATTGTTTGACAATAAAGGGAAAGTATATGCATTCTGCAAACCATATAGAAAAAATATTAGAAGTCATTAGAGAGCTGTTGCTATTGAAATCACCATGAAAACCTCTACTGACATAATGAAAGATTTTTCAACAATACTGACTCCCTACCCAATGCCTAGAGGTTTTCTAGATTTATCCACATTTGCAAGTAAAAAACAGGGCCACCTATTATCCTGAGCTGTAGTAAAAGCCACAGAACAAAACGGGTGAAAACAAATTCTGTGAGTATTGTTTGTGGGTTGTCACTGTTTCATTGTTTTAAAATTATTTAATTTGTTCTCACTTATTTAGATTAACCCATTAAATCACCACCAATCTTAGATAATCCTTGATAAGGAAGAAAATAAGGCCTTCTCAAACTTCTCAACTGACCCACCACTATCCCACAATGTCTTTGTTAGTGTGACTCACTGGGAGCCATCACTGATCACTCAGTATTTCTTGTTCTTGCTGCTGCACTAGACATACATTACCACATGTTCCATGGATAAAATAATTCTAATGTCCCTGAGAGAGTGTCACTTCTCTTCCTGAATCTGCTAGGGCTCATCTCAACTTTTTGAAAGCTGGTCTGTCCACCTCTTTGTCTAAGTGGTTTATGTCTTGTGTTTATGACCCAAGAACAGAGAATATAACCCTTCAAAGAGTTGTTCATTTCAGGGCCACGCAGATAAAGAGAGGACATCCCTGAACAGACTTGCAGTCAACACACTATTTTTTATTTGCATTTTAATAGTGACCAAAAGATTGTTAAGCACTTGATTCCATTAGTTACTGTAGTTACTGACTCATCCATTTTAGGATTTAGACCCCTGTACCTGAAGAATGCAGGGCAGGCCAAATGATAAATGTGCAAACTATCCTGGAAGGTCCCAAGACTGAACTGTAGATTTTGTTTCTGTTCTCTGTTTTACTTGATACCTTCCCTTATGTAACAGGCAAACTGAAAATAAATGCAATCTTGAAGAAGACTAGCATTAAGTTGTAAACTAAAGATTGCTCTGAATAAAACATTCTCATCAGAACAGATTCATGTCATGCCATTAACTAACATAATTTTGCTCATGAGAAATTTTTCTCAGATTTCCGTATCTGACTTGCTGTGAATTCTATAGAGGACTGTAATATCATATTATATAGACGTGCTCAATATGATGCCATAGATTTCAGTTGGCATGTTATTTTCTCCGTTCCAAAGAATTTAAGAGAATCATAAACAAGGTAAGACAGCAATAGCTAGGAAATCACATTACTGAATAATAAAAAGGTCTAAGTGGGATAGAACTCAGAAATTTGGAATATATGAGGTGTTAATAGTCAGGAAATTTGATTCTTAAGGACAAACACGAGAAGGAAAGAAAATAGAACTTCTGACACCACAACAAAAATAGAAAGCTACTGAATGGAATTTACTTTAACAGAGTTTTAGAAGAAATTTTCATGTGGCCATTTACATAAGGAGGACCTGTTACTAGTGGTGTAAAGATCTGCTAAGTGGAAAAAAATAAAGTGCCTGTATGATAAGCCTATAAGATAAGCTTTATTGTTGTTGTATTTGAGGAGGGGTGGGAAGTGTTAGAAAAAGCTTTCCACTTACAGAACTGTTTATTCTCAACTTAGGCTCACTAATTTAAATGTCACAGTTGAGGGTTTATCTCTAGCTGTGTGAAAAGTGCAGGCACATACCTCAGGCAGGCATTTCACTTAATCTTCAGCTTGTTTCTATGTAATGATTAACCTGGGTAAAACTTTAAATAGTTATTGATCATTCCATTACCTAAGCAGCTGATAGAGCAGAGGTTAAGTTTATGGAAAAGTGACAAAGTTTTCCCTGGTTTTATCCTTTAAATTCGGTGCTCTGAATACTTGGGCCCAAACCTATGAAGTGTGTGTGAACTTGTTTAAGAGTGTAAATAGTGTCCCTGAAGTCAAGGATATTATATGATTACTTAAAAATCAAACATATATTTTAGAGTTGAGATAGATGAAGGTCATATCTGATGCAGCAGAATCAAGTTTCAATGAAGTCAGTGTTAATCTTTATATAAATATATAGTTTCTACACTAAAAGGAATGTTACTTTCACAAGACAATATTTAGATAATTAAATCTGATTTTTTTTTAATTATTCTTCTTAGATTGTCTCCTTTTAACTCTTCAGTTTTGATTGGGTACTTGTTTTAGTGTGTCAGATGATGGCTGAAAAGCAAACAGTATACAGGCTATATAAATCAAATAATTATATTAGAAAAACTTAAAGACTTTTCTGCATCCAGAAGCTGTGAAGTTATTTCCATTGCTGCAATAGCGTTTGTTATTCCAAGGTAAGATACTGGGAACTCCTCTACGTTTACTGAATAAGACTAGATTTTATTTACTTACAAAATTTTCCATTGTCTTTTGCACCTGAGCAGGGTAAAAGAGTCGTAGTAGGTGAGATGTATCTCAGCCTACCTTCAGACATCACCAAAAAAAAGACTTCTAAGAATATCTGCAAAATACCAGTTCCTTACCACTTGTTGGAATAGGAAAGAAAGATAATTACTTGCTCACATTTAATTATCTATATCACAGGCATGTAAAGCTGTACAGGATGAGTTCTGTTCAGAGCATCCCATAACTTTTCTATAGGGATTATTAGTTTAATTATAAGTAACAGTGAAGGAGATAAAGCAGTTCTCAGTGCTCTTGCTGGAATATTTGAGCCAATATAATTCAGTTCTTCCACTAGCTCAAATGACCAATGGGTCACTCCATTGCTGAAGAGGAGAACTAGAAGATATGAAGATTTAATGCGTGATATGTTTTCCTCTGAAAGCAAGGCTGCTAACATGCTGCTCTTGTTCAGGGCAAGTTGTGAAATATCAATCTAGTTAAAATGCAAATAGGATATATTTTAATCACTCCTTTTTATAATCGATGTATTCAAAACATTTTCTAAGCTAATATTCTTAATGTTGGTATACAGTAATCACATTTTACATAGGAACAGATACAGCTGTAGCTATTAAGGTCCTCTGTCTCTATGAAATTCTTATTCAGCAAAACCTGCTTTACTGAGTAAAGATAACACAGCGGGATACTGGGTTCACTTTCTAATTTTAGTAATGACCTTCCACATTACAGCATATGAAACAGCAGTATGGATAGGAAAATTTTAATTTAATACCTTTTCTTACAAAGTCAACTTGAGAACTTCTTAAAAAAATTTTTCTATGTGCCAATATTAATGTATAACTTCAGCATTTTGGCCCATTGCCACTAATCCTCTATATTTTACTTAGGTGTAAGACTGGGAGAATTGACTTGAAGAGATGCAATCTATGGATTAGTTCTATCCAAAAACTTTATTAAAGTTTAACAGTACAAAAAGTATGCACATATCATTGTTTCTACCTTCCATCATTTAATCTCTCTCCATGCTATATGTCAAGCCAGGACAGCACTGGAAGTACAGAACTGGTAAGAGTGACTGCTGTCTGTGATACAGTCCAAAAAGGATTAGCAATCCTAGATTTAAAATTTAATCAAAAAGTTTTCTAACAAGATTTTTGAATAAATCAGTACTGATAATTCAGGTGTGTTTAAATCAGCATTCAGATTATCTGTAGTAGTAGGAAGGTTTGTGTGGAGAGAGGAGAAAAGACTCCTAACACCACAGCAGTATTCTAGAATATGAAATGTATAGTACTGCAGATAGCAGAACATCTGACATTGTTTGCTCTACAAGGACCTCGAATTATAGCTCACCCATTACTGATGTCCTTGTAATCAATGGACGTTCTATCTGCATTAAAATTTAGATTAATACATTTCTCATTGCTTAATTGACTTGCAGGTTTCGAAAAATACTGCAAAGAAGTTCTAACTGTACTTTGTTAAGCATAATGTGAGTCATGCCAGCATGTCGATACATCAATGTTACTGTTAAAATTGCCAGTTCTTCTACTTTTAGAGGTAGAGACTTGCCTGATAACACATTGCAAATACATTTCCTTTTTGATTCTAACTTGATACGGTAAAGACTAATTGTCAAAATATGCTTTGCTTATTAAGGATGAAAAAAAAAAGAAAAAGAAAGAAAGCTGTTATCTGTTGTTGCTGGTTTTGGGGCTTGGCTTTTTTTTTTGCCCGCAGCTTAAGCCCCTTAGAAATCTTATCATGATGACACTAAATATAAGAAAAAAATTTATAGAAAATTCAAGCATCTCATCTGTTCTGAAAACCTGTATTTACTTTCTCCTTCCTGCTGCCTGCTGGTTGCACGCACTAGTTAGATCTTTTCTTTTAGGCAGCAAAGTCTTTGAGCAAGAACTGTGTTGTAGTCTGCTTTTTGGGGCCTAGCTCAATGCAACACCTGCTTGATTTAACTTCCACTTACTTCTGTAATATAAGCTGCTTATAGTGAAGTTCAAGTGTAATGAACAGTTGACTAAGGTAATTTTTATTTTACACACAGCTTTGGGAAAGAGATACAATTATCCAGTTTGTGACAACTCAGCACAGTATTTAGATGGCATTTACTTCTCATTTTGAGAAAGGCGTTGATATGTAAATTGTTAGGGATTTATGAAAGGATCAAGCAAACTACATGCACCAGATAGTCTGACTACTGATCAAGTATATTTCATGAAGCTGTTCCAGGTATAAGGTGACAAAAGCACATTGTAATGCTGTCACCACCCCCGCAGCCCCAGCTCAAATATTTGCTCTTGTAAGCACCACCGGATCACTGGATCTATAAAGCAATCTGAGTTTGGTTTTCCTCTCACTACACACTTCTTAGCTTCTAAAAATTTTATGCTCTCCTGACATAGGAAGCAGATTTATACTTCCCCCTCTTTATAGCCCTGCATAACAACAAGAGAGTTTTGTTTCTTCCATTGGGATGGAATGGTCTTTTTTCCCAGTTCTCATCAAACCTTTATCAATGAAGCAAGTTCTACACCTTGGTAGGACAACTCATATGCCTGAAGTACTGAAATGTTTTGCAGAATGAAGAGACTGATTGTGAACTTTTTTTTTTTTTCCCCTTCTTTTTCTTTTTGCACTACAGAAGTTGATCCAGTTATGGAACACATATTCTTTCAACTATCAGATCTCAAAGGTCCTAAGTTTTCTTGTATGAACCATTTCCGGATACATGTTTCTCCTGAGGTATCACTAGACCTGAAGGCACTAAAACTTTTGGCACATGTTACACATTTACAATAAATTTAGAAAAAATGTACCCTATCCTGAGCATAGTTTTAAGTAGAGTAGTAATACTTTCAACCCTATGGATTCAATCAAGAATTAACTCCATGTGCAGTGAGTGATGTTACAAAGTCTATGCTGATGAACTCATAGGTGTTTATGATCAGATTTCTCTAGAATACTAATTTGCCAACGTATGTCCTACATAAATTATAATAATTACCATGAGCGCTTAAGAGTTTTGGATGCATACATAAATTACTTTGGAATTAAAACAAACAGCAAGATTTGCATTTCTCTATCTGGTCACACCCACAGAAGCAGCAATTTATTCTTTAAAGCCATTAACAGAATACTCAAATCAAGGCAAAACAATGGCACCACCCTTGACATTAGCTTCCTATTTTTGGAAAGTAAGCACAAGACTGCTCATTTAACTCAAAACAAAGTCTAGCACAGGCATGATGCTTGGCTTAAGTAAAACAGCAAAACTATATGGCTCAATCAGTTGAATATATATGCAAAGTTAATGATGTGTGAAGCAACAAATAGTCTTGATTATTTGGCTGCTTCATGCCAAAAAGCCATGTTGAACACCTCGATCATTCTTTTTTTCCCTCAAAGTAATGCCAAAATGCTTCCTGTTCATGGTAAGTGTCTGAAAGGCAGAGAAAATGGGCAAAGGCTAGTCTTAATTTACATATGTCAACATTGTACTGCCAGCTGTTGAATACAACTATTCTCTGTCATCAGTCTGTAGGGATGTTTGTAACAACTGAACAAAAGGAATAGGAAAACTGGACATATTCTCTTTCTGTCTCATTCTTTCACACAACACCTACCAAATGACCTGATCATAGTCATGAACTGGATGGCAATGTACTCCTGTCAGGTTTGCAGATGGCATCAAATTGAGGGGAACTGCCAATAAATTCGAGGGCATGGCTGCCATCCAGAGGGGCCTAGGCCTGCTGGAGGAATGGGCTCAGAGTAGCCTTATGAAATTCAAGGAAAAATGCCAAACCCTCCATCTTTTCTGTCAAGAAAGAGCCCCTTGGAACAATACAGACTGGGAAAGGGGACAGCTCTGCAGAAGAGCCCCTGGAGGTCTTGGCAGACACAAGTTCAACATGAGACAGCAGAGTGCCCTGGCAGCAAAGGAGGCCAACGGCATCCCAGTCTTTTATGGCATGGCCTGCCTATCAGGGAAGGGATTATCTCCCTGACTCAGCACTCACTGGGTCATCTCTTGAGTACAGAGTGCCTGCCCAGTTTGGGCATTCCAGTATTGGGAAGACACCAATAAACTGGTCTGAGTTCAACAAAGGGCCACCATGTTGATTGGCAACTGCAGTATTTGCCTTGTCAGGAGAGGCTGAGGGAGCTGGACTTGTTCATTCTGGAGCAGGGATGGCTTCAGGGGGAGAAAGCAGCAGCCCTTCAGCACCTACAGGGAGAGCATCCAGAAGATGGAGCCAGGCCTCACACAGTGGAGCATGGGGAGACAAGAAACAACAGGCATTAGCTGAAACAACAGAGGTATGACCAGATGTAAGACTAAACTGTTTCAGAATGAGGACATGCCCAAGGAGGATATACAATCTCCCTGGTCATTGATTGTCAAGACCAAATTGACTGAATCCCTAAGAAATCTGTTTGGCCTCGCAACTCACTCTGCTCCGAGCAGGAGATTGAACTAGAAACCTCCTGAGGTCCCTTCCAACCTGTACTGTCCTATGAACAGCTTGAACCAATGGGTCTTACATAGTTAATAACAGTTCTCACCAAGGGAAGACTTCATAGACTTTGGGAAACAACCAGAGTGTACCATTTTTTTGTTGGTGGTGTTGTTTTTTTTCCCCCAAATCATATGTTTGTGTTTCTTTTCTATGGAAAAAATGTTTGCCAACATAAAGGGAAACATTGTGTCCCAGAGTTTTGGCCCCAGCATGGAGATGAGAGGTATGCATGGCAAGCCCCAAACCCAGGATCTGGAAAGTGCTCCAAAGACCAAAACTTTATACACTGACAGAGGAAGTAGAAAGGTGTGGCATAAAAGGTTTTAAACTTGGACAGTAGCCTTAATTCAATGCAGCACAGTAGCTGCAATTCAAACAATTTTAATGATTAGTGTAGAGATGTGCAAGACACACATAAAGGACTTAGGGAGGTAAATCCTGTTGCCATTGCAAATTGCACATCCATCCACAGCATAAACAATTTTTTTAATTTTGAACTATAACTGAATTTCCATTGCATTCCTTAGGTATACTGTCACTGAATTTTGAGTAATTCCTTATCAGTAGAATGATTTTAGCTTTGAAGAAGAATTTTATTCCTTCTATTTTTCTCCTTATGGGACAGAGAGTGGCGACTGGTGTAAATCAGGCAAGAGATTGCTTACTCAACAAAATGCATTACAATATAAGTATTTTTCTTATTATAACACTTAGTTAAGCTGGTTTTTTACAGGTAAAGAAAATCCAGTAACCTATACTATGCTACTTGTGTGAAACATAGGCACACAAGCTTAACGTGTGTGCATTTATTATGTAAGTTTGATTACATAGGGAATTTAGTACCTATCACAGTGACTCGATTGGCTTACAGAACTAGCAGGACAGATTTACAATTGGCAAAGATGTCGTTTATTACTGTGTATCTACCTGAAACATACAAAGCACATTTCTGGAAAGCTGAAAGGGAAAACGATTGTTTTTTGCAAATGCAGCAGCACTGCATTACAAAGAAAAACTGACTTGCATATACAGAGGAGGTAATCAGACGGGTGTATCCTCAAATGCCATCAGCATTGGGCTGTGCATCATACACAGGATAATTAAATGATGCCTGTAAGTAAATGAAGCAATACATAATAGGTTAGCAGAGACAATGTAACGACTGACCTAGTAATATTGGTGTAGACATGGAGGTAAGTCAGAATGCATTTAGAGGTGGCGTGCCACATGATGGCATTATTAGCAGTCATTTGCAAGTTTTATTAGACTTTTTTTCCAGAAGCTACTCCTGAGCTTAAACAAAAATTTGAGTCTGATGCAAAAATTTCTGGGTAAATATATCATATGTATTATACAAATGGTCAGATTATTTGCTTAGAATGGTCCCTTCTGGCCTGAAAATCTGCAATGTTACAAATGTATTGCAATTAACATAATTACTTGCTTGGTGTGTATATCATAGTACAAAGCCCAGATACGTGTGAGGATGCAGAGAGCTGATGACTATAATGGTGTGTTACCTTCACAAATTGCTGGGTCTGGAGATCACTGCATCCTGGCATAATAACAAGTGACAGTTTGTGAGCTGTGAGGCAAGTATTTCTAATCCACTCAAGCTCTTATCATTAGAACCTGCAGATGTGGTGGGCACCCACAATTTCTAACAAAGTCAGTGGGAGTTGCAGATATTTAGCAGATATGAAAATGATACTCATAAAAGTTGGCAGGTATCAATTTCCAGAGATAAAGTTGCACGACAATCTCATAATTAAATTAAGAATCCCATCCAGAGTAGGTCTATTTTATGGTACATATAAAATTTAATGGAACATTAGGCAATAGGCCTATTTTATTTATTGCTGCTGGATATCTTCTATGAAGAATTTGTGATTTTGGAGATATTTATGGCTAAACAAATTACTAATGCACTATAGACAGCGTGCAGACTTTAGCCACTAGTTTGTTCTCATTTATTCTTGTAATGGCCTCATGCAGTGGGTTAAAAAGACAAGCTTATATTTCATTGCAGGTTGTTGACAGGTAAGGTGATCACACGATCTGAACATTTTTCTTATGTTCAGATAAGAATACTCTGTTATATCTTAATTCCTGAAGTAAGCTGTACTAAGAGCTAATCAGATGAGAATAGTATAGGAAAACCTAATGTTCCTTCCCTGTTTTAGAAAACATCTGATATCTGGTGAAATATTTAAGCAGGTTAATTAAATAAAGCACATGCTTAACTTGGAGTGTAAGTCTAAATTGTACCATCCTTTTATTTAAGGAACTGTTTTCAGTGAATAAGTTAGAATAATCATTGTAATTTTATTTTAATATTTGAAATAGGCACTTTTGAAACATGATTTCTCATTTTTTGCAGTTTGACCAGAGTGTTAAAATTTGGTTTTTGCCTCAAAACTTATCTGAAGTAAACATGGCTCAAGAAGAAATGCACTCATTTATTTATGGCAGTTTGCAGTATTTTGATTGCTCTGAAACATAAATAATCCTTAATGGGTTTTACTTCCTGATGGTAATTTCTATTATTTATTGCAGTTAATAATTGCACTTTCTTCTTCATATCCCCATGTTCTTTAAATTAACCTGCAGACTGAAGTTTTCCCAGTTGTATGAAGCACAGGGTAATACTTGGCTGATGATTTCCAGGCAGTTGATGTGGGCGTGGGGGCAGAGGGGAAGACTCAAAGAAGGAAAAGGTTCTGACTGAGCAGAACGTTTAAGTAGTTGCTTAAAGTTAATTCCCATTTTAAGCAGCTTATCTAGAAGTTATCAGCTTAAGTATATGATTCAAGATAAGCTTTTTCATGTGTGCCGAGCTGAATCAGTGTTTTGAGGACTTGGAATTGCATTTGTCAATACACCATAAACACATAGCTTAATGTATTTTTGCAATATACACTCACTCAGTAAATGAGAGCAGCTGAACTGTAAGTAAATGGTATTCTGTATTTCCATGCCAGATATGAAAAAAACAGAATCATAAATAAGTCACAGAACAATATTATGTTCCTGAAAGAGACTGGCATTTTATCCTGTGCTTCTTGGACTCTCCATTTTGGAAAGAAACTCAGTTTCCTTATAACAAGGTAGTTAATTCTCTAAGTAAAGGGAGGACAAGTATCATTCCTAAAGGAAATTATTTTAAGCACAAATTTACTATCTGATATATAACTCTAAAGTTCCTTGGGGCATTAACATTTTGAGAGGTGAAAGACAGTTCTGAAAGGCTACAATTCAGTAACAGTGACTAAAATCTTATTTGTTTTTTAATAATAGCCATAATGCAAAATATAGGGTAGTCGTATCCTTTAGACTTGATTCTTATCCTGTAACAGATTAATCTGGTGCTGCTTTGACGAAGTCAGAGGATTTATTTTTCGTTTACACAATGGAAAGAGACAAGAATTACATCCTGCAATGTAACACCTGGAACCTTAAATTGAATATTTTCTTTTTACTTTTGAATGCTTAATTGTATTACTACTTCATTCTCTTTCTTCTCCAACATATAGTTCATGTGAGCATGACAGAAAAGTTCTTCCTCCAGGATTCTGTCATAGCAGGAGATCAAGGAGTTTTGCAAGCACAGAGAATATGACTGAGTTGAGTTAATAAACATTACATACTTCCAAGTAAGATTAAATGGATACCCCATTGTTTCACAGGTTGCTAATATCATGCTACAGTCTTGATCAGAAAGGCATGAGAAACACTCATTGATTTTTCCTGCAGGACTGTAATCATTGCTAGTCTGCTTTTTGTATCCTGCAGGATGTTGTGGTAATGATTTCATTGCACACAGCCCATTCATTCCTAATGATTTCTTCATTTAAGATTTAAACATTTTCAACTATATTCTTTTATTATTTTTTTTTGCATGAACTTAAAATAATATGCAAGATAAGGTAAACATAATATATATCTTAAAACTTAAATGGTAATTCCTTGATAACCTTTGAGATATCTGCCAGATCAACCCACTGTTTTTATGTTTTCCCAACCTTGCTAAGTGCAAGCAATCACATAATATTTTCTCACCAAAGAAATAGGTCAGCACTCACCTCTGCAAACAGGATACAACCTTATATTTATTTTAGACTGGATGGCTGGAAGTGATTTTACATGGGGTGCTAATCTTCTGCTACATAATAGTATGTGAGAATGTGCTCCAGACTCTGAACTTGTGTCTCCCTTAACAGGTGACCCACTAAATTCTGTCATATTTAGTATCTCAAGGACATATTGTCAGCTTTGCTGAGAGAAGATAATATCCTGCTCTGTGAGTTGATCCTTTCATACATGTAGAACTGCTATCAAATAAGGTATTTCTGAACAGGAGTGAAGATAACAGAAGCTGAATATGTCAGTGAAATCCCCTTATATTCAATGATCAAAATTTATTTCTCCATTAAGGATTACACTAAAAATAACATGAGGCCTTTTTTTTCTGAAAGGGCCTCCTAATTCCAAACCAAACAGTAAGTGGTAACATAATCATTAAAAAATGCTGATTGATAAGAGTTTTCACTGTATTTGGGCAAATTATTGCACAGGGCACCCCTTAGCACAACTACAACAGGAAAACAACAGTTACAATTCCATAACATAAGCAATTCTTCATATCAAGGACAATACGATGAGTAGATTTAACTCAACTTGGCTGCTTGGCCTGAAGACTGGAGTTAAGATGAGTAATGATCACCTTGGCTAGCAAAACCAAAGGCTACAGTTTGTCCTTTCTATGCCAAGAGTGGACTTACAACTCCTGTCCCAACTTATGTACACCAAGCAAAACGGCTGAAGTCAGAAGAATCCCGAAGTCCTTGATTTCAGCGAGGGCTGTGCAGGGCATAGTTTTTCACGGGTGTGGTGTAGCATGAGTTGCTGCTCCAAAGGTTATTTCAGAGCACTCTGGTCAGCCTTCTGGTCCAGCTTATCCTTGGTGGAGTCACCTGTCTTCCCACAGGATCATAGGTGACTTTCTAGCTAACTGAGGCCTCTAAGCTAAAGGCCTAATGTTATATAACACAAATATTCCCCCACACCCCCTCATGCCCTTACATGACCTATAAATTCTAGTCTGATCATATAGAGACAGAATTGAAACCTGATGTAGTGTTAGCCGCCATGTCATAAAACCTGCACCTTTTTATTCATCACACTCCTGTTCTTTTCTGTACTAGTTTTGTCTAGTCTATTTCTACTCCATTCTAATTATGTTTATTATATATAGTATACATATTAATATATAAGAAATGCATATTTTATATATTGTATCTTTTATATAAATATTTATAACTATATAATATAGAGTTATATCCTTATATTTGCAATATATTCTGCAAACACACACTCCCTAATATATATATTGGGTTGGAAATTCCAGTCTTCATGGAGATATCTGTAGAATTAGATTTCAGTTTTCTAATTTCACCCCTACTTCCATTGAGAAGAGATGTGACAACAGAATCGATAGGTAAAAAAACACTGTGACTTCAAAAGGAAAAACGTCTTATTCTTCTTGTTATAACCTCTTATAATACGGATAGCTGTATCTACAGAAAAGATTTACTAAAATTTCCCTTACAGGGAAATTTGGAGGATAAGGGAGAGAAGCAGGAACAGGGGAAAAGAAATTATATCATATGTATGAGATGCATGACTCCTTCTAAACTGCATTTGTTATTACCGGATGAGAAAGTAGAAGACAGTATCCAGTTGAGAAATGAAGCTCCGAACGGCAAAGTGAAACAAATATTTGACAATAAACAAAGAACAGAGGGAGGAAGTGAATGAAGCATTAATGAAAATAATGCTAAGGCAAATGGATGCCCCATTAGTGCTGATACTTACAGATGTAATCTCTCAAGATGACATTCTCCAGAGAAAGCTTTCCTCCAGTAATAACAGACAGACAGTTCTTAGCAGAACTGTTTGGATTAAAACACCCTTCTTTGTCAAGGCCTTAGATTTTCCTGAGTTTTCTTTGTGTAGTAAAGCAGTTATGAAAAGGACATGTGATGGACAGACCACTTATTGTTTCCAAGATACAAGGTATTAAAGAGAACTGTGTGTTTTGTGGCTGAGAATTGCAAGGAGGATGTGACAACGACATTGCTGTTGAATGTTCAAGCAGTCCAAGTGTCCCTCGTGCCAGTGTGAGAAGAGCAATAAGCCAGGCCAAGAAAATGGGAAAAGTTAAGCCAAATTATTGATTGGCTAGAGAGAGAGCTGTTCAATACCTGAGGGAGAGCAAATGACCAGGCAAAATAGCCAGCAGGCCTGCGTGGATGAGTAAGGAACTGCTGGACAAGCTCAGGACCAAAAAGGAGGCCTATAGAGGGTGGAAGC
>JAOXJM010000001.1:20735293-20762188 GCA_026413425.1 Tringa solitaria | reverse complement strand
TGAGCAACCTGCTCTAGTGGGAGGTGTCCCTGCCCATGGCAGCGGGGTTGGAACTAGAGGATCTCTAAGGTCCCTTCTGACCCAAACCATTCTATGATTCTATGATTCTATGATGATTCTATGATTCTCTGAACGACCATAGCAATACCTCAATGCTAATGCTAAGAATTAAAGGTCAGTTATTCTCTTCTTCAGGACAGATTTTGGGGGCTGGGGGTGGTTTGTAGTAAGAGTTTAAAATTATTCAGAAACATTAATTTATAAGGATAACTTGGATTTAAAGTTGTTCAAGTAGAGCCATAGAATAATATAGATATATGATATAAATATATAGATATACATATGAATTCATTCATAATATAGAATGAATTCTCTCTGTTTTGTTTTAAATGGATTAAAAAGGACGGGATTAAAAACAGCAGACAAGTAAAATGGAAGAGGTTTTTTTTTTTCTGTTTTATTTTTCAAGCTAAAAATTTGGTGATACTTGATACAGTCCAAGTTTTAAATTAGCGTTAGCGTTACACCCTCTGCCCTTCTTCTGCAGGACTATAAGATGCAACTTTTCTATGGTTTATTTTGCATTGGCATATTTCTCACTAGCTCATTTCTTCCTGGTTTAATTAGACTTCCTAGTCCATAGTTCTCAAGTCATCTGTATTTATAGAAGACCATCATTTTTAGTGTTGTGTCCTCTGTCTTCAAGCTGTTAAATTCCTTCCCTCCTACCTCCAAAAGAAAAAAAATAAATTATGAGGATCTATTATTTTGTACCAGAGATAATAGTCAGTGACTATGGACATAATAGGTAAGATGACTGGAGGGCTACAGTAACATTGAATCTAGATTAGCTTAGAAATAACTGAAAAGTCCACCTTGTCTGGAAGAGGTGGTAAAATTCATCAGTTTAACAGATAGGTGGGATCTATGTAAATGTGTGTAAACATAACATGCTTGTACTGCAATTTTAGAAGAAGTTATTTCACATCTGTATGTTAGTTTTTTGATCCTAGTTAGATGAAGCCATAATGGTTATTTGGTACCAAATAGGAAAACTATTTTAATTACAATCCCAAACCTCTGGCCAGATCATGAAGCAACTAACATAGTACTAATTGGCAACTAGAGCATATGCACACATCAGAACAAAAGTGCAATAAGCATTGCCACTTTAGATGCAATGGCCAAATAAGATAAAAATAGAACTGACAGCACTATGGCATAAATACCTGCATGGGATACAAATCTGAACATACAACCATGAAACTCCACTGCATGGTTTCATAATATGCTGAAATTCTGCACATTCAGCCTGATCAGAAACATGTGGCAACACCTCTCAGCTGCTATTGTTATCTTATTCCAGCTATATTCAAGAAAGCACAGTCAGACTTTGGCTTGGATATGATAGCCATACCCGGTTTCAGTTTCAGTAGAGACAGAATATTGAGTTTGCATAGTGGAAACTATTCTCACCTGCTGAGACTGGAACAGAGGAACACCGGCAAGCAGAACTGGAGGAGGGAAGCACTTGTGCAATACTAAAAGCAGAGGAGGTGGGAACCTCACAGGACATTTTTGGCTTTAAGCTTTCATAGTAGTATAAGTATATGGTATATCCTACAGCATACTTACGACGAGATCATCTGGTAGACAAACCAACAGTTTTTATGAATAATGAATTCAAAGAAATGTAAGAGAGGCCACATCTTTGACAGGCTTTTTTCTTAGATGTAATGAAACAAAAGAAGTTACAAAGTATGTAATTATGAAGGAAAACTCACTCATGAGTCATTTTAAAGACAGCAAAGAATATTTTGAGGATGTTACTGAGGAAGAAAGAACATCTCATGCTTTTTCATATCAGTGATACACAGAATATTAACTTGTAACAGCTACATTTGCTACTCTGATTTGAGACCTGTGCAGAACTAAGACAAGTTTAAAACCTGACAAGTTTTGTTGCTGGTTGTGGCGTTTTTTTCCTTATTCCCTGCACTGAGTTTTATTGCTAGGTGAGCTCTTTTGTCAGGATCTCTCAGCCCCATTTAACAGGCTTCTACATGTTCCAGAAGTTGAAAGACGCACCCAACATATCATCAGTGTTCCCATCATTGGTCACGTTGACACTGGCTTCCTCCCAAATCAAATGTGAATGTCTTTTTTTCCTCTTCTCTTTTTTTTAAAGTTTCTGTAAAAGAGATTAGTCAGTATTGTACAAAGGAAAAAAAATGACCTCCCCTAAAAACCAAAACATAAAACCACAAAAAACCCAAACAAAACCCCCAGTTTAAAATAGTATGTAACATACATTATTCACATCTTAAGTATTCAAAGTGCCCAAAGGAATAAAAATCTAAAAGAAGCGAGTAGGAGACTCATCAGAAATAGTGCAATGTGTGTGTTAGGATAACAGTTTAAACCAAATAAAGGCATGTGGTTCAGATCACTGATACTGATTAAATGTATTGGGGTTACTCAGCAATGTCTTCTTAATGGCCCCAATTCAGCAAAGCACTACACATGACTAATTAGAAATACAAGCATGGAAACAGGATTTAAGCTTTAGAATAACCATATGGGTGCTTACAGCATCTTACTAAATAAGGGCTTGGAGCCCTAGTTAGCAACTTTATTTGTGTAGGGTTTTACACTCAGTTTGCTGGAGATGTCATCCCATCAATCTCAGTTTTTCCTCTTGTGCTCTTGTATTGCACATGGCAGTGTTTCCATTTCCCCATATATGGGGGTAATTTGAAGGGAGAAGCCAGTCAAGAGGTATTTGGTTCATTTCTATGCTTACATTTGACACACATAGAAATAGTCTATTTCTTTGTTTATATAATCCAGTTGTGTCTCACAGAGTTTGGTAGTCCAGCAAAATAAAGCATTGCAAATGCCCATTTATGAGTGCCTCAATACCAGATTTGAGGGCTAGAAATGAGACCAACAGTGTTGTGGAGCAATAGACTTCTGAGAAAAAAGTACTCCACAGTAAAATGGCATCATATAGTTGTTTATTGTTTCTAAACGATTTCCAGATGAAATGTACAAACAGGGAGATGGTTTTCCTAGCTGCCAACTCTGCAAACACAATGTGGGAGAGTCAAGCAAGAGTTATATAACTAATTAAAAACAAATTAATTTAATCAAAACCATTAGGCACTCCCTACCCATGCAGTTGTGTTATCTTTTCGGTTTTACCTTTATCCTCTCTGCTATATTGGTTTCTTGTCTGAAAATAAACAGTTCTTTTGGGCAAGGAAATATATCTTTGCATGTGCTGACACATCACCTGTCTCGGTCTAGATAGGGTACAATTGTAATGCAAATAAAAACATTGGTGGAAAAAGACAAATATAAACATAGTACATAGGTAACACGCTATTTTTTTTAACGTTATTCAAGGCAACTAAGTCTCAGTCACTCATTCAGTAGACAAATACTTTCCTAGCACTTGTGGTCAGTCGTAGTTTCTCTCCATGCACAGAAAGCAGCTTTTAGCATGACATAAGTTTACAACTCAAACAGGTGAGTAAAGATATTTTATTCAGCCAAGCAATCAACTTCTGAAATCGGACACCTTCGAAACTGGGTGAGGTTTTTTAAGGAGCATTGGGAAACTTCATATTGCTTCAGAACTTTGAAGATTAGTTTTATTGCAATGAAAGCCAGAGGGTTTACAAGCGAACATTAAAAACAGACAACGTTTAATATAAAGAATAAATCTTGCAGACGCTGTACATAATTTCTACTTTGGGATTATTATTTAATGACATGATGGAATGAAAGTCTTTGCTTTTATTTGTATTATATTCTCTCTTAGAACGGGTGCTCAAGGCAAAATCCTGGCTTGCAATGTAAGGTGTGCCAAGTAGGGAAAAGAACACAGGCAGCCTCTTCCTTTTCCTCATGCACCTGTACAGGTCTGGGGCAGGATGACGCCACGTGTACTGGGCGACTTGAGGAGCAGAGTGAAGGGGTGGCCAACAGTGCCTAAGTGAAATTAAAGATGTGGTTTACCGTACTGGTTTGCAGAAAAGGCCCCCTCCCTCCCTCTGCATAAGCCTGTGGGAGTCTGCCTAAGGCCATGTCTACACCACACAATAGAGCGCCATGATGGAAACCTCAAACTGAGAGACCTCAACTAAATGCACATCAGGCCATGCCAGGTTTTGTGGGCCTGGAGACACTACAGGTACAACAGTTTATGCTGTATCCAAAGCTTTAAGTATTGCCAGAAGACTTTCTCCAAAGAAATGACTAAGACCTAATTTCTGCCATCACAAAGAAATGTCCATGCTAAATCTAGAACTGGAAGCATGGGGCCGGGGAACATGGAGCAAGGATACCTGATTTGTCTCTGTGCAAACTTGCATACTGGAGAGAGAAGAGCTTACAGCTAATGAGACAAATTCAGCCATATCTCTTCGTGGCTACGCCTTTCCAGACCCAAGGTTGCCTTCATGCAGCCAGCTCAGAAGTCTTTGCATGATATTTCCAAAAACTTCACGAAACTTTGGAAAGGATGGAGATATATTTTTGTCTGTGCTACCACCAGTGCTATTACACATAAAATTGCTGAAGCCTAAGGCAATGTCTGGTGCTGGTTTAGGTACTTCAGAGTCTCTTGCCATGCATTAGCTTAGGCACTGTAGCATACCTGTATCAGGCTGACTAAAATGATACGAGATACTTAGGAGACCCTGGGGCCCTCTAGAGCAGTAATTTACACTGCTCTTACACTAGGACTTACACTGGTTACCTGCAATGACCTGTGTTAAGGTGACTGAATCCTTCATTACCTCTAGAAAGGCTGGGTATATAGCCTCTAGTCAAGGAAGAGAGACAGGGATGTCCATAATGTGGTTTATCTTACTGAAAGGAAAGTTCCTAAAATGGATGAAAAAATAATTTTTGAGGTACCTATCTCTCTCCCTAGATAAAAAAAAAGAGCCCAGATGGACCCATGTACAAAATTTTTAGATAACTGAAGTGAATGGAGATTAATCTCACAATACTAGTTTGTAAATCCCTGCTTTTGTTGATAAACCAGAATAGAAACCTCAGCATTTCACCTTATTTAATTCTTGTTTTCTTTTTTATTATCTTTCTTTAATGTAAAGACATGACAAGTTTTAAAAAAATAATGTAGAGGCAATTATCAATTTAATGGTGTCAGTAATAATGAACTAGTATTGGTTTCATGAGAAAACTAATCCTTATAAGAGCTTTCACTACTAGAAAAAAATAAGAAAAAGAGAACAAAATTATTTAATATGTAAAGAACACCTTGACCATTATTGTAAATACTTACTTAGTGAACATGAAACTTAAAGTCTGGATTCATTATGAACAAAAAAAAAATAGAACTCTCTGTGAAGAACAAACACAATTATATTACAGAAAGAGCAGCCTGAACTTCTGCTTTATTTACTCAGTTTTTTCTGCAACACTTTTCTGTGCGTTTGATAGACACAAACATTAACCCTAATGTGATCACAATTACTCAAATGAATGTTGTGTCTGAGATATAACACAACTCCTGCTTCACCCGATCAGAATACCTCCAATTCAGAAAACTTTCATACTGAGGTCTGAAAAATTGTAAAAAAGAAAAACCTTAAGTGAAAGCTGAGGCTTACCTGTGTAACAAAGCTCACAAAGCCATAGCGGATATTCTGACAAGGTGCAGGATCAGTAAAAAAGTATGAATAGCAGGACATCCTTACTCACTTCAACACCTCTTAGGAATGAGAGAATATAAGGCTTATATTTGTCAATAGATTTTGTAACTGAAAAGTCAGTGAAAAGCCTCACAGGGTTGTTGGAGCAAGGCAGCTATTAGCGCAGTTATACTTCTCGTTTGGAAAATAATTCTGGAAAGAGGAAATAGTTTCCCAGGTATGTAATCCAAATTCACTTTAATTTTCATGTTTGTGGAAAAGCATGGAATCATATAATAGCTTGGGTTGGAAGGGACCTTTAAAGGTCATCTAGTCCAATCCCCTCTGCAATGAGCAGGGACATCATGACCAGGTTGCTCAGAGCCCCATCCAACCTGACCTTGAACAATTCCAGGGATGGGGCATCTACCACCTCTCTGGGCAAACTGTGCCGGTGTTTCATACTTTAAAAAAAATTCTTCCTTAGATCTAGTTCCCATCTGCCTCTTTTAGTTTAAAGCCCTTGTCCTATCACAACAAGCCCTGCTAAAAAGTTTATCCCTGTCTTTCTTATAAGCTCTCTTTAAATACTGAAAGGCCACAATAAGGTCTCTCTGGAGCTTTATCATCTTCAGGCTGAACAACCCCAACTCTCTCAGCCTGTGCTCATAGGAGAGGTGCTTCAGTTGTCTCACCATTTTTGTGGCCTTTCTCTGGACCAGCTCAAACAGGTCCATGTCTTTGCTGTGTTGAGGGTTCCAGAGCTGGATGCAGTACTCCAGGTGGGATCTCATGAGAGCAGAGTAGAGGGGTAGAATCACCTCGCTTGATCTACTGGCCACACTTCTTTGATGCAGCACAGGATGCAGCTGGCTTTCAGGCTGCAAGCACACATTGTCAGTTCATAACCAGCTTTTTATCTGCCAGTACCATAAAGTTCTTCTTGGCAAAGCTGCTCTCAATCCCTTCATCTCCCAGCCTGTGTTGATACCAGGGGCTGCCCTGACACATGTGCAGGACCTTTCATTTGGTCTTGTTGAACCTCATGATGTTCACATGGGTCCACTTCTTGAGTTTGTCCAGATCCCTCTGGAGGGTATCCTGTCCCTCAGCTGTGTCAACTGCACCACTCAGTCTGGTGTCACCCGCAAACTTGCTGAGGGTGCACTCGATCCCACTATGTCATTGAAGATATTATCATAGGATCATAGAATCATAGAGTCATAGAATGGTTCGGGTTGGAAGGGACCTTAAAGACCATCAAGTTCCAACCCCCCTGCCATGGGCAGGGACACCTCTCACTAGACCAGGTTGCTCAAAGCCCCATCCAGCCTGGTCTCGAACACTTTCAGGGACAGGGCACCCACAGCTTCTCTGGGCAACCTGTTTGAGTGTCTCACCACCCTCACAGTAAAGAATTTCTTCCTAATTTCCCTTGGTGAAGCCGTGCTGGCTGTCTCAAATTACGTCCCTGTTCTCCATGTGCCTTAGCATAGCTTGTAGGAGGATCTGTTCCATGATCTTCCCAGGCCCAGAGGTGAGTCTGACAGGTGAGTAGTTCCCAGGGTTCTCCTTTCTACCTTTTTTAAAAATGGGTGCAATGTTAACCTTTTTACAGTCACCGGGGACTTCATCTGACTGCCATGACTTTTTCATATCTCATGGAGACTGGCTTGGCAATTGCATCAGCCAGTTCCTCAGGACTCTGGGGTGCATCTCATAATGTCCCATAGACTTATGAATGTTCAGGTTCCTCAAGTGGTCATGAACTGCTCTTACAGTGGGAAGGAATTGGCTCCCTGAGTCCCTGTCTTGTGGTTCATCCACTCAAGAGGTGTAGGAAGAGAGATTGCCAGTGAAGACTGAGGCAGAAAACTTGTTGAGTACACAGAGAAGACACAGAAAGGAGCATAAGGTCTTTAAGCTGTTATGAACCAAACTGCTAATAATTACTGAAATATGGCCTCAATCATCATATTAAAGAGAAACACACTGAAGATCATTACACTCCCACTTACAAAGCATATGCTAGTGGATATTTGTATGTTTAATTTGAAATGAGTGCACCCTCTCCAAATTTTATTGAATTGTATCATTTACAACTATCATCTTACTTCATAGAATCACTACCTATCACAAATGAGGAACTACATTCCTTATCTGTTCTTAATTTCTTCATCACAAAATGTCATAAGTTTGCTCTTATAAACAAATCTATTAAAAAAAAAAAGAAAGGAAGGAAAAAGCATTAGAGAATACTTATAATTCTTCCTCTTCTTTTTCTTTCTTTTCATTGGGAGGAGGGGAAATCATTCATTTCACAGAAAGAAATCACTTTATGTTAATATGGCTATACAAGTGTACAACTGGTATGAGCAAAAAGACTATCTGGCCCTATAAATCAAGCAAAGTAGATTATTTATTAACCCTATTTGGTTGGAACTCTTTCAGAGTTCAAAGCGTCCTTAGCACTCAAGGCACTCAAGAAAAATGGGCTTGACTGTGAGAAGGAAAATGGAAATTAGTGGTATTTGAGCAACAGCAAAATGTTCAAAAGGGAAGTTTGAACTCATGGTGTGTTTACCCAGATTTCATTTGATAATTTCTATGCTAGTGAGTAGTAGCAAAATATCAAAAAATAGAAAACTGATGTGGCAGTATTCCCCAAGTGGCTCAGACAATCACTAACAAGCATTGTTGCTGGCACCAGTAGTGGATCTCTGGCTAACATAACTCACTAAACTAAATCACAGCTGAAAACAGGACCATACTACTCTTTGTGAAAAAAATAAGGTTCCCTTTCTTAATTTTCATTTGTTTGTTTGTTTGTTCATTGTTTTTGTTTGTTTGTTGTTTTTTTTTTTTGTGGAAACATAGCAAACATTGTAATGGACCAAGCAGAGACATGAACTGGAAGATTATTACTTTCAACGCCCAATCTAAGCATATGAGGGAGTGTAGCTGGTCAGTGATATTTCCCTGATGATTGATATGCCAGCATACATACACAATGTCTTACACTTCCCATATACTTTACTAAGTCCATGTTATAATAATACTGTGATGATCTTTTTCCATAGAGCTTAAAAAAAAAGAAATTTGGGGAAATAAATCTTGTGCAGGAGCAGTGAAAGCAACAGATAGAAATGCCATCAGGGCCTATTGCTTATCTCATGTATCTTGCCTCTGAACACATAACATCCATATGGAACTAGGAAAATGGAATACAGCAGAAAATTCTCTTCACTCATGGAACTCAACTTCCTGATTTCAGCTATCAGTATATCTTTAGGATCTGCAAAGCAAATAATGTCACCTAAGATCGGGCTCATGTAGTGATAATTCATATATGGCCCATGGAAATACACTTGATAGTGTTTGTGATGACTATGAAATGCAGTAGTTTATGAGTTCCTTTCCCTTCTTCTATGCCCCACACTCTATTTAGACTATCGCTGCCCTACTGTATCATATGTATTGTACAATGGATAGGAAAAACAATAGAAAATAAACAAACAGGAACAAAGAGTATGTCTACACATGCTATGTTGGCTGACATTATGAAGCATTCTTCAGTGTAACTGAGACAGTGTAATCTTATTACCTTCTTTGGCTTCTAGAAGCTTGAAAATGACAAGTCTGCAAGACACCCATAATAACTTACATGCATGTAAATTACAGCTATTCCTTTGATATTTTTACCTGTATCAAATATCACAAACTTTCAAAGCCAACCTGTTGGGATGTCCCTCCGCTACTAATTATTTCAGTAAACTGCAAGTAGAATTTTACAACTTTCTTTTTTTGGTATGAAAATTAACATGATAAACAAATTTGCGAGTTTTTTGCTGCACTAACTCATGCCAACTCTGCCCATATTTATATTTTTTTATCATATAATGGAACTGTTCCTTTCATCCAAAGTCTCTTGAAGGGCCCAAGTCAGAGTTTAAAATGTCAGTGAGAACATTTCCCCTGACTATGGGTAAGAATGTAGTTCTCCATACTGCTTTTGCTGCTCTTTCAGACAGCTTACAGTGGTTCTTCTCCTTTTAACCTTTTAACACGTCTCTAAATATCACAGAAGAAAATGAAAATTCTCAAATAATTTACTCAATACTTTAAATTTACTGAATACTTCAAAAACAAACACTGGTCAAACATCAACATATGGACCACCTAACTTATAAAATCTCTCATTTTTCATCTTATTAAAAACTGTTGCAGAGGCTCTCTTCCCTCAGAACGTAATTGCTTTAGACCTGTTTTTTACAGATCATGTTTAACAAATGAGTATTTTTTTTCATATATAGCAGAAGAAAACTTGGAGATAAATACAATCTTAAACAAAGGTATATAGAATATATTTATATTATGGAAGAACATTATAATATATGGACATGCCTTTAGGCATATACCTTTAGATGTATTCACAGATGCATATGTTGGCCTGAGTCTTTAAAACCAGAGCTGATCTGGATGCAGGTTGACACCTGCTGTCAGGGAAATTACCATGGCAAAGAAAGTCTCCTAGGACAGGTTGAAGGACAGAAGCTATATGGAGCAGAGGGAATACTTATTTGGAAATCATGATGTGGAAATGGACTTGAGGCACTCTTAGACGAGTACATCTTCTGATGCAGTGTCCTGGCTTTATTTAAAGACAAACTTTTTGCAGGGTAGTGATGATGATGTGCTCTGCCAACGGTGGTGTTAAATATCTGTCCCTTCACCCCTGGCTGATTTGTCACCCGTCCCCTGCTCACCTCAGATCTGCTGGTAGAGCTGTTTGCTGAGTGCCTCCTATGCTGCTGCAGTCCAACAGACTGGGCTTGCAAACCTCTCATTTAGCATAGGAGTGATGACACTCGACGTGAAAGACCACCGTAGCCAACTCTCTTTAGCACAGGCTACTGACACATAAGAAATGGAGTGTGACTGCAGGGGTTGTTTCTGGGACAGCCTCATGGTTTCTAGCTGCCTACACTTCTCAGGCTTCCTGCACTGGTTATTGTAACCAAGCTATGTTGTTTAATGTTAATCCATCCACCATAATAACCACTTTTCAAAACTGTTTATACCTCTGGTATATACAACAGTCTGCAACAGTGGGTATCATCATTTAATCAGGGGGGGGGAAGTTTCCTTTTTTGTTTTGTTTTTGAGCCTTCTTGCCCACTAAATCCTGGTTAATTAATCCCAGTTAACTAAATCTAACTCATCGAACTGTTGGTAAATGGGAGGCCGGTAACCCTTCTGAGAGAGGGAGGACTGAAAGTGGCTGCTATCACAAGCACAGCAAGATTTCAGAAGATCCATTCACGCTCTGACACTTTTTTGAATCCATTGTTGGGAGCTTAACTACGGCAGAAAGAATCCATACAGAAAACTTGTACCATAAAACTTTCTGAGCTTTCCATTTATTCCAATTTTCATTTTGGAAATTACTTTCTGTTTATATCATCTTCACAATTTGTCAGAGTTTGTACCTGAATGAAATAAACTATACAGCAAAGGGTATTTTTGTTGCTGTATCTATGTTACTATTACTCAACTAGGATAGCAATGTTGCTAGTGCTGTGATTTTTAATGGACCAAATTTACTTAGCTATGCTGGCAGAAATTTAGCATATAGAGTAAGCTTTGCTTTTGTTTCTTTCTTCTTTTGTTTTGCTTCATTTAGCTCAAATTTCCTCTTAATTTACCTAAACCAAACTAAAATAAGCCTTACGTATTCTGAAAAAAACATGTTTCTACTGGGTTAATTAACTGGTTTCAAAAGCAAACACTAAATTAAACAAGGATATGAAGGATATATTTTTGCAAAGTACACAGCAGAACATCCAAAAAATAGTTACAATAGGGATAACTTTGTAAAATGTGCCATCAACATCAACATGACAGAGAACCACTGTAACACTGAGCTTTGAAGAAATACGGAGACTCAGTTTTCTGGGAGGCTGTATGTTCTCATTAGAAGCTAAGCACATGAAAGAAATCTAAAAATTGTAGCACCGCAGTGAGTCAGGTCTGGAGAGATGCTGACATTAGACGCCAGGACTGCAGGCCATACAGCCAGCATATTGCTCACAGAAAGGATAAGGGGAACAGGACACGCCACTGGGAAGGGCTGGTGCGTGACAAACAGAATCTCTCTCTTCTTGCATATGTATCAGTGGTACCTTTTTGAACTAGTTTTTGATGAGTTTACAGAGATATACCTTTAGCACACATACCATTATCTGTTTTAAAGACTCTTCTCCATTCTCACTGTTTCCTTCTTCAATGCTGGACTTGCTGCTGTAATTACTGTTAACAACTGTCTGTGTCACAGACACTTTCTGTAAGTTTGCATAGCATTTACCCAAAATGGAGCTCTGATACTTCTTGGAGTCATTAATATAATACAAGCAAAGAACGTAATTAAATATTTATGTTACTCTTCCTTGCCATGTTGGATACATTTTGTTTTATTTTTTAATGAGATCTTTGAGACTCAGTTTACAGCTTTAATAAGATCACTCCAACATCTTCCTGGAGGGTAACAGTATTTTGACCTCTTCTGAAAGGCAACTGAGGAGAAAACAGTATTTCACTCAGAGAGCACTGACTATGACTGTAGACCAGAGGAGTATGTGAAGAACTGGTTGACTACAAGTATTGATAGAATTAGAGAAAAATTATATTTATGTATCTTAAGGGCTTTTTACATAGTACACATTATTGCACTATGGGAAAACAAAGCTCTGCAATATTGTAGAGATTTCTAATAATAAGCAGCTTGTTCTTGTTTCTCGTTCTTCAAGAACGGTTGCTCAGACCTCTATCACAGACTGTAAAACACAGGGCTTTTCAGGAGCATCAGAGATTTGGGAAGTTTCTATGAACATTAGGAATTATATTTCCATAGTCAAATTTTCTACCTCTTTAATTAACAAAACCCATTAAAACCAAATACGTCCACTTTTGCCTTGCAAAATAAAGTACTTCTATAGTTATTTCTTTACTCTCCAAGTTAGCTGAGATCTTTCCATGAGTTAATGACTTACTTTTGCTATTACAGCAACTGAATTACTTGCCCTTCAACTACCTTGAAGTATACAAATAGCAATTAGCTTGTGTTAGTCATTAGCAGCTCACCGTTTTGAGGCTTTTGTACTGGACTGAAATAGATCTATTGGGAAATTATTATAAGCTTTGAATTCTTCTAATTTATGTCACTCTACAGAAACTGGAGACTTGCAATACCTCAGTTACCATGTATATTTGGTAACTCTTGGCTTTCATGACTCAATGAAAAAAGAGAAAGAAAGCCAATTTGTATTTCCAAATGTATGAAAACTGCACTGTGTTTCCACAATATTAGGCATATACGCAGCATGCAACAAACCTGTACCATAATTTATTTATGATCTTCAGAAATGCTGATATAACAGCATATAGTCTATGCTGAACACAAAACTGCCCAACTTCTGTTGGACTCCTTTGACCCAAGAACTATAAACATAATGACTGTGTACACACATGATAAAAACACAATTGTACAATTTTTATATCATTATATTAGTATAAAAGTACTTTCCATGTATAAAGAGCACAAGCCACATCTGCGAAGATTTTATGAACAGGACTTCTGTCAGTGCACAGCTGCCAACACTGTAGGGTTTGTAGGGCACATGTGCTTTGCTGCTCCCCGTCCTTCCCACTCCCTGTCCTTCCCTGTCCCCTGTCCTCAATTCAAGAGGGACTGAGGCACACAGTGTGTTATAGGTCAGTACCTGAATGTTAAACACCCATTTTTAAATACACTGTGGGTTCTCAAAGTGGTTCTCAGACCTTATAGGAAATGTAGGGAAGGGGTTTTCACTTCTCACAGTTTCCTTTCTTCTACCTCTGAAGCTTTGAAGCTTTTTCAAAAGCCATAGCTCCTCTTGCCAGTTTGCGGGATCTCTGCTGTGCTTTTATTGTTAGAAACGTGGAACCGTGTAATTAATACAGTTCTTTTGTTCTTTTTGTTGGAGTGCATGGTTCTTCCATATTTAAAGAATATCAATGTCCATCTTACTGACCTGCAGTACTACAATAAAGATGAATAAACTAAAGAAAAAAGCAATGAAAATGAGCATATGCTGTAGGCATTCACAAACCACTTATAAATAGTGGTCCTGTTATCCCTGGTCCAGGAGAGGAGGAAATACTTGCTACTGCATTTTTGTTGTTGTTGTTGTTCTTGAAAACCATTTTCCCCATTTACTTGGTTTATATATAGATTTCAATTTTTTTATTATTTATTTTAGTTTAGGGATGTAGAATTGAAAGAAATCTCTCCACTCACTGAATCTGGTCCTCATCTCTTGCAAACCATTTAATATGATCCCTGTTGTAAATTAGTCAAATTCTATAATTTCTCTGAATTCGAACCTCAACTGCATTATACACCCTGTATACCTCTTTCTTTCACTTTTGTCTTTTTTTATATAATTGTTATAATGAAATATTGACCACATTATTTTTAAGTGTGGGGAGGCTTGGGGTTTGGTTTTTCTGTTTTGTTTTTTTTTTACTATCTAAAGTTTAGTTCACTTGTATTTCATGGGATCAACAGTCTTCCTATCTCAAGGTTAGTTTGGTCAAGCTAAGCAACTGTCAGTCTGCATTTCCTACTTTAGGGTAGACGCAAAATCGCTTAATAATTCTGGTAGCTAGCTGTAATATGAATATTTCATTCTTGAATATGTATAACAAAAGAGACATACAACTCACTGCTACCGTATATGATTCCTGTCTCAAATGTAAAGAATTATTTGCCTCCAGTTTTCAAAGGCAATTGCCATTGCTTTTTCAGTCTCAGTTCTAAAAAGGTTGAGGTTTATTTTCTTCTTTGTCTG
The DNA here is from genome assembly GCA_026413425.1 of Tringa solitaria. NCBI lineage: Eukaryota > Metazoa > Chordata > Aves > Charadriiformes > Scolopacidae > Tringa > Tringa solitaria. Next base: position 20,747,634 of record JAOXJM010000001.1, on the reverse strand, counting down.
TGGTACTGACTTCTAGTTCTGTACAGACTACCACCTCATTAAGATTCTTGTAACCCTTGCTCTTTCTTTTTTTTTTTTTCATATTGTGGACTACTATTTCACCATATACTAGCTTTATAATATACTTTTACTGACTACCATTCTGCTCAAGGCTTGTATTACCTTTCTCAGCTGTAAATATTTATTACTACTTTTGTAGTGTGTGTGCGCCAATTTGCTCCATTATGATTTATTTTATTTTGCTAGACCTAGTAAATGTATCACAGCTTCCTAACATTCTTTTATTGGATAGCAAAACAATGAGCAACTGTATTAAAGCTAATGCATTTTGACATGTATCACCACTTACAAAAACATTGTTATTGAACCTCAATTATGTTCATTAAAAAGGCATAGCAACAACTTCTAGCACTGATTATATGCCTTTATATTTATAGTCATAGCACTTGTGTTTCTCTGCAGCCGTGCTTAATGTGGTAGGGACAGGAATGTAGGTGATTCTGGCATCTCATCAGGGTAAGCAAGGTGCTATGTAGTTGCGTGTGCTTATGTTTATAGGATGAAAAGCACCTCAGAGTTTTACATAGTGCCATTCTGAAATATTCATTTGCATAACCTCATGATGCCTTTCTGGACGTAGTCTTTCATTTCCTTTGTCTTCAGTTAAGCAATCACTCTTATCCCCTTTCTCATTCCCAGCAGCCTCTTCAGACTGGAAAATCTATGAAAACTTGTTCTCCTTTGGGTGTTACTAATAACCAGCTTCGGCAAGAACGTGTTTGTGAACTTGGAGCCAATTGTTTATGTATTTATTTACATACTTTCAGTGATTGTAAGAAAATAAAAGATGGTTCTGAACTGTCTCAAAATTTTCTAACAGAGTATGCAACCTGTTAAGGTTCCTTCAAACCGTAAATTAGCTTAAGTTTACCTAAAGTTAGCTTTGGAGTGTCTGGTCTCAAGACTAGCACTAGCCTACTGGGAAAGCCTTCAGACATAAGCAGGGAGAACTGACCTGTTGGGCCTCCTGTAGGATAAAAGTAATAAACTGTCAAAGTGATTAGAAATGATAGCAGTTATAGATGATACACCTGCTCCACTCAGTGAGTAAACTCATAAGGACAGGAGACAAAGGTGTTTAACCACTCCTAAGCTTTTATGCTACTCTTCCTCATAGGTTACTATGAGCAAATATACTCTCCAAGGGGAAGGAAAATCACCAGCCTTTCCTAAAATGTTGTCAGAAAAGTATGAAGCACATCTTCTATAATTTTATTTCAATAACGTTGCCCAGTGCAGACAAGATACTTGTTGTACTAGGGGCTGAAAAAGAAATAAAAGGGAAAAAAAAAAGTTTCGTAAAAAACATTTGTTACCAAATCCTGATTTTGAAAGTTGAAGAAAAGTGCAATAACCTGAGCAAATACTGTTTTACTGCTTTTGTTCTGTCTAAGCTGAACAGGGCATGCTTTATTTTAAACTGTGTTGATCAACCAAGATAACTGGAGTACCATTTTTCATAATTTTTACAGCACATGCAAATTAATGTTTGGAGAGAGAGTAAGTATTTTTACTGATATCACTCCAGTCAGCATAGCTAAAGAAATTAGACAAGCTTTTGCATTTTAGGTCCTTTTCTGGGGCTCATCACATGATTTTTCCAGGCTTTTAGTCAGATGTGCTTTTGTAGCAGATGTTTCCTGTTTGTCTATGTAATCCATATTCATACTTGCATCTACCTCTTCAACTAGCTTCTCTTTCATATTTCTCACTCTGGATCTAACCACATACCCATTTTGAAGAAAGAACAGGATTTACTGGGAAATATGGCTTAGTTATGAAAAGTATTTGGTAGTCTGATACTTTTTAATTTTCACTTGACTTCTGCAAGAAATTTTAAGAAACTCTTCAAACAATTTATTACACACTTCCTTCCTCCCTACAGTGCGCTAGTAAATGACCTCGGTCCTACCATCAGTACCATCTAAGAAGATCTAGGGCTTCTTTTCTTCCCTTGCACATGAACTCCGTGCTTTGTAAAACTAAATCTTTCTGCTCATCAAGGCTATAAGCTTGCAGCTGTGAGCAAACAGAAATTATACCCTTATCCAAACGTTAGTCTATGGTTTAAAGAAATATACAAAACAATACTTGTTGTACTTTTTTGTCTCTTTTTTTCACAGAAAGGACGAAGCATACAGCTTCTGACAGCCAGAAGCCATGAAAGACATATTCCAACCAGAATAGCTGCAGGGCTGGCCTACTACTTGATCATGGGAAGGGAAAAAGGTTAGAGGGTTTCAGTGGACTAAAACAGCTTGGGTTATTCTGTTTGGGAAAACTGCAGGTGCCACTGCTCTATATAAATACAGCAGGGTACACTTTATGAGTGGAAAGAACTTTCTGAACTAAAAGATAATGTTACGACAAAAAGAAAAGGGATAAATGGGAAAAGAAATTCAAGATCCTGAGAGACCTGAAACAAGGTTCCTACCTTTCCATCAGAGATTCTTGAACACCTCCCCAGTAGGTTTTTTTAGGTGCAGATCACCAGCCTTTAAAATAGAGTGTGATTTTCTTCCTACAGAATTTATAACACTTAGCTGTCTGAAGCATAGGGAAATTGTATTCAATGACACTGAATGGGGTGTTCCAGCCAGTGCATGGAATTAATCTCATTTTCCTGCAGTATAACAAAACGTAGGTATCTAGATTAACTCAGATTATCTAGACTCTACCTAAAGTTAGTGTAAAAGGTGGGAGATTTTAGAGGATGATTCATCCCATCCTAAACTGTATATCTAGTACCAAAATGATTTTTCTCTAGGGGTGCTTATGATTTCCCGTTGACTGTAGGGACCACCTAAAGATTAGTTTAAATTAGCCAGCTTTAAATGGCTAAAATTACATTATATGAATGCTCTTATGTTTCCCATCACATTAGGATTTCAGTAAAAGTTTCACCATCAGACTTTCAGTCAGTTCTTAGATTTGAATCTGACTTACTAGTGATATTATGTTTAAGTATATCTTACAAACTCTACTTGTAATTTACTGAATAACTGAGTGAGGACAAAAAAAAAGAAATCTCGGTTTTTGTAACGCAGTTTGTTTTGTGTATTAGAAAGCAGTAATTTAAATACAGTAAGTAATTTTAGGCACTATTACTCTGGGAAAATGAAACAAAGTAGATGAAAAAGTAAACATGAAGTACAGACGGTCCTATAAATTGACACATCTGCATAGAAATCAGTGTAGGTCATTGTCCTTGTATCAGCCATTTACATGGTATTTTCAACCAAAGTTATAAACCAAGGCTGGCTATTCAGTACATTCAGTACAAGGCTGGCTACATTCAGTAGCCACGTAGGACAGAGAAGGAATATTAAGCATACTTCTTCTGTTTCCTACTGTGCAGGAAGAGAAGTAAATGCTATGAGACCACTGCCTCCTGCCCACAGACAGAAGAGAGGGAGAGAGGCAGGAGGAATATTTTGAGCATAATGTCAGCCAGTTCAGAATGTGCACTGAAATGTGTGCAGATATTGAAGGTTTTATGCTGCCTCACAAGAAATAATAACAGGCTCTGTTACAGAGATAAAGTCATACAGCCAGAGAATAAGTTCAGCTGGAGGAGTCCTCTGAGTCACTTAGTCCAACTTCTTGCTAAAAGCAGGTCTAGTTGGAGTGGTTTGCTAAGAGTCTTGTTCAATTAAATTTTAAATATCTCCAAGGGTGGAGCTTCACCCTTGATCAAAAATTATTCAAAATTTTGGCTTTCTATCTCACTAGAATTTGTCACATTCCAATCCGTGCTCATTGTTTCTTGTGCTATCACTTCCCCCTTACAAATCCAGTTCTCTGAAGTTGTATGTTATATGTCCCTGGTCATCTTGGTGGCCTTTCACTATATGCACTCCAGTATGTCCATCTTCAAATCTCATACTGGGGGTTCCCAAACACAACCCAGTACTCTGGATGTGGTGTCACTGATGTCACATGGTGCAAAATAACTACTTCCCTGGACCTGCTGGCTGAATTCCTGTGAATGCAGGCCAATAAGCAGCCGGCCACCTTCTTTGCAAGAAGGGCACACTGCTTAATCAAGTTCAACTTCTTGTCTGCCTTGCTGCCAGCCATCATGGATAAACAGAGAACTTCTGAATGAATGCAAATGCAAAACTAAGTATAAAGGAAGTAGAAGCAGTGATGGTCTGCTGTGAAATTCCCTGGTCTGCCTGATACCTTTAGGCAAATTTGGCTTACCTTTGACTTGTGTATTTCTCTTACCACAAACGAAGAATTTCAAGTTTGTTTGTTGCTCTAGTTCTTTAAAGTATTTTGGTGTTGGTTAGCAGCTGTAAAATGCACCCTGTTCTGCATGCCAATCCTCCTCCTTTTATTTCGATGTTTATTTTTTCTCCTACATTCTTGCAACATATTCCTGAAACATTTGACTAAGAATACCCTGAGAACATCTGTTTTGATAGTATTGAGAAGAGGAAGAAATTATTTTTTTCATATATGAACCACAAGGTTCTGCACATTTCTAGAGAGACATGTAAAAATAGAATTAGTAGTTGAAAAGCTCGAGACAGTATGATTTATGGTGTATTTGCTTCTGCTTACTTTTTAGTGTCTTATAATTTTGAAAAGAGATAGATGTGGCAAATAGAACAGGTCCATGGAGGTAGGGATATTACACACTCCAAAGAGAGTCTACCCAACCAAATTCTGTCCAAAGGAACCACCACTTGTAGCAAAGAAAGTGTATTTTCCTATCATATTCAGAATTATTAGTTCTGGGACTGGATATTTTTTCTCCATGAGCTTCTGGATGCAGCCACTTGAAATTAATTTTTCTGGTCAAATAAAAGTAAGGGTTCCGAAAAAGCTGGAATCAGAAATTATTTGGAGTCTCTTTTGTATTACAATTCTCCATGAATTTAAATAGATAAATGAGTGAATAAATATTTTTTCCAGTTGCTACAGTTTTAAGAACTTTTTAAGTACATTTGAAAGGAAATGATTGCTTCAATTTACTGAGATCAAGTATATTGAATTGCCTTTTTTTTTTCCACTTCTCAAGAAATTACGTCAAAATGACATGCTGGTTTTGGTCAACCAGCATGTGCCCCTTTGGATGGGAAAAAAAATAATAAAAAATTGTGCATGACTAAAGCATGACTAAACTACACATTTGGCAGGAAAGCAACCAGCATCTCTGAGCCTCTGAGAAAATGAGAAACTTGCTCCAGGTATCCATTAGTTAAGTAAAGATGTTGGACATCAGGGATCAACATTCATACTTCCTCTTCCCTTGATCAGAGTTCCCCATAGAAAAGAAATGTCTTGCACTGTTTGTTCTTAAGAAATGAGAATACAAGGAAATTCCTGTCCTAAGGAATGCAAGGTAATACAAAACTTTTGTCAGTGTAGTTTAAAGATTCCATTTATCTGGGATCATGAAATTATATTAATATCAGCTTTGATAAATGTGAATTGTGATAGAATGCTGATGTGGATGTCATTCTTCATTGTCATCTATAGGTACCTAAATATCTCTGTGGTTTTGGAAGAAATGATGTACTACATCCCTCTCTCATTGAATACACAGGAAAAATCTTCACCATGTGGAAAACAACCCCATAGCATCTGAGAAAAAATTCTTGCATAAAATTCCAACCAGTTCCAAATATTTCTTCATAAGAAAGAGTGACTGATCTCAATGTTTACAAAATCATTTTTCATATGCCTGTAAAATCAGTGTGTGAATAATATTTTGGTGTAGCTAGGACACATGTAGGACAAAGTTTGTAAGTAGACCAGCAACTGTTATACTTCATTAATCAACAAGTACAGATCAAAACTTTTGACAAGATTTCAGACACCAGTCATACTTCAAACTCAGAAAATGACCTCAAGAAGAACTTGCGTACCCAAAGTTTTGATTTTTTTCTACTATGCTAAGTAGTCTTATACAAGATGTTATCTCTGTTTTGTCTTTGAGTGAGACAACTTGTGTAAGTACTTAATCATGTATTGCTACTACAAAGTTAAATGCAGTTTAAAGAAATGAATCTTATCCATTTTGTCAGAAAACTTTCTTTATGATATTTGCTCTTCACTCTTCTTCTCAGAAACTAAGCAGAAAAAAGAAATCACATATTAATGCCTTAGGAGATAAATAGAATATTTACTTATTTCACCTTTTTATACCAGGGTCATTTATGATAACACTATCTGTCCTTTAAGAAAAATAAAGTAAATAATTGTATAGAAAGCTATATTTCAGTACCTTGTAGTTTTCAATCCATGTTGTTATCTTTTATTACAATTATTTGTACATAGAAACCACATTAGCAATTTTATATTAATCACATAACTTTTTTTTATAATTGCACAACTTTATATATATTATAGAACTTTATACAAAGTTGACTTGAAGTATGACTTGGGTCAAAGTTGTGTACAGAAATGTTCAGGGAAAATTTTTTGCAGCTTCATTCCATTTTCTAAAAACCAGTATGTAACTGTGAGTCAGCAGATGCAGATACAACTATACTTATACCGAGGTTCTAGCAAATCCAGTAGAGCAGCTCTGCTCTTCTCCCCTGTGTATTTACCTTGTTCAATGGATTGGGGTTGAGGTGCTCAGTGCCTAGTAGCACTGGCAGTTAGAAATCTTTGAAGTGAACAAAGTTCCTTTCTAATTTGCAGTGTATATGACTGTAGAACAGAAAACTAGAACAAAATAGGTATAGTACATTTGAGAAAACGTGGAGAGACCCAACAGGCTGCAGCTTATTAGTGTTCTCTTCAGGAAACCAAAGGTCAGCTGAACTCTGACCATAACCAGGACAACATCATAACCTGGGCTATGGGATTCAGATCTCCCCCAAAATCAACAAAAACTTGCATTATTCTCCTGAAGAAGTTCTGCAAGTGGGGGCCAAAATACAGTCACAAGGAGAAAAATTGAAGCCAACTGGGCTTTGATAAAACATGGCTAATTTAATCAGCTTATTTTTCTCTTGTTCATTCTGTTATAGCAATCATTAAGAACATGGATATTGAGACTAAACCAATCTAATTCTTTGGCTGTGAGGTCTAAGGTTAAATTTTTACCTGAATTTTTTGGAATTTTTTTGTGTATGTGTGTTAAATAGTGTACATTTGATAATATCATAAAATGACACGAACAAAGACATGTAATTGAACACAGATTGTGAAGGAGTCTTGCAGGCTACTGAGTTCAGAGCACTATCATACATAAGTATGTTAACCTAGTAGATTTCAATTGTGGGACTAAGAAGCACTTCGCACATCCCAGGTCAGTCAGCTTTCTCCTGACCTCACAGTGTGGCAAGACTTTGGAAATCCACATTTCTTCCTAATCCCAACAATGTGTTGGTCTCTATGGTAAGAGACACGAGTATAGGAGCTAGAGGGAAACTTGGACGTGCATTGTCTGTTATGGATCAAGGGAGGTCCAAAACACTAGATTTCTCATGGAAAAACACATGTCCCGCAACTTAGACTTGATTGATGTGTCTACCACAAGTTACAATGCATCTAGAAGCCTTATAACTGAAAGCCCACACTAGAATTTATCAGGAAAAGGAAAGGATTGCTAATCGTTTACATTGTGATTAGAAAATAAAATCAGTGTGTGGTATATGAATTTTTTTTGGATCTTTTTGCTTTGCAGGTTGGTCTATGTAGGGAAGAGTGAAAAAAGGATTAAGCAAACTATTACCCTTCTATGAGTACCATTCAGAGTACCATAAATACGGTTTTCTCACATGATACAGCAAAAGTTCAGCGCTGTGTAGGATCTCCTCTTCCTCTCTCCCAGTATGATAGATGCTATAAAATAGTTGTCATCCGGGTCTTATAGAACACCAGTTATTTGATCTTTCTTTGCCTGATTATCTTTAGATAGAACTTGGCTTTGTTTTTATCATTTTGTGATAAAAGAGTAGAAACCCGTAGAGAATTAAATATATCAATATTTCCAATGGACTATAAATAGAAAAGCCTTTAGCAATATCTTCAAGTTGTGGAGTTCATATTCTACTGTGGAATCTCACCGTATTTGGAAAATACCTATGCTATTTCAAAAGAATAAATATATTTCCAGCTTTTGACATTGTCACACTCAAATAAATTTGTTTAAATGTATGTATATAAGATCATTTTCATCATGCAGACACCTGCAATTTTCCTGAACAGATAGTATCTCGCCATTTTGTACAATAATAAGAAAAGTGGATAAACACCAGGATGAGCTAGCCCTGTTCAAGTTCCAAAGTCACATAGAAAATGTAGAAGAGCAACTTATTATAATTTTATATACATAGCTGTCATGTTATGTCATCACACTTCAAAGTAATAAATCACCAAAGCATATTATGTCAGATCTTGAAAACCATAATACATTGCTGTTGAGACACTAGACCCTTAAGGCAATATCACAATCTGCACTTTCCAGCACAGATATTTACTCTGCAACAAAACAGAAATAGTGAAAGCTCTCAAGGACTCATGCTCTTTGGCTTCCTGGAGTTTGGCAGGCTGTTCATCCACCTGACACAATTAATCCCAACAATTAGACAATATAACAGAAGAAACATATGAACTTTTTCTGAGAACCACTTTATCGTATGTTGCATAAAAATATTTGAGGGCTGGGGAATGGTCAGACTGAAAGTTCAGTTCATGATTATTTACAATACAGCATACGTTAGTCTAAACGGAATCTATGAACAGCTTTGCCATTTGTTGTTTAAAAAAAAAAAACAGAAAGAAGGAAGAGAAAAATGAGCTCCATTTGCTTCAGACAGCTATGGGGTGGTCAAGCTAGAATACTTGGCACAGAATATGTTTAGAATTGAAAAACAGTTTACATCTGGGCTCTGCTCACAGATTATTTAACTCATCTGTAGCTGCCTTTGTTATCCCAAGCACTAAAATATATTTCTATGAGTCCTTCTATGGGCTCACTGCAGCTAATCCTGACTACCAAGAGAGGGGCTGAGGCTGCCCTGGCCCCTCCATGGCTTTAACAGGCAGTCCAGGGCAGGATTTTCTGTAAGCAAGGCTTCCCATGCAGACACACTCTGCCAGAGCTGGCCCGGCTGCCAAGAAGACAATCATTTCTCCCAGCAAAAACATCAGGGAGTAAGACTCCTGCATGCTAAATAGTAACCAAGCTCTTGAGTAAAAGGCTCTTCTTTGCCTCACAGAGCTACAACCTGGCAGGCTAGGATGGCATTTGGATTTTCAACAAAAGCAATTTGGGGACTGATGCACTAGAAGAAATTGAGCTGTAGTCACCATCATCATCAAAATTGGTTAGGCGATCAGTGGACACCACAGCTGGGGAGGATTCAGGGATGGTAGAGCCCTCCACACTAACCTCACAAAGGCAATTTGGGCTTATCAGTGCAGATAAGAGATTATTTGCATTTTTACTGGAACAAAACCCAGGACTGGAAGCCATAGTACAACCAAGATAGGTATTTTAAACTCGTGAAATACCACTCCTGTTGAAATCTCCATGTGAAAGCCTATTAGAACTACGGATTTTCAGAGATATTTGTGTTACCTACACCTGAGAAAAGCCAGTGCTGCATGTCTTCCCTTGTACTTTATTATTATTATGCTATCAAGAGAATATGGTGAGGATTCAATATCTTATATAAATTCACTAGAATACACAATACACAAACCTTCTTGCAAAGTTAATAAAAAGCTCTCTGGCTACCTTTAAATTTACCTGGCCTTCAACTAACTTAGAAGTGTAAAAAAATCAAAGATTCAGTGAAATAAAACATGTTTGAGACACTTTCTGAAGACTTTGCTCACATAAATCATCAAACTCTTCCTTACAGACATTTTTCCTCAAGTGATAGCTAAAATAAAGACAACAATATTCCTTTATCAAATAATTCAAGTGTAATGTAATAAAAATGACTACTAAGTTTAAACTTTTCCTCATATTATTTTACAGAAGAAATCAGGATACTGATAAAAAATAGTAAGTATTTTCAACCTTTGGCCAATTATTGAACTGGCATATTGAATTGTTGCCATACAGAAGTTTCTAGAGATGAAAACTAAGTTTAGTAACTTTCCTCCCTTTTCCCTCCCTCTTCCTCTCCTTTTTTTTTATTCACTTACTGACCTGCTTGTCTGTGGTCTGAACTGAAAATAAAATGAAACAATACATGGAGATACAGGAAAAAAATTCTAGATCAAATTTTGCAGAATCATAGAAACAGTTTCTCATTGCTTCTGTATGCTGGATAGTATCTATAACTATGTAAGGTGTTCCACACATTTTTAAAGATTCTCCTATTTACTTGAAATATTACATTCTTCTTTTCATATATCATTTCTAGATGATTTCAGTCCATTTTGACAGTTTAAGTAGGACTGGAAGGATGTCTTAGCCTCAAATGGAAAATCTTTGTTGAAAAATCTGTTGAACAATTAGGAGATACACAGCACTTTGTTTTTCAGATGGTGTAAAAAGGCATGACTCAGTTACAGTCATTTCAGATATCTGGTGTTAAGAGTGAATTGAAATATCTGTCCTAACTTCAAAAAAATTAATTTAGTGTGGCTTTGTTTTAAAACATGCTGTTCTTTTGAAGTTGTTATATATGCCTCTACCAAAAAGAGAAATATTTAAACATCTGGCATTTTTTTCCTATTTTCCTGCATCTTGTCTAAAAAGATGAATTCCTCAAATCATTGTGTAACCTATGTAACATCTATTACACCTAATCATTACCCACTACAATGCTTTGGCTGTAACACATCTCACAGTTCCGATGAGGGGTTGGCCAACTACACACATAATGTGAGTAGGTGTGCCAGATCTGAACCTGACCTCAGATCTCCAACATATGTTTTACATTTCCTAGTCAAATTGGGGATTGTGTTCTCAGATGTTTAATTTTTTTGCTTTCCAACTGGAACAGATAGTCATAAGATAGACTACTGTTAACCTTTATGTGTGGCTCTCCAGAAGGTGATTGTTGTTAAACCACATCTTTTTAAGACTTTCATCTAGTTTTAGAATTCATACATGTAATAGTGTTTTCACATTCGTTTTCTGGAGATTTTTCTATGCCCTGGTATTTGAGCATGAAAGTTACTTTTACATCCAACTCAACACCCCCCCCCCCCTTTTTTTGTTTATATCTCCACCTAATTTCTAAATCTTAATTCTGTAATCACAGGTGCTCATACAGCTCATACAGCTCCACTTCTTTTCATGCTTACTAAGAGAAATGAAATGTTGTGCTTTTCAGATGTCAGTTTGTCTCAGAGTTTTCCTAGTTTTCTGTGGAATTTGCAGTTAATGTTAAATAATAATTAGTTAATTATTAATTAGTTAATTAATAATTTCCATCATTGAATGGATTAATGAAATAATTCAAATGTAGTGGTCCAAGTGGGGTAAGATGATGCTGTCCTATCATATGAAACCTGTGCTTCTACAATTCTTCTATGTTTTGCAGAATCACAAAATAAGGAGGTACTTAGAAAGGTCATCTAGTCTGTCTACCTGCCTCAAGGCTTGATCTGCTTATACCTATGGCAATCCTAGCAGATGTTTGTCTAACCTTTTTGTAAAGGTATCCATTGACATCCACAATAAATGGTTCTTTATTTCACAAATGCAAATGTATGTCCATTTTCACACATGAGCACACACAAAGGGGTGTCTGGTGAAACTTCAGACCTCTGCATTCCTTATATTTTAATTAGCTAATTTTTACAAACTCTTTTATATGAAAGCAATAGCATTTTAAAAAGCACACTTTTAACAGATAGTAATTTTTCTTGTGTGAAGAAAGCAGTGGTTAATAGCTATATGTTCGTGAAAAAATTAATAAAACAAAATGAAAAGAGAAAATAACTCTCCAAAAGCAAGTAAACATGGAAAGCAACTAGGTGTTCAAAATTGCCATGAAAGACTCTTTTTTTCATTAGATTACTAACTAATTAGTGATGGCTGTGCTGACTAGAAAGAACAGGTTAGATTCTCATTTGGATTAAGTTGTGTTGGTCAATACAGTTAAGATTATTCGTATAACTGGATCAAAATTTAGTTCCATATATAAAAAGGAAAATAAGCTTGATATATTATGTCTGGCAGATCTCATTTAAAAATATTTTTCTTTGAAATTCAACATATTCGTTTATAAAGATGAGCAGTATACATTATCATAATAAGTACTGCATTCTTCACATTATCTCTTCAGAAAAAATGACTGATAGTGAAATACCAGGCAAAATCAGCAGAGGAAGAGCACAAATAAAAG
>JAOXJM010000001.1:20685655-20711159 GCA_026413425.1 Tringa solitaria | reverse complement strand
CCACTTATTGATTTTTTTATTTATATGTATATGAATTTTGCTTTGACTTTATTTCATTTAATTCTGTTTTCCTCCTTCACTTTGTACCGGTCTCTACCTTTTTGCTATTCCTCTTCTCTTCTGCACATCTGACCAGTTTCTCCTCTCTTCTGCCTACCCATTTCATAGCTTTGTTCAGCCATTATCAGTCCTTCCTCATACATCTGGGTGTCTCCTGTTTCACCATCTGGATCCACTAAACCTCTCACTGCATTTCTCTTTTCTCCATGTGAGATCAGAGGCAGCCTCTGATGTTGGTGAAAAAAAAAAACAAAAACCAATCAAAAAGCAAAAAGCAAAGAAGAATGCTCCAGACTACAAGCCAGCATTTTTGGTTGTCTTTCTTTAGAGAGTATCTATACATCTGAGTTTGATTAAGAAAGATAGGTTCTCCTAAGCTTTAATGACAGGTCCTTGTTTGGGTTTTTGTGTTCTCAGAGGCAACTAAATATACTAATGTACGCAGACATGCAGGTCTTCTGAGTGAATGACGATGAATATTTCCATATTTTACTGCATCTTAAGTAGCAGGTTGTTTACAAGATGACATTAGACTACTGAAGCTAATTTCACCAGCATCCTTCAATGGAGAGATATAGGCCTTTGTAAGGGAGTTGGAATGTCTAAGTGGAGAGACATGGTCAATTCAACCTGTGAGCTACAACGTGCAAACAAAAGGAAAAGGAGAATTCTGTCCCCCTACACTACATATATCGTTGGTTTTTTGGTTTGGTTTTTTTTTTTTTTGGAGTACTGGTTTTCAGTTGGATTAAACAGCTGATCTGACCAAATTCACAATTGCCCTACATGACATCGTTTGTGCCACCAGAGACAGGATGGCAGGAAGGTTCAGCCACAGGCAAAATGAAGGGAAACCATGGCGTCACATCCTGATGGCTGACCACAGTTAGGTTACAGGTGAAGGCCCCTCTCTGAGGAGACAGGACCGCTTTTCTTCACTGAACCACAGAAGGATCCCAGAAAGTCAAGCATGGTGGTCTAAAGCTAAATTTTGCTATTACACGTCCTTTTCTCTCAGTATTTGTAACTCCTTCCTATGGTACTTGGAGGAAGTCTCAGAAACAGAAAGAGATGTGATCAGTGTTTATTAAATTAACACATACATTTAAAAAAAGATTTCAGACATGAAAATAACATATTCTAAGGCAGTTCAATGCAGTAACATAATTAAAATTGCTGAGTTAAGTAAATAGTGGCAAAAATGATTTCTAATTCAATCAATTTCTAATTCAATAAATATTACAAATTCATTCAGCTTAAAACTCTAGAAATATATTATGTAACACTGAAGATGTAGTGCATACATCTACAGAGACAGGTGGTGTAGGATATTTCATCAAACAATTGATATGTGAAAAAATAGCATATTTATCTAAATGCAAAGCAATCAGTCTTACTATGTTAAACTGTAAATTAACTAATAAGTTCCATTTTATCTTGCTTTACCTCTGAGTTTAGAATACTAATGAAATCTAGAAATTTAAATGAAAGTTGGGCTTATATTGTCTTCTAATTTGTTAGACTGTGTAAAGTCAACCTCTATCCTGCACATACTACTTTTCATCATGTTCCCTTCTCAAGCTAGAAATATCCTACACATCTTTTTTTCCTGAAAAATTCAATAGAGAAGAGACCTAGTATTTTCATTCAATTTTAACTTTAGAGCAATTAAAAACAAATGGGAAAGGAAAGCAATTTTTTCAGTTGGTCAGTTTGAACTTGTTGTTCTTTGTTATTTTTAACATTTATTTAATACAAAAACCTGACACAATATTAAAGGTCATTATTATAGATTAAACTCCCTTACCGTTTGGCTAAAACCTTAGATCCCAAACTAGAAACATGTAATATTCTTACTGTTAAGCAGAATGCTGAATCAAGAGCATTCAAGTTTTGTAAAGTAAGCATGTTTACACCCTTTTTTTGAAAACTGGGTCAAAAAGAGGTATGAATGTCATTAGGTCCTCCAAGGAAACATTAAACTAAACAGGAAATGAAAATGCAACTTTCTTGATATTTCCCAGGGACAAGAACAAGTGCAAGAAAAACAAATATAAACCTTTTGCATCAAATATTTTAGGTTAATAAGAAAGAGAAAAGGGGAGAAAAAGGGAAAAAACAGAAGGCCACAAAATTCCATGCTGTTTTCCTCACCTTTCATTTTTTAGCAGGTGAACCTAGATGGTGGTTACATAGTGAATATAATGGCTGTACAGACATACTAATCTCTCAAAGTTTTTATTTTTGTTTTTCTCCAAGTGAATTAGGGTAACTATATTCAACTTTCACCTTTTTTCTTTAAGGAGTAAGTTATGGTTTATTTCCTGTTCCGTGGCAAAAGTTGGAAGGAATAACACAGAAGCTCTTTTTCATAAATATTTTCTATTTGTTTTATTTATTTGTATAGGTTCCCTCTCTTCTGAAAAAGCACATTCACTTCAATTAAACCAATAGCCAACGTAATGAAGGTACAATCACTTCACCTGAAATCATGTTGAATCAGGAAATTGTGGCTTTCTTGTTGTCACAGGCAAGAAACAAAATCATCTTTAATATTTGTCTATGGGACACAATGAGCGCACAAAAGCCAAGCGTGTACTAACATTGCTCAACAGTGAAGTTTCCAAGTATTAATAAAAGTCTTGTACAGGTTTGGCTCTCAAAGTACAATAAATATGAGATGTCTTCTTCTTCTCAGGTAACACTGTCATTACAGACAACAAATGGCATGAATGAAACAGAATGTTCTTCCTCACTTGGACAAATTCCCTGTCATATTTACATTTTGTGTTACCAAACTTTTTTTCTGCATTGAATGCTTCCACTTTTAAAAGTGGAGAACACTAAGGTTTTGGTATTTATGTACTACAAGAGAGCAAGAAGGATCTATTTGATAACTACTTGCCTCTTGACGGGCTTGATCTATATATGCTTGCAGCCCATGAAAGCACTTCTATGGTCTTCAACAAGTTTTTGACTCCAATACATTTCTTAAGCTAGACTTTACAAGAACTAGTAATGTTCCTTTATTATATTTTTCTTACTGATTTCAATAATTTCATATGGCTTCTGTCACCAGAACCATATTCTTTTCCACAATTTTTTAAATATTATCAACCAAGTGCCATTAAGCAAAGGATCTACTAACAGATCAGGCATTCTAAATTAGTCAGTACCAAAACCAGTTCATAGTACTGAACCTTAGTTAGTTTTACTGTTTGTCAAGGTATTTTGTGCTCCTTAACAAGGTCATCTACTTCGTGTACAAAACGACATATATTCTAGCAGAAATTCTTGACAACTGTAAATATCCCCAAACTTCTGAAGAGAAGGGGAAGATGGTTTTAATAGATTACACGTAAAATTAAAAGCACAGTCATATTTTAAAGGTTTTAAAACATTTTCAGTTTTTAAGAGGCAGTGACATTTTCTTTTTATGATCTAAAGTATCAGTGTGGAAGAGAAGTTGGGTAAGGGATTAGTGGGGTACTCCAGAAGTTCAACATTAGCCAGGGACAGAGGCTGAAGCCAATGTAGCTCAGCTTTTTATCTTTATTATTCTTCTCAAGGTGATGAATGTGCCATAGCAGTATAGTTCAGTGAATATGTGTAATTCCCCTCCACTTCTAAAACACCACAGAAGTCCTGTCTTGGCACTTGATGAAGACTTTATTCCTTTAATTTCAAAACTAACAGCACTTTGCTTGGAGCCATAGCTGAAAATTTTCACTCCTGCAAGTAATAACATAGTACAAAAGGGCTGATGAATGAAAAAAAAAAAAAATTAAAGCAGCCTAAAGTTAATCTACACATATTTTCCTAACTGATAATCACACAAGTAATGCATGTTAAAAAATTATTCCAGGCAACTATAAATTATACACTTATCCTGCATGCTGTAAGAAATTCTTTAACTTCATATTTACCTTAGATCAGCCTCTCCTAACCATACACAGTAGTCATACGCTACTTCATCAATACACCGATACATTGCATGGTTCAGACTCTGCTAGTACTATTGGTCTGAATAATTATTCATGCTTCAAAACACAGGAGAAAGAAGATTCTACATTCATTTAATCCATCAATGAGTACCGCATATTATAATCTACCCCTTCACTTATCAATATAACTGCAGCTTATTTGAAATAAGTAGGCAGAAAAGCATTCAAAATTATCTTAAGGAGTTTATTTAAACAGGTTACATGCTATCATATGCATGGCAAAATTTAGGAAAAAGGATATGTTCACTTTTGGTAACTGAGGATGCTGCTGGAACACTGCAAGAGCAGCAACAAAAAACATCTGTGGTGGGATGTAGGTAGACATGGGGTTCAGTGCATCCCTCACACAGCCACTCCGGTCAAGGCATGGCTGAAATTCTACTATTTACAGGAGCACTTACATGCAATGTTCAAAGGCTTCTTTAAACCACGTTTTTTTTCTGTCTAAAAACCAAAACTTCTGGCAGCTATGCTGGGCAATGCCATCTGAAAGAGCCCTTCCTATGGGCCAGATCATCAGTGACATTCACTAGTTCTGTAATGTCTAAGTATTTCCTAACCCTTATATTCTCCAAAACTTCATTTCATTTTAGCCTAGCCAGCTTTCAGAAGACATTTCACTGTGCTAGAGAGTCAAAACCAAACTATGGGTTTCAACCTTTTGCTCAAACTAATGAGAGTCAAGAAAATTATATTTAAAAATGTGTTTTACCTAGGGATTTAAAAATAATAATTTGGAGGAAGAGTTACATGTGATGAAGGCATTCTATAGCAAAATGGACATTAGTATACTTATTTATTAGGTTTCTGAAGCCAATTCCAGGCAGGCTGATGAAAAATAATGAGCCCGTGAGATGTTGGGGGACATCTTTTGGTTCCTTTGTGTGGTACAGCTGCATATGAGTAAATGAGTAAAGTACTGGAAGACTCTAAATAGTGGAACTGAAAAGGAGGACATAGAGGTTGGATGAAAGGTAAAGGAGCTTGACAGATGAACTTATAGCAAAGACTTTCTTCTGCTGTAACATAAGCAGTAGGTCTGATGAATCCTACAAACACATCATTTATTTTAGCCATTGTCAGTGACCACACCGGGCAGCTTTAGACCATTGTTGTCCGCTCTTTCTGAAGATGTCACTGAGGCCATTTCATCACAGGAACCTCATGACAAAGGGCCATGAAAAATAAGGTCATGTTAGTTTGTACAGTACATATAGCCATGCACACCCGGTTCAGCAGTCAGATAGAAAACTCCATGAGTGTCGTAACTCTTTCCTTAGGTCTCTAGTGCAGTGCTTCCACCACCCTCTTCACACATAAAAGTTTTCACAAACAGACTAATTTTCCAACACTGGCTCTGAAAGGATTTTGATAGTAGAAAACTTGGGGAATGTTAAAACAAACAAAAAAAAATGGCCAGCTCATTTTAAATACATTTTTTACACAGCTCAGCCACACTAAAAGAGCCAACATGCTGACATTTTCTGAAAGTAAAAAATCAGATATGTGTCATGTTTCATGGAGATTCTGCATCCATGCATGCGCGATTACCTATATAACAAGAACAGGACTCAGCTCAAAGCATATTGGCAATTTAGGCACTCTGCCAATGACCAGGAAATTAAGAAATCAGCAGGAGAAATGACATGTATAATCACATTAATAAGCCAGAATATTTCACTGTATTTCTACATTCTGTATGGAAAAGAGATTCCTGAAGTGGTGAATCCACAGTGATATATGCTATCCCAAATAAAAACAGAAGGTATGAAGCCAATACTGTACAAATGGAAAATAATGACTCAGCTATGTAAATTATTAAAGTCCTTTTAGTAAGTCAGATGAACAATCAATGGTATACTACAGAAGGTCTTTCTAATAATGCATATGGTAAGGCGAAGAGCAGTCAAAAAGAGCAGAGCAAAAGCAGTTCAAAGCAATATCCAGAGAAAGATGTCTGTGCTGTAACACATGACAAGATTATGTACACAGCAGGATATTTTAAAAGATACCAGAATCCTAAGAATGTTCTGGTGAGAGAATTGTTTGCCTTTTTGGTATTTAGTGACTGATTATGACTATTAAAATCTCAAAAGAAATTGCAAAATTATAAATCTAATACATTATCTAACTATATTTCCTAAAAATATAATACAAGTGGGCAAACAAGAATTTATTTGATAGCAGAAATTCCCTAAAACTCCCTGAAATATGAGATTCCTGCTCTTTGGTCCCTTGAGGAGACAACTACTGTGCACTGCTTGTCTGTTTATACTTCACTGGAGCAGGATGGAAAACATGGCCACTTTGGTCTACAGTGCAACAGAAGCCTAGATAGCCCAGTTGCAACCAGCCCTCGAGCTGCAGAACACATGGTTCACTTTTATATTAATTTGCATGCACTCCCTTACCTATACTAACTTTTAAAAATTTTTGCTTTTCTCATGATAATTATAAATGGATGTAAAGAAGAGTAGGTGTTCTTCAATATATTCTGTCACTGCATTATTCCTTTTGTCTTATTACTCCATTTACTACTATTTTTCATACATTGAATGAATCCTGAAAAAAAATGAAACATGTTGAAAGGCACATACAGTCAGCCATAACTGGAAGTAGTACTTGCTTTAGCCTTGAGTCACTATCCATGAGCACAGAGAATGTGTTGTTAGGATAAAGCACCAAATATAGGCACTGTGAACAGGTAGCTTCTGCTTATTTCTGTCCTAAAAGGCTTGCTTTTACATTATTATACCTTTTTTGAGGCCATTTAGTCTGTATTAAATACATGTATAGACAGAGCACTGCTGGTTATTCAGGAAGATTTCAGGTATAGAATAGATTTTTGACTTTACCCATGAATTAAGGATCACCTCTGTGTTTTCTCATCCAGCATTTTACACTGAGATAGACGACCCATACCTCAATACACTGCAGTGTTGGTAGTTGATATATCAATACCCCTGATCTCAATACCTCTTCATTACCCTTTTAATCCATACCTTTGTAGCTAAAGAGTTCTGTGAATATCATATGCACTACTGTATCAATTCTGGAAAGGAAAAACAGCAAATAATGGGTTCTGAAGTCCTGTTAATGAAGATACTCCAGTAGCATTCCCACAAATCACAAGATACTAGACATTAGCTTCAGAAATCTCATCTATGTGGATGAGAAGACATCTGAATTAAGGCACATGTAACTATAGCTAGCCAAATCATTAGCACTCTCAGATTTGTCCCTTCACCTTCCCCAAACAATTCCTAATGTGTCACTTGTAATGAGCTGTTTTCTGCAGTTACAGTTGTTTACTATCCTACTTGTTAAATCTGCTTATTTCTTGAATTAATAAACATTCGTCATTTCTGAAGGCAAATTCTCGGTCTGTTCAACTGATGCCTTCTTCAATATCCCACTTTTCATTTACGACTAGTCTTCCTGCTAAAGCTGTTGATCACTGCTCATCCAACAGAGAGAAAGCTCATGGTGGTGTAATCAAATGTAATATATAGATTGTCATCCATTTCATAGGTTAAGATAGGATAAGCAGCTCCTAGGCAGTGTAGCATCTCCTATTAGAGCTCACCATCACCTAAAATGAGAAAAAATCAAGGCACGTAGAACAAAGTTGTATTTTAAATCTCATTTTCAATGAATCAGGCATTATCACAGTTTGTGAATTTATGTTTAAATATATATAGTAAGAAGAAAATTAGTAGCTGCAAAAGATTAGTCCCACTGATTTTGTGCACCTTTAAGATCCTGAAAACACGCTCTCTGCTGCTATAAACATTGGTCTACAAAGGCTTTCAGATTTTCTTTGAGAGGATTTTTTTCTTGTTTTTTTGCCATTCTGCTATGAAAAGAAAACCAATGCCTGAATTCTTTCTGTTTTAGCAGCTTCTCACCCACGAAACTGCAACGCAGCTGGTTAGTAGCATACTGCAAGTACTAATTTTTCCGATATTGAAAAACTCCTAGTTAAGTCATTCCACTGTGTGACACCAGTTTATGTTGCTCCTGGGCCTGTTCTGTCATGTCTAGGGGTATGTCGAACTAGTAACATTAAGATGATTTAAGCAATGATAATATAAATCATGCTGTGTTACAGTAACTGGATATTTTCTATGTTTATTGCTGTATCTTGTCCCAATATAACCTTTATCCTGAAAAATCTTAAATATCTCATCTATAACCACAGAAGACAAACTGAACTTTCCCACTGAGAGAGATTTTTCAGGACAGCCTGTAAAGAATGTACCATATATTCCAAGAATGCATTCCCTTGCCTCTGCTATTTTAAGTGCACCTTAGGAAGCTATGATAATTACTGTGCTCATCAGCTGTAGTAATTGTAGGGAAGAATGTTCATATCAAACAGAGTTCACATTGCTATGGTAACACAGCCAGTAATAACAGTGTGGACCATTTTAGAACAGGGATCCCCAGTTAGAGATCTGAAGCACCTGCAGGTGCAAAGGATTTTTCCATCCTACTCCCGCCTTGAAATATCTGTGCCAAACCAAAGTCCTCTTCTTACACCAAAACAGTCAACAGTTTTGGGGAAAAAAACAAACTGAAATACAAAAACAATGAAACCCCCAAACAAACAGCCTATTCTAACACAGCAGTTCTTGCTGTTAGAGAACCACTGCTGTAGCCAGAATAATTTACAAATAAAACAGCCTGGGACTGATACGAAGGCCTCTTTTCACCTTTCTGGCAGTGTAATGTAAGGCCTGAAACTGTTGTAAATTATAATGGAATGTGGGTGCTAAATTTAATCACATTCACACCCACTTTAAGGATCCTTCATGGTAACGGAGCTATGAAAGAAACTTAGGCTTATCTACTTTTAGAAGTTATTTCAAAATAAAGCAGAGTGCCACTTTTAAAGTGCATTGGCTATTTTGAAGTAGCACCCTATATGGGAACTCTTAATCTGCAGAGTGCTTCCTCTGTCCCTCTTTCAAATTTAACGTAATCCACTTGAGATAACCAGAAAAAAAGGCTCTCATTGCAAGCTATTCCAGTCAATTTTCCAGTGTAGCTTTTTACTGTAAGTGCAATCAAACCTAGTGACTTAAAGTACTGGTTTTAATGGTCTATTCTAATGCTAGGACTTCCAGGAATAATGGAAATTGCAATTATGAGCAATACCATAGAAATAGCAAAAGTTCATTTTCAGAAACAGGCAGCCATTTTTTGCTCATTTGAGAATGCATTCCACAGCATGATTTCATTTCGGAAGAGTTCTCCCTTGATGCAAATTGTGTGTCGTGGATATTTTTAGTGAGTGCCAAAAGTGTGGTTATATATTGGAAAACGGTTTGCAGCAATCCATTAAGGAGGTACCATCCTTGCCCACACCTGGGCTTATATTTCCCTTCTCGTCCTATGGCTGCCATTTCGTCAGTTGTGCTCATCTGGCCATTTATACAGCCATGCTCTGCAACAGAACTGTAATAACAGCAATTTAAATATACATGTATTTAGGTTAGGCTGTTTTTACTTTAGTGGATTATTTCATTGGTCTGGTTTAGATCACATGCCACAAAAAAGCTGAATTTGTAAAATTGGGTAGCTGGTAACCTTGGCCAAGATGGATGTGTGAGGACCATGGGAACTAACTACTGTTGACAGGAACCTACTAAGTTTCCCCCAAGGAAAACTGTACTGTTAGCGAGAAGCCAACCACAGAGTATAAGCGGAGAAACTTGTCCGACAGATTGAGACTAGAAAGGTTTGCCTTCTGTGTTTGCACCTAAATGCGATTCTGTCACCCCAATCTAAACAAGGAAAGTGATCATAGTGCCCTTAGGAAATGGGCACAAACCCAAAGTATTGCAAAAACAACTAGCTTTCTCTTTTTTTGGTTTCAAGTTTTAGTCCATCCAAATTTTATGAACACAAAGTTAGGGCCAGGAGCACTCAGGGCATTTTGGATATGAGTTCCACGGCTGACCGTTCGTGCCAGCAGAGCTCTGGGAAAGCCACAGCCCTGGCTGAGCTTCTGAATGGCATTTTACAGGCATAGGCTTCACTCAGATATCTGTAACAAGTCGATACTTTCTCCTGATGTTGTGTAATTTACAAACAAGTGGGATTTTTACCCACTACTTTTTGTAGTCATCTGTTACTGCAAAAGCCCTGGACCACAGAAAATCAGCCATGTTTCCATGTTACTTGTATTTTAGCAGTATTATGGATCAACAGAAGAAGATTAACCCCACTCTGACTTCCCAGTCTGTGAATTCAGTATCAAATTTGTGTCTGGTTCTTGGTGAATTACCACAGGATGAGAACTGAGTGTTAAATTCTTAATTTCACTGAAGACATAAAATATCAAAGTTTACTACTAACTGTCTGGGTCAGATTGTACCTCTATATTCTGATGATGCAAAGCAATGCAAATCTGCATCCTTTCCAATGCAGATTTACCAATGTAGAGAAATCCCAAGTGGGAGAGTAGGATTTGCTGTACCTATACTAGATATGCATATGCTACTACATCATACATATACTACCTGTAGACTACCTGTATACTACCTGTATACTACTGCTACTACCTGGAGCATTCCAGCACAGTGGGTATTTTGGGGAAGGCATGCAGCTAGACACGTTGTGCATCTTCGGTCCTTGAAGCTTAATATGACAAAAAATTCAAAGCAGTCTGTGAACTGCTCAAATTCGTGTTGCAACAGATATAGAAATGGTCTTTGTCACCATTAAGGATGAAAGTCTGCAAACAGATGTCTTTTGGTCACCAACCAGGAGAAGACAGAGGGCATACCGTCTTGTCCAGGGTAACTGAAAATCCTTTAACAGCCTCTAGGAGAAAAATTATAATTGGGGAGAAAAAATAATTTTATTCTATAATCCTAGATTATTTTAATCATGGTATTGTAATTACTTTTCTGGTATTGATTCAGTTCCTAGACTGAATTTTAAAGTTTATCTTTTGTTTCACATTGTTCTTTAGACTGAAAGAAATATGGATGGTTGAATTCAGTCTCAGTCTAAGCAGGCAAAAGTCACTGCATTTACAGATGATCTAAGGGGAGTCACAGAGGAGTCAGTATGACATTCTGTTACCTTTTTTCAGGCAAAAGAGAGTCAGGTCTACCTATATTTATACCTATATTCTCAAATTAAGAATAACATAAACTGAACCATAAGCACACTGTAAGCTTTGAAATGTCAAATTGAACACCGAGCACTACTTTGTTTCTAATTACCAGTAATTTGACCTTGCTTATTGCTCATAAAAAATCTTTTATAACTGTTCTTCCATTATAATAAAATAATGTACCTTTTATAAAGATGATATAAACAAATTCTGTAAGAAATCAGATAATATTATTATTTTTGTCTTTCTCCTTTCCCTTTTTTTTTCTTTCTGAACCCCTAAGAAGACTTTCAAGATTTTGCTGACTTAGAAATTACTGACTATAGGGCTGTATGTGTCAATGTAGAAAAAGCTTTGCCTTCCATCAAAACTTATCCTAGTCTGGCTGAATGGTTAAATATTTTACTTCCAAATTCCATATGGCTCAGATATCCACCTGTGGGTCCCTACATATCCTTTTATATCATTACTGATGTAATGCTGTGGTCTGTAGACACTGCTCCTGGAAGACAAGACATGTGCATTTCCACTCATTAATGTCTAATTTTTTTCCAGGTGTTCTATTACCTGATCTGATGTTACATCACCAAATACACTTATACAAGTTCCCACTGTCAGAAATGGCAGAGAATATGATTCCTCTCCTAGACACAGATTCTTCTATTTACTTATTTTTTATTACATTCTCTGAATTTCTTGATTTATCAAATCTAGTTTTTCTAAGATTGTGAGTTAGAGAATGAATTCTCTTTGCCTGGAGTTTTACATGTTTCTGGAAAAATTGTCTACATTTTCAAAACTTGTAGCTCTTGAAAAAGTAAAAAACATTCCATTAGTTTTAGAAAGAATTTTGTGTACTAACAACAGAGAATTTGAAACACAAATTGTAATACTTTAAGGGGGAAAGGGGGTTTGTTGTTTGTGTGTTTGTTTTTTTCCCACACCGCTGTAAATAAGCAAGTTTAGTTTCCATTTTTAGAGAGAAAAAATATCAGTTGTGTTCAGTGTTCATGTTTTGCTTATTCTTCTTCTGTTGGCCATATGCTCTGACTGACCTAACAACAACAACAAAAAAAAGAAAGAAAAAATGCATAAGCTTCATAGCTGTGTTCTACTCTAATAATTTGTTGTTTGTTTAACTGCTACCACACAAATATCATTCTAGTGGCCAGGCGAGATAAGCAAAAGGCAAAAACACATGAGTGCCTAACATCAGATATTTAATTGCAGAAAATAAGAAAAAAAATCAAAATTATTTTAAGGCCAATTTCAAAGAGCAGAAATATATACAGTAAATGCCATAGAAGGCATCAGTAAGTGTAAGGATATTACACAGTGTTATTAGTCTATAATATATATGCACTATTTAACTGTTGCTAGCAATTTCTAGGAAATGTCTCCTCAACCTCCATGAGTCAGTTGCTGACTCTACTTTTGATGTAACACTGAATGGTCTCATTAGCCATGCAGGAGAGTAAGCTGGACCAGAAGTGCCCTCTTTGTCCCAGAATTTGTCACCTCTCCCTTTCCTGTTCTCCAGGCTTAGTTCCCTGGTCCTTGGAAAAAGTTACACCCGAAAGCAAAGACTGTGACCTGGAATGGCTACACAGCTGAACAGCTATGAGCACACATTGCTTCAAAGGGGACTGCTTATATCCATTCCTCCTTCCCATGGAGCCAAGAGAAGGCCAACATCTAAAACATCCATCACAGACAGCTTTACACCAGTTAGGGTGTAACCAGCACGGCTCTGGCAAGGGTGACAGCTGAATTCTGGAAGAAAAAGAAACATGGAAATATGTAGCTTGATGGCAAAGTCCTGACTGTGTGGAAGTCAGTAGTCAGAATTCAACTGACTTCAGAGGTAGAATGTCACCCCATATTATTAATCAGTGCATTTTAAACATGCATACACAGATATATGTGTACAGATGTATATGTGTATGGATACACATGCATATACATTATAAACCTGAATCAATATTTTGCATTCACCAACAATGCTGCATAACTAAAGTGTTTGTATTTTATGCACTTGCAGAAATATTTTCCATCACTCTGCAGTAAATCATAATGTGAAAAAGACTCAGGATTGCCTTACTTTTGAATTATATAAATGTATCTGATGCTTTGTAGAATCCATTTAGAGCATTTTTTAAAGCTTATTCTATTGAAAATCTGTAAACATAAAAAATTTAATCAAGCTAGGCTCCTTCTTTAGGCATTACTTTATGTTAACACCTTCCACTCTTTATTTTAATACCAATGCCTAATTAAAAGATCTATTAAAAATCCATGATATGTATTGAATGGAAAAATTCCACTGTAAATACCTTTTTTAATTATTATAGTCTTTACAGACAAAATATGGATAATAAAGTTAAACATAAAAATTAATAAAACTGTAAAATGAACCAAGTTAATTTTATATATGTAAAAATAGATTGTTTGTTGGTTTTTTATTTAAAAAAATAAAAAATATTACTGATGAGGACAGCGTCTGCCCTAAAGACTGATTTAATTTTACTTTTGTAATATTTATTTAAGATTCTACCTCGTCAATTTTGTCATTGGTCTGGGCACAGCACAACCTGACGCTGGAATGTAAGCAGCATTTTGCCTAATCACATTTCCTGTTATGTCCATTTAAAACATTTTTTAAAGCAGAAAGCACAAGAGATCTCATAACTGTAGGAAATACCGGTGATTACTAATTATAAATAAAAATAAGTGGCTTTTTGCAGTTACAGATCAGGATGTGTGATGATCATTAATTTATATGGTTTTGGAATAACAGTTTCTGATAAGTCACACATCTACAATATTGTCAAGAGAAAGGGAACAGACCCCAGTTTTGAGAGGAATTAATTTCATCTTGTAGCTGGAACATTTATAAACATTACTGTTCCAGTTTCTCACTGGGCTTCATCAGTTATAGACTGTCAACTCCACAACACTTTAACAGTGAATCACCTACAAATGATCCAAATTATTTTCCCAAACTGTTTAAAGATAAGGTATCTGATATTACGCTGTAGGGGATAAAAATATACACACCTTTGGTTATCTGTGGGGATTGTAATGGCAGAGGAGTGGAAAAGACAGCTTGACAATAGTTTATTAAACAACTTCAAAGGGTCGGTAATTGATCCAATCTCAAAGTGTTAACATCTACAATTTCAGACTGCAAAGAACATGCAAAGAAGAAGAAAAAATTGATTTCTGCAGGAACAGATAAATTCTCCACTAAGAGTGATGGAGAATGATTCCAAGGGAGACCAAGAAAATATCCAAATTGGACTGTGGCTTTGATAATCATATGAGTTTCACAGACTGCCCCCTTTGAAATGCTTGGCTGCTAACAGTGAGATCCCCAGAATAAAGAGACGGCTCTGGACCAAGTTACATCTGACATGGGAAGCAAAGGAAGAAGGAGGGAAGGACAGATCTGGTCAAAGAACCAGCTGAGGAAACTTGTTCTTGCTGCTCTTCCTGCTGGTGTTGCTGCATAGGAATCTTGGCTGTTTTGCTGCTGCAGATCTTGTACACCACCCGGTTTAGTCTTTGAATCACCAGCATATTGCAAAATAATGGCAACTATCCATCAAATCTCCTGTCCCCAAATTTTGAAAACCTGGGAAGAAATAAAAATATTCAGCTAAAATGAATCACCTGGAAGTAACTCATGTTTGTGGGTGATGAAAAATTTATAAATGGCTCTTGAGCCTAGACAAATTGTCAATGTTCTGAACTTATTACATGCTGAAAATTTTTATGCTGTCTCTCTACTGAGTAGATAGATTAACAGAGTTTGTATAAATTAAGCAGGCAGTTGAACATATTACTATATCTATTCCTGTATATATATCTTGTTCTACAAAGTGATATAAGAGTAGTTATTTGTTATTAATGATAGACACGGTTATGAAAAATAGTATTTCCTTGTGTACATGTTAGACAGTAATTTTTTGGGCTAGGGAAATATTTTTATTTTGACAGTGAATATTCCACTAGCACATTTGAAATACCTTCTGGAAACAGACTTTAAAAAACTGCAATAGAGCTCAAGATTGAGTGGATGACCTTGCCAGGCTCTGCATGGGACAAGCCAGGCACTGCATGTAAACCCAGGGAGGCCATGCCTTCACTCACAGACATTGTTCTGCAGCCTCTGGGAGTGTTGGGGGTCAAGGTGGTTACAGCCTGGGGTTCCTCACAGGATCCAGATAAACCCCAGGCTTTTCTTACTCTACAAGCATTAAAAGAAGCATATTTCGTGTTTTATGGAGGCAGCATACAGAACTCCTGTCTCTGCTGCTAAGTACCCCTGTAATTTTCCTCAGGACTTTTAGTTTGTTGTAATCTATTGAAATACAGTTTGTTTGACTTGGAATCAAGATTAATTCCATCAAAAAACTGAATTCACACTATTTTGTGTTACAGTTCATACATATCACTAAAGGATAGGTATAGACCTAACTTTCCTTTCTATGGTGAACCCTGTGAAGACATTTTGAAAAGCAGGATTAATTCTTTAGCCAAACATTCGTATAAAAATGTTCTTAGGTTGAATTAAGGAGCACATGGGAAAAATAGCTAACAAAAAAGGCAATGTTAAGTAAGCATTCATTAATATTTTTTTTTCAAGACACTCAGTATCAGCCATTTGGTAGATAATCTTTACAAGTCTAGGGAATGTGTATCTTGTGCTAGTGCATTATGAAGATAACAACAGTTCTGGGTCTTGTACAAGTGACTTAATGAATACAGTCATAGGATAACAGATTTACTGGCAGTTTTAGAAATTATTTCTGTAGCAACTGAATGAAAAATATCTCAGTTTCTCTTTTCCAAAAGCTAATATTTTTTTGAGAAGTTTCATAATTTCCCCCCTGCCTTGCTCTTTACCACCACCCAGGAATGTTAAACTGGGTCCCAGCAGAAATCCATTTCTTTATACTTTTCAGCTTCTAGTGGAATCAGAAATACTTTCTGGCTCAATTTCTGGTATTGAAAAGCTATGTGTGCGTTTCTGAGAAATTGCTAAGTAGGGAAAAATCTTAAGAATATAAGTTATAATACCCCAATCTCACTTCCCTGAAATCTAGAGTCTGTATCCTGTCTTTAGAGCAATAGAACTGGTCTTTGAGGCAGAAAAAAAAAAAACAACTTTGCCAAAATTGCAGTTTTCTTACATCACCATACATTGTAATTACTCATGTCAGGATCATAAATAGTCTTACATGTGAGTATCCATGCTAGAGCTGGTGGGTCAACTCAGGAACCTAGGTAAATAACTAAGCTTTTGTGGCATTAAAAACTACGATGTGGTAAGGATGGCAGAAGAGGTACTAAAAGCCTATCCAGAATTTTGTGATTTTGTATTGTGATTTGTAGTGATTTTGTCAATATTTCTTCCATACAGGCATTGGCACCCTCATTAAATCCATGTTCACCCCTACGATCCCTGCAAGGACAGACATGTCCATTGCTGATCTGGATCTTCACAGAGCTGAGCTGCTGCTGCTGCTCTCTGTTGCTTTCTGGAGCTCAGTCAGTCTCCATCAGCTGTGCTTCTAACATTGCCATCTTAGGTAAATACTTACAGTTAGGAAAGATGAAGGAAACCATCTCTGCCCTCAAATACTAAAGCACTTTGCAAGAAGTTTATAGCACAATATGAGCAGATCAGCAGGAAAAAACAGTTGGTGATGAGGACATTACATTCCTACCACGTATATTGTGAAGATTTATACTTTAAATTGATTCTGGTCTGGTCCTTTCTACTGAATGTCCATTAGTTCAATATGTTCATTCCCAGAGCACATCTCTGAGATTGGTTTCATTCTTCATTAGGCTACCAAAGCACAGTGAGCTGGGGCATTTGGATGGTTCACCTCAAAAACACAGTCCAGATCTGAAACAAAACACAAACACAGACACACCCATGTGACACTTAATACTCCTTCCCTAATACACAGCCACACTTCTTCAAGAATAGGAAGTTTATCCCTACAAATGCTGCTTAAATTTTGTCGCCTCAATTTTTTTTTTCATCTCCTGTTTTCTCCAGAGCTGTTTGACTATGACCATTCTGGACCTTTTACACAAAACTTCCCATCAACCCTGTATATTTTGTAAGTTTCCTATGCCCTTTTTTCTGAAAAAGCTACATTTTACTGCACAGTTATCGTTCAGCTGCACACCACTTTGGCAGAACAACTGCTGTGTCCATGCTTCCTGTATTAAATCATCAGCTATGAGGGTGGGAAGAAGGAGTTGGCGTTTAACAAAAGGCGGCACCTATTTAAAATATTGTTTGGGGTTTTTTTACTAAGGAGAGGCAAACAAAATTAAACTTATTTTTGTTAAGCCTGGGTACACAACGTGGTCTTCATTTTAAGTCTGAAAGGGGACCTAAACCGTATTTCATAAAGCTCTACTAAAAAGATTCTGTGAAAAATATAGGCACCTTGATAGGAGCATGGCAAGTGGCCTCTAATAACAAGCTGAACAGCTTCGTTTCACTTTCTCTCTCCCCTGCTTCAGAAGCGTTACTGGATTTACTTTTCTGTACAGAAGTCATATTCTTAAAGTAGCACACTAAGGAAAAAAAAACCCTTTAATAAATACTTGTACAATCATTTCTTTCCTTTTACTTTAATGGCTCTACAGTCAATGATTAAATTTTATAATCCTTAGTCACAAAGAACTTTAAGGTCATGCTGCAGGCAAGACTCATTCCAAAACAAAAGAAGTGGCAAAATACATAAGACATTTTCTATGCATTATTTGAATTTCTCCCTGGAAGCTTCGGTCAAGCCTTAGTCAGTCTGTACCTGGACATTGGTACTGGGCAGTAAAGGAAGCCAAGCGCTACGCTTGTGGCATCCTGCGCTTGTGCGTCCGTACTGCTGCATACCCAAACCCATAGGCTGCAGAAGCTGGTATGCCCTAACCGTCTTTCTCCAGTACTCAAAAGGCCTTGATCTAGTTCCTGGCAGTATGTAATATTTTAAGTTTTATTTTGGAGATAGACCTTTTACCTTCTAGGGGCTGTTACAAACTGTAAGAACCACAGCCTCTGCTCTGATAAGGAAATCACTCGTGTCTTCTCTCAACATTGCACACAGTTTTGATGGGCTACGCTCACTTCCATGGCTATAATCATGGAGGATTTATAAAGGGAAACAGATTCTCTCTATATTTGTTCAAAAACAGATTTTCTTGAAATAACTTTTCTTCAACTGGTGATCTAAGTGCTTATGGATGTATATGTGCTTCTGCTCTTTGACTAAATGCTTGTAAATTTTCAAACTGAAAACCAGTCACTTCTAAACTTTCCAAATAAATTTTCAGCTTATGATCTCTGAGGCTTAAATTTTCTCAATTTTGTTTTGGATGAAGAGCATATTCAAGGACATTCAGTGTCTTTCTAAATGCCTATAAGAAATCTGAATACTCTGTCATCAGCTAGCCATTTAAACTACATAATCCCATAAAATTCAGCACAACTAGGACTGTTGAGGTGGTTGAGTTTGTGTGTGTGCATACAGTAGTATTGTAGACTGAAAATATGCAACTTTTCTTTTCTTATATGAAAAAACCTAAAAATTCACTGTCTGCTTTAAAATATCGCCAGCTGGATGCACCAGAGTTATGTTATTCCTAGAAGTGAGAACAGACAAGGTCCTCACTGAGTAGCCATGATCATGTAGGGTGTCTGGAAAAGTTTGATGGAAGATGGAAGAAAAGGCCATTTCCCTGTCACAAGATTGCAGAAGTCTAGTATAAATTCCCTAACTTTCCTTTTCCCCAGTATGTTAGTCCCTGACAACCTCACATATATGATTAGGATTGAAAATATTTATTCTTCATTGTATGGTCAGCACTTTTGTTTGTTTGTTTGTTTATTACCACATGATGGTCTTACACCATCACCATATGCTCTCTTAAGCCTTTCCTCATCATGATCACATGAGGGTAACTGCAACACATTCAGACTATCACAGCCAGTTTGCCTCGAAAATCACTTTGCCTTTAGGCCTTTAGTAGGGACCAAATTGCAGGAGGGCATTAATTATTAAAACTCAGCTTTTCTGAGTATGCACTTCCATGGCAATAACACTAAGTCTGGCAGGATGCTCATTGAGGGTTTTCTGCCAGTTCTTCAACAGAACACTTAGATCATAGCAACACGTTATGAGCGAGTACACTGTGAGATGAATGAAGAAATGGCCATTTCAGTCCCCAAAACTTGGCCTAACAATGCCCCAAGAGCACCGAAGGATATAACAGAAGTCCTTAAAGTGACACACTGACTTGCCCGAGTCCTGTCTGAAAGATTTCCATTCTCTCACATCATACTGCTGTCACAGACATCAGCCACATTTCCAGAATTCTTATGTTGCTCTATTTGCTTCAGGTAGTAGACGTTTTTAGGACATGATCAGCAAATACAGAAAGAAAGAGGGAACTGGAGGATTCTGGACTGGACTTTGGAGCCCACTCTCCCACTCCAGACCTTCTCCTGACAAGCCACAGACCTGACGAACATCACAATATGTCTTTGATCAATTTCCCAAGGAGACAAAGAGATATATGTAGGGAAGTCTAATTTGGGGAGCTAAAACCAGGGGTATGGAGACAGAGTACTTTTCCACCTGTGCCTTGATGGCAAACAACACCTTTTTTGTCTAGAAAACTGAGTACTTATATACAATTAATCAGGTGTGTTTAATAGGAGCAGTGATGGGGAAAGCTACAACTGCCTATTAATACAGCTTAGCACAATAGATAGTCTTGTTTCTGTGCTTCTCAGACAGGCACTGTGTAGCTGTGTGCCCTATCATTTTTGGCCGAAACTAAACGAACAGTTGTCTCTCATATCAGAATGGTGTTCCAAGTGACAAAGAGAGTATAAAACAAGATCCAGCTTTCTCAGTTCTTCACCTCTTTAGTACTAATTTATCTACAAATAACAAGTTTTTCCCAACTAAGACAACAGTTACAGAGACTTGCCTTTTCACGGGGGAAAAACGTTACCAAGGCAGTAAATGGTGACTAATCCAGTGACTGCTTTTTGAGTGTATTTCATGTACATATGAAATTAGTAAAGATAATAGTCTTCAAAAATAATGGTCTGTTTTTAGTGTCTAATCTGGCAAAGGCATCTGCCCACACTGAGCTCATAGCAAGGGTATGGCTACAGAGAAGAGTGACTCAGTTTGCATTCAATAGGAATGGACCCCATCAGCACAAGCTAAAAGGAAGTTGTGTGCCTCACCCTCCTAAGCCCCTTTGAAAATACCAGCCACTATTGTTTTTCTGCCAGATGGGTTGATGACAAGTAGCAATCAGAAACACTCTGGTCTAGTGCTATTAAAATCATTACTGGAGAAATTTGGAAAAAAAGCATCAGCATTCTTTCATTGTATTAAAATATTCTGTCTTTTATGAGCTGAGTCATAACAAGCTGAGACATATTTACTACTTAGATAATTTTTAAACATTATAAACTGAGTACTTGCTCAGAATATTGCTACCACAAGCAAGACAATTGACATTTTCAACCTTAATATGAATAAACTCCAACATTAGTACTGCAACAATGCAAATAACTGCAGTACCTCTTCCATTAATACTGCTCAACCAGGAAATTACTTTAAATTATGGTAGTTGGCAGTTATATAGCTCGTATTTATGACTTCCCAGCAAATGCAGCTCAGAGTGCAAAGGCACAGTTTACTACTAGAAGAGTGAAACTTCCTTAGTCTTAGGGTTTATTTGTTTGTTTTGAAATAGATGAGATGCTACATCCCTCCTACTGAATTACACCACAAGAGCTGTCAGTAGGCCATCTGAATTCTGTTTTCCCATCCTACATCAGGATCCCTCTGGGTTAGATTTATTATTGCCTTTCCTCAATCGCTCCAGCCAACAGCAGTCTCCTCTCTGGTGATGAGGGCTAAAAATAGTTCCCTCCAGAGCTCAGCTCAGTAACTGTAATGTCCAAACACACAGAGAAGGCAGATGTGCTAGTTGGTAGCTGAATGTTCTCTTTCACCACTTCCAGCCAAGAAATAAGGCCCCAGAAAAAGGCTGGGCTCAGAATAAGGACTCAAATCTGAAAAACTAGTACTTGATTTGAATAGTAAGTTGTTTTTGAATAGTAGGAACAAACTCAATTACAAACAAACAGGCAACTCTAACACAATGAAATTCAATTCTGTGCAGAGACATGGAAACCCCTCAAAATAAATAGATTAGTGGGCATGTGAGCTCATTGACTAGTAAGTCCAAGTAATAATATTAGCTATACAGAATTATTTAAAATTTGCAGGTATCTTTTTCATATTTTAAAGATTTATTTTTTAATATATTTCTTTATTCAATGTTATTGGCCTTACTGAGAGAAAAGAGACAGTAGTCTTACTCTGTGAGTGATCCTATTGAAAACTGTGGAACTCAGTGGGCTGCTCAGTATCAGTAAGAGGTTTAGAAGATGTATGTGAAGCTGACTGTATATGGGTTTTCTTCTCTCTCTTTCTTCTACAAATCAATAAAAGCTCTTTAAAGTGAAAAAGTTCTTACCAATAATGCAAAGTAAATTATATTATTTCTACGTTTTACACTCCTAAATGGTTTTCAGTTAGGCTCCATGCCAGGGTTCTACTTCACTGGATCATTACTTGCATAACACAATTAGGTAAGGACACAGCATCCCGAGTGAAAGCACGGTCAAGCACCGTCCCCCATGCAGACACACCGGAGTTCTTTGGACAAAATATGCAGCAGTTAATGCAACCTCAGTGACTCTACTTTGGACATTTTCCTCAGATTTTGCTGACATCAATGTTTTTTGCCTAAGACCCAGCCTCAGCTTCCAGCAATGCTGTGTTGGTACCTGCCCAGTATCAGAGACAGGCTCTGAGACAGCCATATTTGAAACCATGTGTATCGCAATGGTGTTTATGTGGAACCATTTACTGTCATTTAAAATGGTCCCAGGCAGAAGGATGGGACACTCTGTCCAACAGGTCCAACATACAAAATGACTTGACTTGGCAATATGCAGAACTCCTCAATTTATTGTATCATTCTTATATAAACTCTTTAGCATGGACACCAAAGGAAACTAAACCAACAAAGAATCAAGAACAAGGCTCTACATGGAGGTGCAATGGAGACAAGGAATATACTGGATTCCCTAGATGTGCCTGTACTAATAAATTAAAGAGTTCATGTGAATTTGGCCTCCTTTAGCAGTAAACTGAGTTTTCCCCAGCAGAGATTTGGCACATGCTAGTTACCACAATCCCCTCAAATTCTCTGATGTCAGTTAGCAGCTGTAACTATCCAGTGACAATTCCCAATAAACCATTTTCCTGCCTTCTGGAGGTGAAGGCTGTTTACTAGCACTTGGCCCTGCTACCTAGAACATTCCCAGACATGTTTAATTTACTCCCATAGCCACAGAGTCTGTGATTGCTACTTTATTTTACATGAAACTTGTCTGTATCTTAAATTAGGATACAAAGATAGTTGTGGAATACAATAGCATTTGGGATTCCAGAGTAGTTTGCTGCCTTGGAGGAAGCAGATGTCTCTGAGGCTGATTAGGCTTTTGTGGGAGATCAGGTGAGATAAGGTCCCCGGGTAGCAAAGAACTGGTGGTAGCAGAACTGGTTTTGAATCCATATCCCCAGGATGAATCCCAGCATCACCCCTCAGGCAAGAAAACCTTCTTCCAGGGTTGCTTGTTGTTTACTTTTTGCTTGTTGTTTTGAGGTGTGTTTTTTTCAGGTTTTCTCTTTCCCTGGGAACACAGCCAGGGCCTGGGCAGGCTGCCAAAATGATAGGCTAGCACTTTGAGCCATGTTCCAAGACCAGCCATGCAGCCTGAGGACCTGGACTTTTGTGCTCTGCCTTGCTCCAGTGGTTTTGGCTAGGCTGTGCCACAAACTATGTCTTGTACTCAGCAACCTAAATATCCATGCTATCCCTTTCCTCTCACCCACTTTCACCCCTGCAGCTTACTATTTCCATTGCAGGAATCACATGCACACACTCGCAGAAGTACCAACCACTGTTCTTCCTAATCAGAATTGCTTGAACTAAAATGGGGAAAAAAGTCAGTAAAAATGAAGTAAGTTGGAGTAGTTTGCAGCTTACATCTGTGTCTAATACTTAATCAAAAAGTCATTGATTATGTATGGGATTTCTGCTAACACTTCAAAAGCTGAAAAACTGGGACTGATCTTTAGCCTGAAGTGGTACAGTAACATCCTCCAGACGCTTCTCAGGATTATCTTTTGGCCCTCCACAGATTGCTGCTATTGTGCTGAAAGAGGGAGGGACAATTCAACAAGCCAAACATTACTGTAATTATCTTAGAAGGAAATGGCATCCCTGGAGTATTGCCAAAAGAGAGCAGACAACAGGATCCTCAAAGGGATACTGACACCAGTGTCACAAATGGTACAGAGGACATCGTCCTGAGGATGTATATGCCATAATCATCAGCTTGGATGGTAGCTGAACTGATCCTGCTGATCACTGAAGCTGCCAGTGAATGGCTCTGTGAAACAGGGCCTCAGGATTAAGCCAGGTTGCCAAGGGGAAAGGGTGATGACTCCGCAGGCCTGACTGGGACTAACATCGTGCACCTGGCAGCCTTAATGCACGATTGTCAGCAGTTGTACATGCTCCTGAGACAGATATACACACAGACACCACTCAAGAACTGTGGAAGTTTTGTACAAAGCTGGCCGGGACAAGCACAGGTCACAGTAAAGCATTTATCCTGACTGGTGCAATGTGTTGCTTTTTCCTCATGATGATCTGGGCTATCAGTAAAAACATGAGCTGTGGTGAGAGAGCCAAGTATATAAAGTATATAAATACAACTGAGCAGCAGTACCCAGGCATTTGGGGAAAGAACATGAAACAAGTTTGAAGAACACCTATGTGCTGTCCTTAGAGGGACTTAGGATTGTCTAGATTCTGAATAACCACAGTACGCCTGCTCTCAGTGCTGGCTGTCAGTCTGACCTTAGCTACCTCCTACACCACCTTAACATCAAGATCATCAATGGTCACCATTTCTAGCAAGAATGAACTTCTTGCAAAGTTCAGCCTTTTGCAACTCCGTCTCCACACGTGCCCTCCTCTGCTGTGTGTGGTCCATCATTGGATGAGGGAAACATGTCTCTAGAGCAAAGAGTCTTGCCCCAGTTGCATACAGCAGCTGCTCAACCACTGTCAAGCATAGATTCATGCAGCTGTTGCCACTTACTGAGGAGATGAAAATGGTGTACTGCAACATCTTTGAGATGTAGATGGCAATGATTAGATGCCATATATGAGATATTGACTAATTTCAGAGACAGAGAACTAGATCCCCTACAGAAGCCCCATGCCAAAACCCCCACAACACAGCAGGATGGGTTTCCCACAGCAAAGAAGCCAGCCTCATTGCTTTTTGCCACTGACAGTGGAGTCCGCAATGGGAGGTTGTCTGCACATGAAAACTATCACGTGCTGATTCAGCAGTGCCCCTCTGAAACACGGTCAGGCGTTAAGTGGCTCAAATCTGCACTGCCAAGAATGGGTGGATATGGTATTAATGAGCACAGAGCCATGAGCCAAGGGCCCTTTGGCTGTGGACAGACACCCTCTCTTGTGCCACTAAAGCAGGTGTCTGTTCCCACCTGTCCTTCATCACCCCTACCCTGAACTTACTACCTGCCCTGACAACAAGGCTGTGTCTATGAGCATTGCCTAATCTGTTTCAGCCAATATAAGGCAATGAGGCAGTTTATCTTAAACCATTTAAATACTACTGCTTAATCTTTGCTAACCCAGCTCATTGTAACTGCGACAAGTTCTGGCAGGCTTACTTCAAATTGCCAGGTAGAAAACTGAGTTACAGCTGATTGACAGACCTGTGCACCATCCTGCTGCCCCGGCTACTCCACTGGTAATCTCCCCCAGGGAGACAAGATAAAGTTTGCGAGATGCTGTAACACAAGGAGTCTCCCCCAGAGAATCAACAGAGGTGTGTGCCAGGGCCGTTAGGGTGCATATCAGCACAGTTTCTTCCAAGGCTGACACAAATCTTTAGACTAGTTCAGGCCTACTAAGTTACTTTTAAAAAAATAAAAAAAAATATAAAAAAAAAGAAGAAGAAGAAAAAAATCTCAGAAATTCACAGAATCACAGAATCACAAAGAATCTTCTAGGCTGGAAGAAGATTCTTGTCCAACCGTCAACCTAACTGACAAAAATAGACGCCCACACAACAAACAAA
>JAOXJM010000001.1:20668599-20685328 GCA_026413425.1 Tringa solitaria | reverse complement strand
CAAGGATTTTGTGTCCTCAGCTTCCCTGTTTTACTTTCAACTTGTCAGCACCACAAGTGCACAAGGCATTCTCAAATGCCTAAATCACAGACCCTTCCAACCCTTACCTTCATTCTTCTTCAGACAAAAGTCAATTCCTTCCCTATCTATGACTTCTAATATACAGGCCATGAGGCTTTTTGTATCACAGTAAGTTATGCTGAGCTATGCTCAACACAGAAAAAATGCAAATAATTTTCTAGCTTTGTTGTTTTAAAAAGTAATTCAAACCATGGGAAAAATGTAAACTGCCTTTTAGAGAAAGAAAGGGTGAGGAACAATATATTCTTCTGATTCCCCAATAACCAATCCCCATTCTTAAGTGCACAAATAAAATAAGAGTAAATTGAAATAAATCAAATAAATTGCATTGCATAGTTTCAAGCCCTACATTATGTCTTGGCTGTAATAATATAGATTATCATTAATGGCTTTTACTTTACAGTGCTGAAAGTCAGATTTGTTGTTGTCATCTTCATTCCTTGACCTTTATTATCTGCATTGCTCACATGAAAGTATTAGTCTGCTGTCACACCTCAAGAAACTGTCTAATAAGGTCAACTATGCATCACTCTAAGTTATGTAAGTCTGTTTTATCATATTTTCTTTACGACAAATGTGTAAGATCATGAAAATGGTAGTTAGACTTCACGCTATATACAATTTTGATATCATTTATATTAGAAAATACTAGTGTCAGAGGACCAGTGTGGTATTTTATCACCATGATTTCAATATCTATTTAACTGAGATGCAACAAAATATAATTTAGAGTTCTTAAAGGAATACCTATATTCTGGAGAAATATATAAATTAAAAAATGTTATTAGGTACCCTACAATTAAAATAGCTTGTCTGCTTTTCATTCTTGATGTACATTAGGATTTGCAGGGTCTGAGGGAGTTATGGAGGTTAGGTTTCATATAAGAGTTCAGAACCGACAAAATAGTTTTACTGCTGAACATTTAAATCCCTACAGAGATTTGTGAGATGCTGCAGTATATCAAATAAATCTGCATTAAGAGTATGTTGCTTCTTGTATTAAGGAAGCTATCAGGAAAAAAGTGCTCTCTTCAGCAGTCATCACCATAAAATGATATAAATGCAACTGCATTACCAAGGGACCTCAATTTGCCAATTGAAGAGGGCAACTACTTTTTCTGCTTACAATATATAAAAGATCCTAAGCACTTACTTGAATCTCCTCAGTTTTTTGGGCTGTAGTGGTTATTCCTTATACTAAGGATGGAGGATGCTGTTATTCCATGGTTTGCTGAGCTTTGCCATATCCTTTTTGACAGTCAGAGGCACATTTGCAATGGTAGTGGACCCATGGAGAAGCCTCCATAGGAGTGGACCTGTGGAGAAGCCTCCATAGGAGCCATCAAGCAACCAGCTGGCCATTTACACAATCAGAAGAGGTCCAGTGACATGTAGCAACTTGGTATCTCTGCTTTGAAAGTCGGAGTGCATAGTAGCTTCAGCTCTTGCTACTACTCCTACTCCATGGTTCACCAAACTTGGCCTGAACCATGAGATTAATTACTCCATCTTTTATTACCCAATCACTGACCCAGACAGCTCCTATTTCTACCTCTGCATTTCAAAATCATGAGCACGTTGTGGATGTCATTGGATCACAAATTATCATCAGCAACATAGGCAAAGGTCAGAAACCATTTGGTTGAAAGAATAACTTATGGAAAGAATGACTTCTTAAAATATGTTGCATGGGTTTTTTTTCCCCTTCTCTGGTCTAGAAGATCTGAGAAGGTTAAACATCACTTCACTGTGAAAGGATTGCCTAGTTATTTATGTTTTATAGAAGCTGGAACTATAAACCACTAGAAATTGTTTTCTAAGATTACCTATGCATGTACAAATCACAGAGGCAGAAAAGGCACAGAATTCCTCTCCTGTGCAGCTATAGTGAAAAGAGAAACTCAAGCAGCTTATTCAGTTCCTACATCCATGTTACCAGCAAGGTTTTGTCAAAGCAGAGAATGATTAAGTGCCAATTTACTAAGAAAGA
Organism: Tringa solitaria; assembly: GCA_026413425.1. Classification (NCBI taxonomy): domain Eukaryota; kingdom Metazoa; phylum Chordata; class Aves; order Charadriiformes; family Scolopacidae; genus Tringa; species Tringa solitaria. Next base: position 20,683,257 of record JAOXJM010000001.1, on the reverse strand, counting down.
TTTAAAAAATCTAGTCTGGCTAAGAAACATTGTGATCGAGACATAACAGCAGACTGAGAATACTATTATTTAGGGTGCATAGGATAAAATTAACAAAGGGAATGCATAGAATTAATATCAGGAAAGGAAACAGGGGAAGATCAACCCATTGCTGTGGGGGCATTTTATGCACTGAATCACTGGCACTTTTATGCCACTCCCAGTAACAGATCAGTGTATTGAGCCCTTTGGAGCATTCTGCAGAAAGCCTGAAACACTCTGCTGTGGAGAGCAGCCAGTTCTGTGGCAGGGAACTGCAGCTGGTTTTCTATCTGTTTTTTATGCCTGCTAACTTTCTTTCCAGTTCTGCTGTGAGAAGAACTCTTGGTAATAAAAGGTATTCTGTATAAAACATAAATTCTTATAAAATAAATTACAGGCTTTGTAATAAAACAGAAAAGGCAATTATATTCTTCCCTGGAAATAATTAATCAAGCTTTCTGCAGTGAAAAGTTTTGAAAGCACATAAAGCACACATTTTTACAGAAACTGTAAGTTTTCTTTAAAGAAACAGGAAGTATTACACATTTATGAATGTTTACGCCACTGTCATTATTTATTTTTGTTTTCATAATGATGCCTTATTTTATGACAGGGAACTACTTCTGTTTCTGTTTTGTGCATTATTTGTGCATAACAGCTGAGCTCCTTCTGCTAAATGAGAAAAAAGTGTTTTTACAACTCTACTAACTTTTCATTCTCCTTCCCATGGACTTACTGCTTTCATTTTTCAACCCAGTTCATAGAAGGTTTCCCTGGAGCCAACTTGTTTTGAAACTCTAATTTTCCCAGCAAACGTGTCCCTCTCACCCATATGTGTACACTTCTCACTACTTAGTGAATTAGGAAACCAGCATATAATAGCACAGGATCCTGAGCAGTTCTTGTGCATGCCCTATTCCTGAGTCACAGAGAAGGATGCATAAATGATGTGGGGCTGATATGGGGTTACTAGTCAGCTGCAGCCACCTGTGCCAGGTCTCTACAAATCCCACTTGCACGACCAGGCTGTGTTTCACAAAGAAGCTGGGAGCCTCCTGATGAGCTGTTATTATTCTTCAACCCATGGAAAACAATGTAGAGAAGCAACTATACAGTATTAGCATTATTTATTCATGTCTAGATTCCCCAGCTAAAAGCCAGACCATATTTTGCCAACCATTATGTACACAAAGTGGTAAAATAGCATCTGTATGGAGTTCACAAGCAACAAATAACAAAAATAGCAAAAGAAGAAGGGGCACATGCAGAATTAACTTGCCTTCATCTGCAGAGCAAAACCAAGAAGACCATAAGCCTGGTCAGTACTCTGGCTACTAGGTTATCATCTAAAATACAACTTGCTGCCACTATACACATATTTTTTTTTCTCAATATGCCATATTTAAATAATCCACTTAATAAAAACATTTAGAAATGTATAAAGATTCATCTGAAACTATGTGCATAGCCAAGGCATTATATTTATAAAACCCCATGATTATATAAGGCCTACATGTGAAAATTTAGATGTTTAGTTCTAAACATAAACATATACCTTCAAATTATAAATTACAAGAAGTTTTTATCAGAGGCTGTACCATTCTGTCTACACAAATCTGCTCCCAAATACTCTGAAATGTATTTTGCATAGTAAACACAGTATCAATTTGATGTGCATAGATTAATTCAACTTCATATTATTTTACTCTACAAGACATCAAAATACGTTTTATATTTCCCTGGGGAATACAATACAAATTCTACACACAACAGGCCAGTTCACCTCTGTCAGACATCAACTGATTCAGTCAAAAAGTAAAAGATAGTATTTCGTGTGTTTCAGCTAGCACAATTCAACTGGAGTAAATACAATATACAACTTTGGTCTGATAACACTGGTCTCAGTCCAGCAGAAGATATGTGCACTCTTCCAGACCATTTAAGCACCATGAGGCTGGGTTTTCTCATCCCACAGCATGTCTGTGTCCTGAGGGAAATGTCTTTTACAGCCCAGTTCCACGATCTGTTTAAGATGGCAAGATGCAGTGCTGGGACTGAAAAGGGCCATCCCACCTTTTTCTTACCATCAGCCTGCTCAGTCTCATGACACCATATATCCCTTGGGCTGCTCTAAGCATTTGTGTAGCTGCACTCAAAATTATCTGGGAACTGGTATCACTCAAAAAAAAAACCCCAGCACAATGAAAATGGGTTGGATACCCCAGTTCTGTTCATTGCACAACTGCTTGGATGTTTGTGCTGGCATAAGGCAGGGTCATCACCACAGTCAGAACAAGAAGCTGCATGAGATGAAAAAGGGTGGAATTATCCCTTTTGGCAGATGCACTTTCTAAAAAGACCTGAAATAGGTCATCCATAGCTTAAACATATTTTCAGTCTTGGCTTATTTAGGGAATTGCCTCAAAATTTGTTTATTTTTTTAAGGTATTTTTAACTTTGTCTATGAATCCACAATGCAAGGTTGTTTGTTCTTCAAAGAACTCTTACAATCTCAAGTCATAATTCCATTCATAAATCTGCTTAGAATTTATTGGCCAAAATTTGTTTAAGGTACATGGCATGATAAGGTGCTTGTCTACCAGCCACATGGGGAGAGTAGTTCCAAACTGTAGGGCTTCTCAGACTTCATGACTGCACTTTTTCAGAATGTTTTACTTGAAAAGCCTCTTAGTATGTGTTGGCCAGAGCCTTCTCCATGAAGGAGGCAGCTCTTCTGTGTCTCCAGGACTTTGTGTTCATTCTACGTACCCAAGCTGCAATTTGTCTGGGCATCCTACTCAAGGCATTTTTGCGATGCTGCATGAAGAGCTCTGTGGTTGATACTTTCAGGGATGTTTCACTCTTGGTAATAGAGCAGTTTCTCAGTTTCTCGAGAGAGCATGTGGAACTTGCACTTTCAGCCATCAGACTCATTTAGGCTAGAAATATGAAAATGTGAACAATGTCATTTCTATGTACTAAAAATTCCAGTAGAGTATGTTGCAAGTAACTTTAGCCTCCAGCATTACTACAGGTGTCCTGTCTTGATGCTGCCATTTCTCCTGGCTGCCTGCTCCGAGCTCTTCAGCTTTCCAGAGCTCCCAGTTCTGACTTCCATGACTGCCAGATCTCCTTTGCAGGCTCTCCCATCTCCTGGCTATTGGCTGTGACTCTTCATAGATTTGAATTGGCTTTGCTTCTCTCCAAGTTATAACTACACTCCAGACCTTCTTTGTTTCAATGGGAGACTGCAGAGGAAATCAGATCTCTTTAAGACTTGGAATATTGTAGGAAGTGTGTGAAGTCCCCTGACATTTATGATGACTGGAATAAAGCTTAGAACAGCAACTTGTAATTCACTGTAAAAATGTGCTGTTCTTTTGTGGTGGGTTGACCTTGGCTGTCCATCAGGTGCCATCAAGTCTGTCTCTCAGTTCCCCTCCCCAGCAGGACAGGGAGAGAAAATAAGATGAAAAACTCATGGGTTGAGATAAAGGCAGCTTAATAAAGAAAAACAAAGGCATGTGGAAGCAAAGAAAAGCAAAAGATTTATTCTCTACTTCAGATCAGCAGGCGATGTCCAGCCACTGCCTGGGAAGAAGGAACACAGAGCAGTTGCTTCAGAATACAAATGCCATAGTAACAAATGTCCCCTCGCCTTGTTTCTTTTAGCTTTTATTGCTGAGCAGACATCATGTGGTATGGAATATCCCTTTGGTCAGTTTATGCCAGCTGTCCTGGCTATGTCCCTTCCCAACATTTTGCCCAACCCCAGCATACTGGTCTTTGGAGTGGGGTTGGAGAGACAGCCCTGAAGCCATGGAAGCACTGCTTAGCACTGGCCAAAACATTGGTGTGTCATCAGCACCATTCTAGCTACAAATACAAAGCACAGCACTGTGAGGACAGCTATCGGGAGGGGAAACTCCATTCCAGCCCGACCCAATCCAGCTTTGTTGCTGTATGTGTTCGAGACCCAATTCTGATTTTGTCAAATGTCAGGCTGTTCAATCTGCTGAAATTGGTTAATTTGATAGACAGGTTGCAAATATGCATTTTAACTATGGGGAAGGAAAGTTGTTGGGCTTTGTTTCCAGACTTGATAGACAAGTAATCTGTTCTCTGATCGGCTTGACAAGCCAGTACTTACAAAACCTTAATGTAATGTCTCCATAAAGGGTGAGGCATTTCTGAAATTTATTTTCCACTAACTTTTGCCAGTGATCAAATGATTGCTTGAAAGGATCCAAAAAGCTGAGTATACATAGAAAGAAATATAGTTCAAAATATTAATTTAAAAGTCTGAATGCTTATGGAAATATTTTGCCTTTGTTTTCTCAATTCTGATGGTCAGTATCACAAGAAATGTTGATGTAATTATTGAGTGGACATTTCTGTGTAAAGCACCACAAGCTTAAGACAAAGACTGCTTCAGTAGTAAGACTACAAGATCAAAGTTAAAAATGCTTCATTTAGTTGTGATGACAATTCTGTTAATTGAGCAATTTCAAAGGTATGCAACTTTAGCTATTGCAATTGCTTCCTTTGTAATTAGTGACTTTTCAAAGAGTATGAGTTCTCTCTGCAGATCCTTTCAACTGACCACTGTGTTGGCACCATAACAAGATGAGAGGGAAGCTGGTCTCCTGAGAGGAGACTCATGCCATATTGGTTAATCCAGTCTGCTGCCACTATAAACCAGTCAGTTACGGGCAACAGAAAGTCCTGAATTTTTTCAGTTGCTGTCTTGTATAGTACATCAGCTAGAAGTAGATCAGCTTTTTTAGACAAATACATATTTTCTGATAATCTTAGAAATTATTGATACTCTGGGAGTGTATATATATTTTTTGTAACAGATCTGCATCTAGTGTCAAAGTACTGATAGCTCCAAATAGTCTCCCAGACTGAAATTATGAAGAATGGTGCTATGTTGCCACAGCCACTTCAACTGGTTATATTTAAAAAAAAAAAAAAAAAAAAAAAGTAGAACAGTAAGAGTACCTTTGTATTAAGCCAGCTGTGTAGCTTGGCGTTTTGGTTCTCCCTGTCTTGTAAGTGCTGTCATATTCCTAAATTCTTCTGTTCTGATCAGAATTCCCATTATCTTCGATAAGGAATTCAAGATTGAGGTGCTAAGGGCAGATGATGGATGAACACTGCCTTTACTTGCATATTTGTGTCATTTGTATAATTTGTATTTACTAAATGATTCTCCAATGACTGATTATCATTTACTATAGTACAATTATTTTTTAATAATTTCATTATGTTTCTAGAGGAGAAAAACTTCAGAGGGGAAACATAATCTTCTTCTGTTTTTAGAAAAAAACTAGTGGAGAAATAGTCTGATTTATGCAATACCAGCTAGAAAGAAGTTATTTTATCGCTACTTGGAATAAATGGCCACTCAAAAGGGCACAGTCTGGAATGTTTTCTCACAATTCTAGCCTGAGCTAGTAGGACAATGTTTGGCAGAGCTCAGCTGTCTTCATAACAAAATCTCTCTGCACAAATATTGCTCATTACAAATTAAAAACAGTAATGGAAAAAGCTACAAATATAAAGAAAGAAGACAAAGAAAATTCTGTTTGAACAAAGTATTAGAGCAGGAAAAATTATTTTTAAGCTTTTTAAAAAATGAATTAAAAAAGAATGCTCTTATCACAAATCAAGATGTAAAAATAAAATTGTATTGATTAATCTAATAGAAGAAAATGCAACAGTTGCACACAGGAAGAATAAAAATATTGATACTATACTACAATATCACACATAATAAAAATACTTATTATATTATGATCTCATGTCAATATAAATAAGCAAAAATCATATCAGCAACAGTTGTATATGGAAACATATTTCTATTTGGTTCAGAAAAAAAATGCTAGATTAATTTTTACTAAGTACTTTTCTGTATTAAAAAAAATTCACATGGCAAACAATTCAGTGTTTCATTACTTGTTTGTATGGTTATATAATTAATACAAAAATATATTTGGGGTTCCTGTGGTGATTTTTTCTTGAGATAGACAAGACATTTTTCAAAACATATTGCTACTTAAAGTGGTTTCAAAAATTCCAAATGATCCAATCTTGATTTCTGATCTGATTTTGTGAGTTTTGGCTCCATATTTGCTGCTTGTAAGGATTTGGAAAAATGATAGGGGTGAGAAGATTTCTTATAAACGCATTACAGATCTTGGCACAAACCATGAGTCATCTTATTCAGAATTCACTTTTCCTTATCTCTTAAACTCCTCCATTAAAAGCATACAATGATGAATTAAGAATACTAAAAATTCCTCTATTTTACCTTCCATCTCCCATGTCCCAACCTGGAGACCATGACTTTGTTCCCTTCAGCGCTGTCAAATCCCAACCAGAGGACACACTTGCCAGTTCTGCTGCAAATACGCAGAATCTCTGCATTAGTATCCACGATGTTTCTCTGTTGCCTACAAGTTCCTAGCCAGAGTCCACTGAAGTCAAAGGCAAGCTTTCTACTAATTTCAAAGGCCAATAGGCTGAGATTTCTGTTTGCTTTCTTCATTTATCTCTCAAAATATGCACTTCCCACACACCTCTGGAAGTACCGCTCTTGACTCAGCTGCTAACTACTCTCCAACTAAAACTTCTTTCCCCATCAAGGCTGCCATCCTCACAGTCTGAAGGATAAACCTACTGTATTGTACTTACAATGGAAGCTGATAATAACTGAAAACTTGCTAACAACACTCCACTCTTTCCAGCACTATTTGGGATCAGACTCACTCACACAGGCACCATAAAGAGGAGTAAAACCAAGGCAGGGAGATGGCAATCCAAGTCTCAACAGCAGGCAAGGCACCTTATCTCAGGAAGGTCTACTGCAATGTCATAGGCAATTACTGTAAAAAATGAGCAGCACACCTGCTAACAAGGCTTGCCTAGACATTTTAATGTGAGGAAAAGCTTCCATCCCCTTTTTCATGCCAGATGGGATCAAAATCACTGAACGATGGAGAAGTGCACTATCTTATGGCAGGCATTGTCATAGTTCTGCAGGAGATGACAGATTTGCACAGGAAATCACAGAGAAATGTATTTCTGTGACATCTGCAGGCACCAGACTCTGAATAAGACCAGAAAATATGCTTTATTTTCAGGAGTTTTACCAGCCATGGCGGTTTTTTTATTTTTGTTTTGGTGGGGTTTTTGATATTTTTAGAAAAATTGGAAATATTAGCTTGGGAAGGTACCTTAGCTGGCTGATTAATTCAGTGTCTAAGCAAATAGGACAGTCAAATCCCTGTGGTGTACATTAGCTATAAGCAGTCCTCAAGGCACTGAAGAATCCCCACCACCAGAGCAGGATGCTGGGTTTCTACATGCAACTCCTTCTCTCCCATGAGCTCTCCCTTGAGGCAGAGAGGGAGCCCATTGGGGTTTCCTGCTTTCCCTGCCTTCAGCAGTGCCACAGAGTACTCGTGTTGTACAGCCTCACGTGGGAGTTTTGCCTCTGTGACATCTTAGATGTTTCTCACCCCTAGCAGTAGTCCAAAACCAGAAGTAACTTAATGACACCTTTCCCCACAGACACACTTTTTGTGATATGCCTCTTTGACTTGCATTCAGATATATAACCTACAGCATCTGAGTTTTACTCATGTCTTCTCAGATTGCAGATATGTGTCTGTTACAGTAAACCACTTGCTTATCTAAATACTCTGCTTTAGAAGCTCAGAGTCAGGAAAGACTCTGTTAGCTGTAACCCTGCACTGTAAAACAACAATTAACCTATCTTTAGAGGAAATTATTTTTAGAATTTATTCCAGACATGTTTAGTCTGCTTGAAATATGTTTGCACTGTCTCTGTCTTCAAAAAACATGATGTAAATATTTATTGCAGTTTCCTGATTGTAGGGTTTTTACTCTGATTGCAAGTGTGACACTTTAAATCATATCTTTACATTTTCTCATATTTGGGGAAGGGAATTAGTATCATTTCTTGACATATTTATCTCTTTCAGACTGAACTAGCTAGAGGTGCACTTATAAATCGTAGAAATTTCCCATTAACATAATTTATTACAATAATCATGTATGATATTACTCATATAAATCAAAAAGGAAAGCAACATTGACCGTTTCCATTTCTGAGAATACTGTTCCTTTATTAATTAGTTTCATGTGGTAATTGACTTTTTAATGAGGGTCAATGTATACTTTTGCAATGATTGGTAATGTAGAGATCATGTTCAAAACAAATAATCAGCAAAAAAAATCTTCCTGAATTGGCCTGCTGATGTGGAGTAGTGTGGGGACTGATGGCACTGTAGTCATCTCACTCTTCAAGCCCCGTTGCTGCTACAGAAGTATTACTTTGTCCTTGTAAGCAATACATATCAAAATGGTGTATATCTCTGTGCAATGTGGACACACATATATATATGTGTCACTGGCCTCTAGGCATGTAATGCTATAAAAATTTAATTCAAAGTTCTTTGCATCAGTATAGCGAATCATAACCAAACTGATCAGAAATGTTCCTATGTAAAACTTTTCTCCCCTTGGAAGATGCCAGTTCAGTGAAATCAACACATTCCGCAGATTTCTAGATTTCTTGCCCAGTTTCTGCTCACCCACCTACCCTCTTACTAGTAACTTGGAAGGTTCTCAAAAGGCAAAATTCAGCTGGCAAACCAAAGCAACTTGAAAAACTGCAAGCCCTGAAGAGTCTGGGCTCTGTTCCCAAGGTTTTTTTATGACTTCCTCAGAAATTTATCTTTTATAAAGCAAGGAGTCCAGTCTTCAGGAGTGCTCAAGGAACCCATACCTTGGGGAACTAGGTGCTTTCCTGCTAGGGCAAGGATGTTGGGAACTTCACAGTTTTATTTTCTTTTCCATTAAGGAATTATAAAATTTATTTATTGCTCTTAATTAAAAAAAATCTGTTTCCTTTCATCTGTTAAATGACATGCAGAGTTGCAGTGCCTGTCCCTTTTCATTTATTCTAATCTCCATACGAAGTTTTCTTGGGATACACTCATATTGGTGGATCTAGCCTGTAACCTGTTGATATTGTCATTATGTGTTCACTAACCATGACACATAGTAAATTTGTGAGGACTATTAGTTGAAAAAGAAAGGATATGCAGAGCATTAACATGATACCATTGTAGAAGTGCATGAAAATCCCATAATCTAGTGGATATGAGACTAAAATAGTAGTCCCATGTTTTCTTCTCAGCTCTCCCATAAATACTCTGGGTCATCTTCAGCAAGTCACTCCACTTCCTAATGCCCTATTTTCCCTCACCATATTTTGCCTGTCGTTCTTATCAGGAGAAATACTGTCTCCTGCTCTGTGTGTGTGCTGGGACTGGCACGGGGGTTTCTGGGATTCTGTCAATAAAAGGTGTTAAATGGAATTTTCTTAGTTTGTTTACAGAAGTTTGCTGTGTTATTCACAAGTGAGAATGCCACGATACCTCCCAGTTGACTTTGCAATAGTTAAACCTTTCAATAAGAACGCCTCTACTATAGCACCAGCACTGTAGTATCTATGACCAGTGCACTGTTAAAAAATAAATAGGTTACTTCAGATTTCTTGAAAGGGACCAGAAAGATAACTTCAGTGGTGGAAATCTTCTGTATGAAATCTTTGTGTTAGCTAAAGCCCAGTCTACTCCAGCAGACGCTACCCCACAAACATTTCCCAGGCCCGACCTCTGCGGAGCCAGGGTAATTATCTCCACGTTCGTTCCCTCCTTGCGCTCTGCTGCCGCTGCCAACAAAGGGGTCAGTTACTGCAGGACGTTATGGTGGTTTCTGCAGCGCAGACACTTGTCTGCTAGAAACAAGCAGTACACTATTGACACGGAGGGAAATGCCAAATTGCCTCAAATTGCAATATACAGCCACACCCTTGTGTAAGCACGGATTCACATTCAGAGCCTCTCAGATACAGTAGTGCTCACTGCATGAAATACATTCTGTATTTAGTTCCTTCACGCTCAATAATGCCTTATTATGGATCAAATAGTTCTCTTGCTTAGTAAGAAATAAACTTTAAGAAATCATTGTTGCTGCAACCTAAAAAAAAAAAAAAAAAAAAGAGATTTAATGTAATGTAAAAGATGTAACAGTAGTATTTTTCACAAGTATTTATAATTGTTGGTTAGAGAGCAGCTTCTGATTAGTATTCCATTCCTGCTTTAGCTTTTCACCCAAGTTTTGGGGAGTGTCATTAACCTACTATATAATTTGTTTCTTTGTTCATTCAGCTCAATCATTCAGTTTACTGTCTTGTGGAATTTAGTCATTTTAGTATAACATTTTCCTGAGAAATGTAATTTTAAAAAAAGAACCTGACAAGGCACGTGAAAATTGAGAAATGCACCAGGAGTAAATAAAAGACAAGCCTTATCCCTATTGTCAACTAATCAATTCTACAGAGTAATCCACTGTTCCTACTACACTTCCAAATTGGGTAGGAACAGTTGAGATAAATGAAACAATGAAACGGTGAAACAATGGCAGAAACAGATTCTTCCAAAGACATGAATATAGATGGAGAACAATGTAACAGAGTTGATTCATTTATGAATTTAGTTCTGCGTTCCTGATTCCACTGGAAACTAATACTTATATTTTGGAATTACCATTGTTAAATAATGCATCCTTATCTTTTATTTTCATGTGTGCATTTAAAGGAGCAGACTATGGAGGAGAAGACTATGAACTCCGACTTCTCTATTTCCACAGTGAAATTGCAATATAAGTTTGAGCATATTCACTCCCATGAATTCAGAATCAAAGAACCACAGAATGGTTGAGGTTGGGAGGGCCTTCTGGAGGTCCTCTAGGTCAACCCCCCTGCTCAAGCAGGGTCACCTACAGCCAGTTGCCCAGAACCACATCCAGATGGCTTTTTAACTTCTCCAAGGTTGGAGACTCCACAGCCCCTCTGGGTAACTTGTTCCAGTCCTTGGCCACTCACACAGTAAAAAAGTGTTTCCTAATGTTCAGATGGAGCCACCTGTGTTTCAATTTATACCCATTGCCTCTTGTTCTGTCACTGGGGAACACTTAAAGGATCCTGGCTCCATCTTCTTTATACTCTCCCTTCATGTATTTACACATATTGATAGGATTCCCCCCTGAGCCTTCTCCAGGCTAGAGTCCCAGGTCTCACAGCCTTTGCTCACAGAAGAGATGTCCCAGTTCCATAATCGTCTTTGCAGTCTTTCGCTGGACTGTCTTTGGTATGTCCAGCATGTATTTAAAATTACTATATATTAATAAATAAGCGTATCAGTTATTACAAACCTTTAAATATTTTTGAAAAAATCTGGTTAGCAATTCACAATTTGTCTAAGCACTGTTCCAAACCTTATCCTGAGTTCAGAGCTGTGTATTGCTCAGATGAGATACATCTAAGCCCCTACTTACAGACTGGTGCAGTTGGAGAGCTCCAGGCCTTCAAGATGGGGAGGCAAGGCACTGATGATCTCCAGCACTTTAGCATGGATCTGCTCTCCTATTTGTGAAGGTGGTAGGTGAGATAGGCCAACTCACTACACCAGAAGGTGTCTCAAGTTTAGTTCTGCATTTTAATAGCAGGCTCAAGACTAGACTCTAGATCATTTTCATCATGTCTTTCTTGATTTTATCAGGTATATTCTTTGGACTGGGTTTAGAGCACGTGGCAAAACTTTCTTCCTGCAGTTCTATGCTGCTCATATCACTTTCATGTGTTGTCAAGCGATGGCATGCAGTCATGTTGTGCAGACAAGAAAGCCAACAGAAGCCCCTGGAAGGGCTTCTACATTTTCAGACATGTGGGATTTGCAAACACCGATAGGACACCTGTGGAACTAGTCAGCCCACGGGACTAGTTCAAGTAGAGTGTAGATTTAGCCCTTGAGCCCAAGCTACAGTCAAAGTACAACCAATTATGTGCATCAGAAGTGTACTGGTCCTGAGAGTCCTCCACTCCCTCTATGAAGCATATTTAAGGTCAATGCTTTTCATTAACATAGATTCACTAAGGGGCATAGAAATTCTTTGGCCATCATCCCTCCACAGCAACATCTGATATTACGTGCACTTCCTTTTCTCATAGCTGTTCTGATCTCTGCCTTCCCACATCTCCCACATTCTCTTTACATCATGACTGAATTTGCCTTTTTGTTTCCATTTGTTGGGCACTGGAACTTGCATGAGCAGATTCTCTAATAACACTGTTAGATATAGAAGCATAAAAAGTCTGGTCATACAGCAGAAGAAATAAACCACTCAGAATTGGCTTAATGATTTCAAGGAACTGTTTTCAAACCCACTGACAGCAAATAATATCTTTCCATTGAATTCAGCAGGCTCTGCATTAGGCATCGGGTGTTTGATTACTCATGGCACTTCAGTGTGGTCTTTATGTTATTTAAATGGGTTGAGAAACTCTTAAGAACCTTTAGCTTTGTTTATTCCTAGCTAAATACTGTACACACTAAGAGATAACTTGATCCCTTCTCATGCTAGACTAATCTGAACACTAGTCTTCTTTGAGTTGGACCAGGTGTTTCATGTAAAGTGAATCATTATCAGCATGCACTGTCAAACGTGCTTCCAATCTTGCTTTTAAATAGAGTGCAAGTCCACATATTGAAAGACTACACAACTGTATCAAATTTATCCATAAGGTCACGTACCCTTCATGTTATAGCTTTCCCATAATAAATAAACTTGCACCTAAGAGGAGGCATTCATTTTTATAGTTGTCTGTATGCAATTTCAGATTGCTGATATGGTGCTGCCTGCCAGTATTCCCACTGCAGACACAGAGTCAGCACAAAGTCTAATAGCATCAGCAGTCGATGATATCTATAGGTATCTGTAAAACAGGGTGGGAGATAAATATCATTGTTAGATTTGTATTTTGGGGGTTTTTTAACCTAATAGTTGTTGTCAGATCCTTTGCCATTTCTGAGCTATTTAAGGCATTTTCTTTACCTCTTTTTCCATGAGATTTTAAATTGACAAAATATGAAATGTTGGTGCTACAACAGATCAGTCATACTAAGTCAATAAACAAAGAGGCAATCCTTTATATACAGAGATTTTCTTTCCCGATTTTTAAAGGATTTAACTTATTTTCATTTGGGAAAAAGCTTTGGTTTGGTTCGGTTCAGTTTTTTATATTGAGCTTTGTTTGTTCATCTCTAGAATCACACTTGAGAATTTTACTACCTCTGTTTTCCATGTGTGTCATAGTTCATTGTGCATGATTCAACTCAGTTATGCAATGGATGAGTTTAATTCCATGTAAAGGGCACTGAATTTAAAATTCTAATAGTTGCAATACTTGATCTGCTCTAAGTGATCACAGGAATGTTGAAAATATAGACACAAATATTGGGTATTATACTAAAATAAGGATAAATTTATAGCAAGTGAAATAAAGCATTTCCTTTTAGCAATATGGATCCTATTGATTATATATTAAAGAAAAAACAAAACAAAACAAAAAACCCAAGAAACAACAAAACCCAAAAAAATATAAGAAAAGCTTCTATTAATCAACATAGGGGAAAACAAATATTTTTGATGCCATCTTAAACAAAAGAGCAATTATATTGTTTACTGCAAAACCAAAGAGGAAAAAACTTGTAATCCAGTTTAGTTTATCATTGGTAGCAAACTTTGCCTCAACAGCTCCATTCTCTCAGTGCAGGGGAGCAGACCATCCTCTCTGAAACTTCAAAATGCTGAGAATATCAGACCACATCCACATGGAAAGAATAAATTAAACATAAGTGATCCTCACACTCACCAAGTATATAAACGATAACCATAAAAGAGAGGTAGAATTTTCAGAATATTAGGAGACAGAAGGTACCATCGTTCAAAATCCATGTCTGAGAGGATGTAAGACAAAGGGGAGGAGAAAACTGTGGAATGCAGTAAACTACCACTAAATCAGGAAAAAGTCATAAGTACCAAAATGGTATGGCGATAAAACTCTAACTAATACCTATGTACAACAGAGATATGATCGGTTGGTTTATTGGGCTTTTTTGTACCATTGTCTGGCATTACGCTTGCTGCTCCTTTGGCTACTCTCATAGCAGCTTGTTATGTTCTCCTCATGTCATTTGTTCATAAACAACCATGTAATAATTAGTTTAATACTAATTACATGCCAGTCACTCTTACGATATATGTCACAAGTTACCCAGAGAGGTTGTGGAGCCTCCATCCCTGCAAATATTTAAAAGCTGTCTGGACATGGATCTGGGCAATTGACTCTAAGTGACCCTACTTAGCAGGGAGTTTGGACAAGAGGTCTCTGCCAACCTCAACCATTCTGTGACATCACGTTTGCACAGAAGTTTGCATGGTAAAAACAAAACTCTATATTAATTAAAGGAAATGAAGCTTTCCTGCCCTGTGTGCAGAGCCATTCTCCATCATCTTTGAGAGGTTCTAGAGAACAGGCGAGGTGCCCAAGGACTGGAGAAAGGCCAATGTCATCCCAGTCTTCAAAAAGGGCAAGAAGGAGGACCCGGGAAATTACAGACCAGTCAGCCTCACCTCCATCCCTGGAAAGGTGATGGAACGCCTCATCCTGGGTGTCATCTCAGAGCATATGGAGGA